>CM057007.1:89894970-90224780 GCA_029891345.1 Dryococelus australis | reverse complement strand
ATTTTTAAAAAAAGTCACAACTCCAACCCCTGGGAAATTTTTTTCACAACCCGACCCCGGAAAAATTTTTTTCACTAACCCGACACCATTTGGAAATTTAAAAATTCACAACCCGACAACCCCGTTGAAATTATTTGTCACTAACCCACACCGTGGAAATATTTTTTACTAACTCCCAAACCCGGGGAAAAAATTTTTTGTTTTTCCCAACCCGACACCTGTTTTGGGAAAAAAAATTTTCCTAACCCCACACCCCGGGAAATTTTTTTGTACTAACTCCGAAAACCGTTTGAAAAAAAATTTACAACCCGACACCATTTTAAAAAATTATGTACTAACCCGACACCTGTTGGAAATTTTATTACATCCCCACCCCCTGTTTAAAAAATTTTTTGTCACTAACCCCCACACCCCTTTGGGAAAATTTTTTTTTCCCCCCCAAACCCCGATGGGAAAACCAAAACCTCGTTTGGAAAATATTTTTTACTAGACACCCCGTTGGAAAAAATTTCACAACCCCGACACCTTTTTAAATATTTTGACAAACCCAACCATTTGAAATATATAAATTTACAAAATCCGACACCCATGGGAAATATATTTTTTCACTACTCCGACACCATGTTGGGAAATATATTTCCCCAAAACCCCCCCCCATGTTGAAAAAAATTATTCACTAACTCCGACACCCCCTTTGGAAAAATTTTTATTCCCCAACCCGACACCCGGGAAATTTATGCACTAACCCCCACAACCCGTGGGAAAAAAAATTTTTTACTAACCCCACCCATTGAAATATATTTTCACAACCCACACCCCTTTAAAAATTTTATTCAAACCCGACACCATGTTGGGAAAAATATTATGTCATAACTCCGAAACCATTTTGGGAAAAATATTATTTTTAAATCCCACACCCAGTTTTAAAATTTTTCCTAATTTCCCACACCCCCGTTTTGGGAAATTATTTTCCAACCCGACACCCCTTTGGAATAATTTGTACAACTCCCACCCGTTTAAAAAATTATTCCTAACTCCCACCCATTTGGAAATAAAATTCACTAACCCACATGTTGGAAAATTTTTTATTCACTAAACCCCACACCAGTGGAAAAAAAAATTTTTCACAACCCGACACCTTTTTGGGAAAATTAATTTACTAACCCGACACCCCCTTGGAAAAAATTATGTCCTAAATCCACCCCCGTTTGGGAAAAATTTAAAAGATAACTCCGACCCCCTTTAAAAAAATTAGTCACAAAAAACCCACACCCCTTTGGAAATTATTTTTGCACAACCCGAACCCATTTAAAAAAAATTAAAACCTAAAAACCCCACACCCCTGTTTGGGAAAAATTATCCCCTAACCCGACCCCTTTGGAAAAATTTTTTATTTAACAAAATTTTATTGGGAAAAAATTATTCAATAAAATTTTCCCCCAAAAATGGGTTGGAAAAAAAATTTAGGGGATAAAAATTTTCCCAAAGTTCGGGGTTTTGACATAATAAATTTCCAAAATGGGTTGGTTAGTGAATAATAATTTCCCCAAAAGGGGCGGTTTGGAAAATAAAATTTAAAAATGGGGGGTTTTTTAAAATAATTTCCAAATGGGGGTCGATTTGACATAAAAATTTAAATGGGTGAGTTTTAGTGAAAAATAAATTTTTCCAAAAGGGTTGGATTAGGACAAAAAATTCCCCATGGGGTGGGTTTACATAAAATTTTTCCAACATGGTGTCATTGAAAAAATATTTTCCAAAATGGGGGGCGATAGGGCATAAAATTTCCCCAGGTTCGGGGTAGGGCATAATAATTTCCCATCAAGGAAAAATCCCGGGTTAGAGGGCTAAAATTTTTTAAAATGGGGTCGGGTTTTGACATAAATATTTCCAAAATGGGTGTCGATTTGGCAAAAAATAAATTTTCCCCATGGGGGGCGGAATTTGACATAATAATTCCAACATGGGTTTGAGTTTTGGAAAAATAATTTCCAACGGGGGTTTGGGTTTTGAATAATAAATTCCACCCAAAATGTCGATTATGACAAAAATTTTCCAAAATGGGGCGGGTTTGAATTAAAAATTTTCCCAAAATTTTCGAGTAGGACAAATAATTTTTTCCCGGTCGAGTTATGAAAATAATTTCCAAAAAGGGGTTTGGGTTTTTGGGCAAATAATTTTCCAAAATGTGTCGAGTTAGGACTTAAATTTTTTCCAAAATGGTTTCGGTTAATTATATTTCCAAAATGTTCGGGGTTATGACATAATTTTTCCAAAAATGGCAGTTGTGAATAAATTTTTACATGGGGGTCGATAGTGACATAATAAATTTTTACATGGGGGCGAGTTAGTGAAAAAAATTTCCAAATGGGGCGGGTTTAAAAAAAATAAAATTTTTACTGGTCGAGTTGGCAAAAATATTTCAAAAATGGGGGCGGGTTTTCAAATAAAATTTCCAAATGGGTCGGATTATGACTAATAATTTCCAACAGGTTTCGGAGTTATGAAAAAAAATTTTTTCCCCTGGGTTCGGAGTTGTGAAAATAATTTCCAACAGGGGCGATTAGGACAAAATTTCCCGGTTCGGGGTAGGGCATAATAAATTTCCCCCAGGTTGAGTTATGAAATAATATATTTCCAACGGTGCGGGTTTTGAAAAATAAATTTTTCCACGGTGTCGGGGGTTAAATAAAATTTTCCAAAAATGGTTGAGTTTTGAAAAATATATTTTTAAATGGGGCGGGTTATACATAAAAATTCACTGGTGCGGGGTTATGAAAATAATATAAATTTTCCACAGGTGTCGGAGTTAGTGACAAAAATTTCCAAAAGTGCGAGTTGTGACATAATATTTCCAACATGGTGTCGGAGTTAGTGACATAATATATTCCACAGGTGTCGAGTTAGTGACATATATATTTCCAACATGGTGTCGGAGTTAGTGACATAATAATTTCCAACATGGTGTCGAGTTTGTGACATAATATATTTCCAACATGGTGTCGAGTTAGTGACATAATAAATTCACAGTGATGTGATATATTCAATGTCGAGTTAGACATATTCAATGGATATGCTATATTTCCCAGTGGTTAGGAATATTTCAGCGAAATTCCATGTCGAGTGACAATATTCCACTGCGGTTAGATAATTCCAACTGGTCGGTAGTGACAAATTCACATTCGGTAGACTATATTTCAATGATTCGGTAGACATATATTCACATGGTCGATAGATAATTAAATGTTCGTGTACAATATTCACTGTGTCGATAGAATAATATTTCAATGTGCGTGTATATATTCCAAGGTCGTAGCATAATAATTCCAAGTCGATAGACTAATATTTCAATGTGTCGAGTATAATATATTTTCCAATGGTGTCGATAGGACATAATATTTCCAATGTGTCGAGTTAGTGAATAATTATTCCAACATGGTGTCGAGTTAGTGACATAAAATTTCACATGGTGTCGATTAGTGACATAATAATTCAACATGGTCGGAGTTAGTGAATAATATATTTCAACATGGTGTCGATTAGTACATAATAATTTCCACAGGTGTCGGATTAGTACATAATATATTCCAACATGTGTCGAGTTGTGAAAATAATTTCCAACATGGTGTCGGAGTAGGACATATATTTCCAACTGGTGTGGAGTTAGTGACATAATATTTCACATGGTCGATTAGTGACAATAATTTCAACAGGTCGGTTGTGAAATTCACATGGTCGAGTTATGACATAATAATTCCAAATGGTTCGAGTGTGACATAATAATTTCCAACATGGTGTCGGTAGTGACATATATATTTCCACATGGTCGATTAGTGAATATATTCACAGGTTCGAGTTTGAATAAATTTCAATGTGGATTAGTCATAATTCATGTTGAGTTAGTAATATATATTCAAGTTGAGTTAGTGAAATATTAAATTGCTATGACATAATATTTCATGGGGATTTGCTATTTCAATTCGTTGTGAAATTCACGAAACCTGTGTCGTAGTGACATAAAATTAAGGTGGGTTATGATATTTCACATCGAATAATATTTAACACGTAAATTTTAACATGTGGTAGAATATTAGTTCGATATAATTTCATTGATTAATATATTCAACATGTGGTGCATAATAATTCACATGTTCGATATAAATTCAAGGTGATAGAATAATTCCAGTTGAGTGGAATAATTTCACTGTCGTTGATTATCACTGTTCGAGTTTGAATATTCCATGATAAAATAGGTCGTAGCATATTTTACATGTGTGAGTGGAATAATTTAGGTCGATTGAATATATTAAAGGATATGAATATTCCCATGTGGATGAAATAATATGATTATAAATTTCCAGTTCATAGAAATATTCCAGGTGATAGTATATATTCACTCGTTTCCAACATGTGTCGGAGTTAGTGACATAATATATTTCACATAAATGGGTGTCGGAGTTAGTGACATAATATATTTCCAACATGGTGTCGAGTTAGTGACATAATAAATTTTCCAACATGGTGTCGGAGTTGTGAAAATATATTTCCAACATGGTTCGGAGTTAGTGACATAATAATTTCCAACATGGTGTCGAGTTAGTGACATAATAATTTCACATGTGTCGAGTTAGTGACATAATATATTTCCAACATGGGTGTCGGTTAGTGACATATATATTTCCAACATGGTGTCGAGTTAGTGACATATAATTTCATCAGTTGAGTTGTGACATAAATATTTCCAACATGGTGTCGGAGTTAGTGACATAATATATTTCCAACATGGTGTCGATTAGTGACATAATAATTTCACATGGTGTCGGAGTTAGTGACATATATATTCCAACATGGTGTCGAGTTAGTGACATAATAATTTCCAACATGGTGTCGAGTTAGTGACAATATTTCAACAGTGTCGGATAGTGAATAATATATTTCCACATGGTGTCGAGTTATGACATAATATATTTCCAACATGGGTGTCGGGTTGGTGTCGGGTTAGTGACATAATATATTTCCAACATGGTTCGGTTAGTGATAATATTTCCAACATGGTGTCGGAGTTAGTGACATAATATATTTCCAACATGGTGTCGGAGTTAGTGACATAATAATTTCCAACATGGTGTCGAGTTAGTGACATAATTATTTTCCAACATGGTGTCGGAGTAGTGAATAATATTTCACATGGTGTCGAGTTAGTGACATATAATTCCAACATGGTGTCGATTAGTGACATAATATATTTCCACATGGGTGTCGGAGTTAGTGACATATATAATATTTCAACAGTGGATTGTGAATAATAATATTTCCAACATGGTGTCGGAGTTAGTGACATAATAATTTCCAACAGGGTTGTCGGAGTATACATAAGTTTTAGACATGGTTCGATTGTGACTATAATTTCCAACATGGATGTCGGATTAGTGACATAATATTTCCAACATGGTGTCGGAGTTAGTGACATATATTTCCAACATGGTGTCGGTTAGTGACATAATATTTTCCACATGTGTCGAGTTAGTGACATAATAATTTCAACATGGTGTCGGATTATGACAAATTTTCCAACAGTTCGAGTGTTAGTGTCGAGTAATAATATTTCCACATGGTGTCGGAGTTAGTGACATAATAATTTCCAACATGTGTCGAGTTAGTACATAATATTTTCCACATGGTGTCGGATTATGACATAATATTTCCAACATGTGTCGGAGTTAGTGCATAAATATTCCAACATGGTGTCGATTAGTGACATAATATTTCCAACATGTGTCGAGTTAGTAAAATTTCCACAGTGTCGGTTAGTGACATAATATATTTCCAACATGGTGTCGGAGTTATGGACATAATAATTTCCAACATGGTGTCGGAGTTAGTGACATAATATATTTCCAACATGGTGTCGGAGTTAGTGACATAATATATTCCAACATGGTGTCGGAGTTAGGACATAATATTTCCAACATGGTGTCGGAGTTAGTGACATAATATATTTCCAACATGGTGGTCGGAGTTAGTGACATAATATATTTCCAACATGGTGTCGGAGTAGTGACATAAATATTTCCAACATGGGTGTCGGAGTTAGTGACATAATATATTTCCAACATGGTGTCGGAGTTAGTGACATAATATATTTCCAACATTGGAGTGTTTTTCGGAGTTAGTGACATAATATATTTCCAACATGGTGTCGAGTTAGTGACATAATATATTTCCAACATGGGTGTCGGAGTTAGTGACATAATATATTTCCAACATGGTTGTCGGAGTTAGTGACATAATATATTCCAACATGGTGTCGGAGTTAGTGACATAATATATTTCCAACATGGTGTCGGAGTTAGTGACATAATATATTTCCAACATGGTGTCGGATTAGTGACATAATATATTTCAACATGGGTGTCGGAGTTAGTGACATAATATATTTCCAACATGGTGTCGAGTTAGTGACATAATATATTTCCAACATGGTGTCGAGTTAGTGACATAAATATTTCCAACATGGTGTCGGATTAGTGACATAATATATTTCCAACATGGGTGTCGAGTTAGTGACATAATAATTTCCAACATGGTGTCGGAGTTAGTGACATAATAATTTCCAACATGGTGTCGGAGTTAGTGAAATAATATATTTCCAACATGGTGTCGGAGTTAGTGACATAAAATTTCCAACATGTGTCGGGTTAGTGACATAATATATTTCCAACATGGTGTCGGAGTTAGTGAAAAAATATTTCCAACATGGTGTCGGAGTTAGTGACATAATAAATTTCCACATGGCTGTCGAGTTAGTGACATAATATATTTCCAACATGGTGTCGGAGTTAGTGACATAATAATTTCCACATGGGTGTCGGAGTTAGTGACATAATATATTTCCAACATGGTGTCGAGTTAGTGACATAATAAATTTCCAAATGGTGTCGGAGTTATGACATAATATATTTCCAACATGGTGTCGGAGTTAGTGACATAATATAATATTTCCAACATGGCTGTCGGAGTTAGTGACATAATATATTTCCAACATGGTGTCGGAGTTAGTGACATATATAATTTCCAACATGGCTGTCGGAGTTAGTGACATAATATATTTCCAACATGGGTGTCGGAGTTAGTGACATAATATATTTCCAACATGGCTGTCGGAGTTAGTGACATAATATATTTCCAACATGGTGTCGGAGTTAGTGACATAATATATTTCCAACATGGTGTCGGAGTTAGTGACATAATATATTTCCAACATGAGTGTCGGAGTTAGTGACATAATAAATTTCCAACATGGGTGTCGGAGTTAGTGACATAATATATTTCCAACATGGGTGTCGGAGTTAGTGACATAATATATTTCCAACATGGTGTCGGAGTTAGTGACATATAATTTCCAACATGGTGTCGGAGTTAGTGACATAATATATTTCCATCATGGTGTCGGAGTTAGTGACATAATATATTTCCAACATGGTGTCGGAGTTAGTGACATAATATATTTCCAACATGGTGTCGGAGTTAGTGACATAATAATTTCCAACATGGTGTCGGAGATAGTGACATAATATATTTCCAACATGGTGTCGGAGTTAGTGACATAATATATTTCCATCATGGCTGTCGGAGTTAGTGACATAATATATTCAAAGCCATTGTGGTTAAGGTCCAGGGTGTCACATAGTGTTTATCTTGTAAGATAGATTTCTTTATTTTCTTGCTATTTTGGAATGGCGAGGGTTAATTAGGGAGGTTAGGTGAGCGGAAGAGAAGTGTAAGGCTACATTTATCTTTGATTTTTGAATAAATTTTTCAGTTTTCTGCGAATACTCGATTCTATGACAATGTGATTTTAAAGGCGCGGGATGTGGGTTTGGGAGTATTGCCGGATTCGGTGATGCAGTAAGTGTGAGTTTAACATTTTCCCCGATTTTTGGAATTATTTTAAATTTTTCTGGATTTATAAAATAATTTCCCAGACTTGGGTGGGTACGGGGTAAGTGAAGGTTAATAGTGGTGGTATTATGGGAAGTGATGGAGGTATGTGGGGGTTGTGTATGGTTGGTGGAGGAAAACGTTGCGGATGAGGGGGCCATGTCCACTGATCTCACCCAATCCACTGAACCTGTCTCGTTGCTTGGAATACTCATTTACTGCTCTGAGGATAAGTGGCTCACTCTACTAAAATAGTTTAAACCTTCTTGCAGTTTGAATATTTTCCGACTCTTGCTTCAAGGAGCTACGTATCAGCTTTCATAATTTTTCCGTTATTTGGGAATTATTTTGTGAAAAAAGTGAATTGTTGGTTTAAAAAACTAATTTTCGATATGATTTTTGGATGAAACAAACCACTTTTTGTCAATAACACGCCTAGGCCGTGACCTCCTCCTCCTGTGACGTCGTAACACGCGAGTAATTTGATAATCTGATGGCATGATACCTGCACCAAACTCATTATTTTGTATTTAATGTTTCGTCCCTTGCGTAAAAACGATTGTTTACAATCAGTAGCAGTAGCGATATGACCAGCAAGCACTGTTGTCATCTCACACGAGACTGTAGCGATGGATGCCATGTGTTTTGTCACCAGATGCTCACTGCATGAGTGTGCAGGTAATGTAATTATTCAATGGCAAGAAAGAAGGATGTGAAGTTTATTTTCAGGCCCGTCAACTGTGATAGCACAGCACCAGTGGAGTGTGGTGTACTTTTGAAATATAAGCGATGTTGGCTCTGTGCTGTACCATGTTGCTTGCTAGTTTACACTTCCACCACTTTACCGTATCTCGGCAGGTGACGTCACAGGGCGCGTGTAACAGGTCGCTTGTTTCTAGCTTGTGAGTGGTCGGAATGCATTCACCTTTCATAGGCTGCATGGTAGTTGCTGTTTGCACCGAGAATGTAGAGCAGTGAGCAAGCACCAGCTTACCTTGCAACACTTCACCATACGCCCACTGCACAGCACTGAGATGTATATATATATATATATATATATATATATATATATATATATATATATATATATATATATATATATATATATATGTGCTTGGAAACATTTCTGAATCGACACCATGTTCATGAATGTACGTAGATACTGCTATCGTGAGAAGGCCCCAAAGATTTGGGGACCATTACTTGAAGGAAGTGATGTTTTCGTTTAACATTTCTATCTATGTTCCTTCATTCTGCGTACTATTCAAATAAAGTGATCTGTGATCAATACTTTTAAAAATACATGTGAAGTTACAATAGTTTGGTGTGTGGTAGGATATCTACGCTATGGCGAATAATATCTGTAACGATTTCACATCAATCAAGGATCAACACGTGTCCCTCGAAATAAAAGTGCATTCAAAAATATATTGCTTTTGATGCTTTGTGGGTACAGAACATAAAGCTTCAAAATTTTATATTTACACTAGGATGCTGAAATAGGGTTTCTTCAAATTTGATGCTGTCAGGAACACAGCAGTTAGGACTTAATTACCTTGTAAGGCAGTCCCTAAATATATTGCTTTTGATGCTTTGTGGGTACAGAACATAAAGCTTCAAAATTTTATATTTACACTAGGATGCTGAAATAGGGTTTCTTCAAATTTGATGCTGTCAGGAACACAGCAGTTAGGACTTAATTACCTTGTAAGGCAGTCCCTAAATATATTTTTTTTACAGAAATTTAGGGAGCTACCCTTAGTTAATTGCTTGAAACTTCCCTGTCAACCTGCATGTTCTGTGAACTTTCTCAGGTCTTACACACGAATGTTTCTTTCGCTGACGTTCTGACGCATGTGTGGATGGTGTGTTTCAGATGTCAGAGCTCGTGGTGGTGGAAATCTCTCATGGTAAACTTCAAGGCAAGAAAGTCACCTCGCCTGCTAGTGGGGTGACCTACTACAGCTTCCAGGGTATACCTTACGCCAAGCCTCCTCTTGGTCCTCTCAGGTTCAAGGTAAGTCCTAGCTAATTGTGTCGTAGCCTGCTAGTTTACCCAATGCAGTTGTACTTTTAGAAAGCAGTAAGTGTTCTGAGATTTTTAAATAATTTTAGCTATATTGTAACGAAGAAGAGGGAATAGTTAGAGGATGTGCACAAAATAGTTACCAAACTACACCAAATGTCAAGACCTGCACCATCTGTCGTGGACAGGAATAATTCGCCAATTTTGTTTGCTCAATACAAAAAAAAAAATATAGTTGAATCTCACAGTTCTTCATTTACTCATACGACTGCTTATATTCTCTGACAGTTTTGAGCTAAGTTCATAACAAATCCATCCAGGAAAAAAATAAAAAGGGGGAAGGGGGGGAGGTAAAAGGGAGGGAAGGGAGCTGCGAAAAAAATCTACTCGCTTGACTCGAGAGGTGGGGAAGAGACAGGATCGATATGTGGTGTCTGGTTCCATAGAGGGCTGATTTCGACCTGTGTCACAGACACTAATCTTACCTTAATAATTATTAGTAAATACCCTTGAACTTCTAAGATCCTTAATAATTATTAGTAAATATCCTTGAACTTCTAAGATCCTTAATAAAATTAATTTTGTCTGTATTCTGGTGAGTGAGAAAAAAGGGGGGTGGTAGAGTGATTGAGAGAGGGTTGGGGGGTTAGATTACAAAGAACACTAGGTTAGGTTAAATTTCAACTACATATTTTTATTTAAAAAATTATTAATGAGCATTAACAGTAAATAAGGTTTAACAAGAAAAAGTACGGCGTGAGCAACAACAGAGAAACAACAAAAATTATTAAAAATAGGTACTATTGCAAAGAAAGTAATTGGGAGTGTCAAAGAAATAGCTCTTACAGCCCAAGTATAAAATCACTGATTAAATATAAGTTTAGACTTCATACAGAAAATAATTTACTGTTCTGGTTAATAAACACGAGAAATAAACTAATTTGAACTATTTTAGTTCAATCTCAATAAGAAATTAGCGGAGCTAAAGAATCAACATTAACTTTGTATTACAAAATTAACGCCTATTGTGGCCAGGTTCAGTTTTTTTTTTTTTTTTTTTTTTTTTAGTAAAATTCTTGGCAAGGAGAAGATAAGACAAAACAAAAGAGTAAACAGTAGAATGTAAAATTTACTTTAACACTGGTTCGTAGGCCTGTTTTAAAATTAGGAGTTGCAGTGGTGTCTATGTAGGTCAGAGTAACCTACATGACACAGTTATTAATTTATTACTGCTTCTGTTTTGCAATGTTTCCTTTGTGTTTCAGTTAATTTATTTATGAGAACGTATGACCTTTGTGTAGTTCGCTAGTCATTTCTAATCTCAAAGGCATATACCGTCAGTACACATGAAAAAGGCCTTCAGAAGAACATATAAAGGCCTTCAGAAGAACATATAAAAGGCCTTCAGAATAACATATAAAGGCCTTCAGAAGAACATATAAAAGGCCTTCAGAAGAACATATAAAAGCTGTTCACTTCTCTTATCTTAATATCAGCTGGTTTTTAACTTATTCCTGTAGCGATTGGCTTGATTCATTACTATCAAACAAAAAAATATATGGCAGTGATATTCAAATTAAATAAATAGCACTCAAACGTAAACATTTAGAAAGGTTGGAGAGCTTACTGCTTTGAAAATCTACGGTCGTTATTCATTTGTCACTAGCAATGAGAAAACAGAGTACAAAAAATCTTTAATTTTAATCACTTGTGCCAACCTCGAAATAGACGCCAACAACAAAACACTTGAACTCTAAATAATATCTTAAACTTCAAATACAACAGTTAAATTAGCGTATTTTTTCCCCCTCTTCCACTGAGGAGCCAACACTTGGTCTGCTAAACGCAGCACGAATTTATCTCCCGTCCCCTGCTGCAGCCCACAAGCTTACAGCTGTCTACTCGAAAAAGACCTTCGTCAGGTTAACTCCGCGAATCTACAGCCACACGAGCACCCCAAATAAACGGTAAATAGTGAGGTGCAGCCAGGACGAAGAGTTCAGTAGCTGAATTCAGTTCATGAAGTTGCAAAACACAACCAGTAAACTACCCGGGATGTTTCTTCAAAACCTTATTAGTGTATTCTAGTGAAATAGAAGTGAACGACCTAATACTCTAACCAAAAATAAAAGAAAATTTAATTTTGAAATCAGCCGGACAAAGTGAATTTTAAAACGATCTTGATAAAAAAAAAGAAAAAAAAATGAATTTCTAGATAAAATGTTTAAGGCATCCGTTCATAATCTAAAAAAGGGAATTTAAAAGTAGCATTAGAAGTCAAAAATCCAAACAACATATTAATACATAGTTGTGGTTAAATTTTAGGCGTGGGGAGAGGGGGATGGAGCAAGACGGAGCAAGACGGGGGTGGGAGGTTAAGTATCTGAATCCAAATATAGGAAATGGCTTTCCGAAAATTTATAATAAAAAATCTGTATAATAAAAATTAAATCCTTACCGAAACACTTCAAAGGGATATTCGTGCCCAAAATAAATAAACTATTTTCTTCGCCATACAACCACATCACCTCAAATCTCAAAATCATCTGTAAATTCTAAAAAAATTGTATCCCTACAAAAAAATGAAAGGGGTTTTCATGGATATTAAAGGTTTCCGAATAAAAAAAGGAGAGGGTTAGGTCCACCCGAAGAAAGACTGCCCTACATTAGGGTTAGATCTTAACAAAAAAAGATAAAAATTCTTACAAAAATCCAAATATGTGAAAAAATACCATAAAAAATGTTAAGTCTACTTGTCACAATATAGATAAATTTGAACTCTTTAACCATTATGATGTTTTACAGAGAGAGAGATTTATGCTCATAACTTATATGTTATTCTTTTCATAACCAAGGGTTACCTCAGGCTTACAGGTTCAAATAATGTTCCTTCATCTCTAAAGTTCATCAATAGACTCGGCATCTGGCACCTGCGGAGGGCGTGAAGCGGGCTTTGTTCTATGGCCTGTGCCATGGTTGCTTCTGAGACTTTCATTCCACTGTTGCAGTGTCGTCACTATATCCAGAAACATGAGAATGTAGAGTCATATTTCTTGTCAGCACTAAATCCACATATGTTGCTTGTTACAGCCTCCTGAAGAACTTGGACTCTGGGCAGGCATCAGTGATGCTACAAGAGAAGGAGCTGTTTGCGTGCAGAACAAAATGCGTTCCAGCATTATAGCTGGGAGCGAGGACTGCCTCTTCCTCAACGTGTACACTCCGCAAGTAAGCAGTGCGACTATGAAACTATTAAATGTACAGCTTGATATGGGCCAACAGAATTAGCTCATGTTCCGAGAATGTTTTGCCAGTTGCTGGCGGCAGAAGATGTGTTAAATGGGATGCAAATGTCATTAACTTAGTTAACTGAGAGTGAAGGATATTGTGGTTTTTGTTGGGAAATCCTAACAACATAGGGTATTAGTATCAAAACCCATATACATTGTTTTGTATGTAATATTTCTTCTCTGTGTCCGTGGGACATCGCAACAACTGTTTAAACTGGAAAAAACTTCTGGAATTTTTTGAGTTAGGCGAAAATGTAGACAAATATGTGTCCATTTTACATTTACAGATACTTACTGTAATTCTGTGCTGCTCTAAGTAATCGAAGTGTAACAGCTCTTTTGATGTTGCCATTCCCTAGAGATTCCACTGAGCAAGATGACATGGATATTACACTTTATTTTGCATTGACGGTGTAAGCCATTCGTGTCAAAGTTTTTTGTGGCTTTTCCAAATCTTGTCAGGTAGAAACTGGGATGGTTCCATACACATTCCTTCCTCTCCTCCTGCTTTTCCTAACACATTGATACGACTGTAATGATTCGCTGTAAACAAGATGATGAAATTATTCTCCATGTTATCAGTATTGTCGAGCTGGAATGTTTTGAAGCATTCATCATACTAGGCACATTCAGAGTGTCTTGAAGGGGGAATAACAAAGATAATAAACAAATCCTTCAAAATTCAAATTACAGCGAGGCATCAAGATATGATAAAAAGCTAGTAAATCAAAAGGTAGATAAATATAGAAACAATGGTCTTCATTTCAAGAAAACGACCTATTATATTTGCACATTTTCTACATACTACGTATGCATGCCCCAGTACAGCTTTCTATAGTCCAAAATCTGGATACCTAATTTAATTAGATCCTTAAAAGTTGACCCAAACATTAATGGCTTAATTATGGCCAGTAAGGGCTTGACATTAAAATACAAATAAAATTTCATCATTGGCCATTTAGATAATATTTATTTTATTTTATTTTATTAAGTGATAGACATGTCGACATTTTTATAAGGGGACCAGTCTACCTGTGAATGAATTATATTGTGCATTAGAGATACATTGTTTGGAAACTTTATTGATTATATCAGACAGAAATAAGTCAGATTGATTACATTTTAACTTTTTTAATTTCTAAATCATAACTAAACTAAAGTTTTCTTTCTTTTAATGATGCCGAAGCATACTTGTGGTTGGAATAGAAGAATCCGAGAGATGCCACGATGTTTGGAAAATGGACAGAAAGATAGATATTTCCACGAGTGAAAGTCACACACTTAAGGCTGCGCCACTTGTCGTACACGAATCCTCAGTTCCACAATACGGTGGATTGCTTGGATTCTGGTGGAATTCTTGGAGAAGTGATTTGGTTGGATCCATTGGAATTCTTGGAAACACTTTCAATAAAATTCAATAAATTAGTGAAAGCAGGCATTATTAAAAGGGGGGGGGGGATGAGGGAATTAAATAAAAACAGTAGCTAGTCATTCACCTTTAAATGGGAATAACTTTGAAGAACATCGTAGGCGGCTGATTCTCGCACATACGATGGCACTAAATAACTATAATTTAAGAAAATAAGCATTAAAATCAAAATGTGCCTAGCAACTGCGTGCGGGCGGATATAGAGACCAAAATTTCAAATGTTTCGCTCACCAGTAATTCAGAAACAATGTCAGTAGTAGGATTATAGGAAGTCTGGCACAAGGGCATCAGGCATAAGAGCTGATGGGACTACCATCGCAACAACATATCTACTCAGGTATTCAGACAGTACCTAAATGTATTAGTTTCCACGCGTAGTGTAAGAGAGGGGTCCTTTTGTATCAAGAGCCCAAGTTTTGAAAAGTGGTTGTGTGGGAATTGATGTCATCTGACCTATTAGCTTAGAATTTGGTGCCTCTTTTTTTTACTTACTAGGTAAGAATGGGCATAATTTTTACATCACTAGTCATTGTTTCCCAGTGGCATGCTTGCTTGATCTTTTGGAGAGTTTTATATACACCAAAGTGACCGCCCCCGAAGATTGCGTCATAGTGTGCTTGTATAATTTCATTTACGTTGACTTGTGGCACTAGTGTCAGTTTCTTAGAGCCTTGTGGCGTGTTCACTTTAGGATAGATTTTGCCATTTGCTGCAGCAGCGATTAAGTCTGCGGTATTTTGTGTCAGTTTGTTGTGAGTCTTCTAATGAAAGTTTTAATTGTCTTATGTGTGGGTCTCACTCACATTCTCTGGCGAAATGTGACGTGTTAAGGGCACTAGGACACAAGTGCAGGACAGAGTCATAGTAAATTTCTATGTATTCCTGCTCGTGGTTGTATGTTGGCAAGAAATTTGGTTTCCCGTTTTTATTAAAAATTATGATTAGGCAGTTTAAAAGAGGATCGATACAATGAGATTCTATTTTGTTAGAGTTGCTGTGTATGATTACTTGTATAATAACTTGGTACAATGTGGTTATTATTTTGAAAATGGCATGTACAGGAAAGATTTCTTCATTGGCTATGGCTTTCGCTACTTTAGTCTTGTCTTTCGACTGTACGCCATTTCTGAAGAAGTGTTTGATGTCCACCCACTTATTTACTGTGTATTTGACAATGCTTTTCTTGATTTCGTCACGTTTTTCGGGATTCTGTAGGACATATTCTGCCATGGTTTTGTACAGTGATGTGCAGTTGATCATGTTTTTTTGTGTATGTGTATTGTTAATGGTAATGTTACATGTTTGTGTTTGTGTATTGTTGGTAATGTAGCTTAAGGTGTCTGGTAAGGTGATTAATTTGCCTATTATAATATGGGGCTCAAATTCATATTCACTAAGAGAAATAGCCATCTTTAGATGTTAATATTGTGTTCTGCCATTGTCTGTTAATATCTAATGCTGGCATGATCGGTCTCAATTATGAAGTGGCACCCATACAAGTATTGCCGAAAATGATTACACAGATAATGAATAGCGCTTAGTTCTCTTTCTTTTGCATTCCAGCAAAATTCGTTAAGAGATAATTTTTTAAGGGAAATGCAATGACATTAACGCTGTTTTGTCTAAGGATCCTCCTGCATAAGCGCTCCACCTACCACATCATTACTGGCACCACAGACTATGATGATGTTTTTCTGCTCATCAATTGTAATACTGGAGCTGCTAAAATTACTTAAGTTTTACGAATGCTTGTTGGTGGAGATCTTCCCATTTGTAGGGCATGTTATGTTTGCTTAAATCAATGAGTGGCTGAGATATAGTACCATAATGCACTATATACCATTGAAGGTATGAAGTCATGCCCAAAATTGTGCACATTCTCTAATAATGATTATTGGTTGTGTATATCTGGGATAGGTTTGATGCAGTTGTGTATATCTGGGATAGGTTTGATGGGATTGTGTATATCTGGGATAGGTTTGATGGGATTGTGTATATCTGGGATAGGTTTGATGGGGTTGGGTATATCTGGGATAGGTTTGATGGGGTTGTGTATATCTGGGATAGGTTTGATGGGGTTGATTGCCATGAGAGTATCCTCTGTTATCTGATGTTTGATCACATCATCGTTGTTGGTGATAACTTCCTACTTTCCTTTAAATTTTCCACACAAATAATGTTATACTCTGGGTTTGCTATGTCAGTTATGTTAGACAGTATAGGATAATGACGCACATGGGGGTTAAAAGCTAGCTGGCAAAGGACTCAAATGAGTTGGAATTCTCTAACGAAAAAAATGTTTATTATAACATTTAACCAATTAGTTGGAACGATGAATACTGCAGTAATTCGAGTGATACAAAACAATAACTCTTAGTCGATCTTGTAGGAGGATCGCATTCTCTTAAGGACGTGCCTATCCTTGCCAGGGTGTTATAGTTAATATAGAGGAAATGTTTACTTATGGAGTCCCGAGAGATGGCCTGACTATCAACTACCAAGCCGATCATGCTCACACTGATGCAGATGGCTATGAGACCCTCTAGGGCTGGATAGCTGTGGTTCTTTCAATCTTCAGCCTCGCTGAACCTCGGCGTCGTCGACTCCGACGAGTATCACACTATACTCAGTCTCCATCGTCTGGGTGCATCTAGGAGGGGCTGAGGTGGGTGGCACGTCGCAGTTTCCTTATATACCTCTCTACTGACTGGGTAAAGTAGCTCTCTTTAATAAATAAGGTGGGTGGTCCACTCTAGTCGCCGTACTCTGCTGTATTTTTAACTACCGTGTGCGGCCCAACTTTAGCCGCTGCAATATATATCCAAATTACAGGGATTTCAAAAGTATTTATTTTACCGTGAAAAGACTATAGGCAAGAAAATGTGGCTAAATATGATCATGGCACTTCCCCCGGCGCGCTAACAGGAAAGAGGTTGCCAGGAAGAGTGCCTGTTAATTGGGCACAGACACATCCCATTAATTTTCTGAGAATTTTATATGTCTGTAACTATCTTATATGAAATAGTTTTTCTCTTGTGTGAAGATATGACTCATTTATAGCACACTTCCCGATGGAAACATAGGCTTATACAATCACCTAATTTTCTGTCTGGAATGTAGGCTATGACTCCCCCCCCCCCCCCCCCCCCCCCATCCTTCTACTCTTCGACATAATACATTTAAAACCCATTAACCGAATTTTTCCTAACTCAGTCTACATAGACTATTTATTAATTACATTCAACTTTTATATATTTCGAATATATCAGGTGTACTTGTTTTCAAAATAGCGGTAGTTAAAATATTTCAGAGCACTTTGTTATATCTGTGGAACTATCTAACTTATTTAAACAAAATTTGGTATGTTAATTATACATGGTGTAAGTATTGGCTTTAGATAGTGGTAATGTTATTGGTGTATCATTTTTTTTAAGAAAATACAACACGATAAAATCACATATTCTGAAATTTCGGAATATTATCAATAAATTACTATATAATTTGGCAATAAAAGCTGTGCTTCAATAGTTTTTATAAACTGTCATTTTTAAGTCAGTGGCTGTGAGAAAATAATGTTTACAGTATTGAATATATATAAAACCTTCGACGGTCGTCTGGCAACAGACTAAACTTACAGTTCTTTATACCGTCAAAAACTATTGTTTGCTTACTGGTTGCTGAGAACAAGAGAGGCATTGTACAGGACTGCTCAACACTCACACTACTGCTTCCTGCTTATTGTTTACTAGCTCACATTTAAATGGGAATTTGTCTAAGGAACTACCGTCCAGTCACAATAGTAGGCGATAAGAGCATGTGTTTGAAGTCTGCCTCGATACAGAATAATTTCTCTCAATGCTAATAACTAATCACAGACTGTATTGGCGACAGTACATTTCCAGATTGTTCTCAGAAGAATCTGCTGCAAACTAAGGCGAACATTTTACGGTGTTAAGGACACAACACATAAAGGTGGTAGACAGGCTGATGTGATTGGAACATTTTCTTGGAAACGTTTCTGGTAGAAATACGACACTCTAGTGAATATTACAGCATGTTTCTGAAAGGTGGCCAAAGAAGCTACTGGCTTCGTCGGTTACTGTCTTACAATCAAGATATTTTTCCTCTTTCAGTACGTCCAAGTCCAGAGATGTGTTACTGTCTGACAATCATGATGTTCTTCCTTCTCGCCGTACGTCCAAGTCTAGAGATGTGTTACTATCTGACAATCATGATGTTATATCCTCTTGCCGTACGTCCAAGTCCAGAGATGTGTTACTGTCTGACAATCAAGATGTTCTTCATTCTTGCTGTACGTCCAAGTCCAGAGATGTGTTACTGTCTAACAATCAAGATGTTCTTTCTTCTTGCCGTACGTCCAAGTCCAGAGATGTGTTACAGTCTGACAATCAAGATGTTCTTCATTCTTGCTGTACGTCCAAGTTCAGAGATGTGTTACTGTCTGACAATCAAGATGTTCTTTCTTCTTGCCGTACGTCCAAGTCCAAAGATGTGTTACTGTCTGACAATCAAGATGTTCTTCATCCTTGCTGTACGTCCAAGTCCAGAGATGTGTTACTGTCTGACAATCAAGATGTTCTTCATTCTTGCTGTACGTCCAAGTCCAGAGATGTGTTACTGTCTGACAATCATGATGTTCTTCATTCTTGCTGTACGTCCAAGTCCAGAGATGTGTTACTGTCTGACAATCAAGATGTTCTTTCTTCTTGCCATACGTCCAAGTCCAGAGATGTGTTACTGTCTGACAATCAAGATGTTCTTCATCCTTGCTGTACGTCCAAGTCCAGAGATGTGTTACTGTCTGACAATCATGATGTTCTTTATTCTTGCTGTACGTCCAAGTCCAGAGATGTGTTACTGTCTGACAATCAAGATGTTATTCATCCTTGCTGTACGTCCAAGTCCAGAGATGTGTTACTGTCTGACAATCAAGATGTTCTTTCTTCTTGCCGTACGTCCAAGTCCAGAGATGTGTTACTGTCTGACAATCAAGATGTTCTTCATCCTTGCTGTACGTCCAAGTCCAGAGATGTGTTACTGTCTGACAATCAAGATGTTCTTCATTCTTGCTGTACGTCCAAGTCCAGAGATGTGTTACTGTCTGACAATCATGATGTTCTTCATTCTTGCTGTACGTCCAAGTCCAGAGATGTGTTACTGTCTGACAATCAAGATGTTCTTCATCCTTGCTGTACGTCCAAGTCCAGAGATGTGTTACTGTCTGACAATCAAGATGTTCTTCATTCTTGCTGTACGTCCAAGTCCAGAGATGTGTTACTGTCTGACAATCATGATGTTCTTCATTCTTGCTGTACGTCCAAGTCCAGAGATGTGTTACTGTCTGACAATCATGATGTTCTTCCTTCTTGCTGTACGTCCAAGTCCAGAGATGTGTTACTGTCTGACAATCAAGATGTTCTTCATTCTTGCTGTACGTCCAAGTCCAGAGATGTGTTACTGTCTGACAATCAAGATGTTCTTTCTTCTTGCCGTACGTCCAAGTCCAGAGATGTGTTACTGTCTGACAATCAAGATGTTCTTCCTTCTTGCTGTACGTCCAAGTCCAGAGATGTGTTACTGTCTGACAATCATGATGTTCTTTCTTCTTGCTGTACGTCCAAGTCCAGAGATGTGTTACTGTCTGACAATCATGATGTTCTTCATTCTTGCTGTACGTCCAAGTCCAGAGATGTGTTACTGTCTGACAATCAAGATGTTCTTTATTCTTGCTGTACGTCCAAGTCCAGAGATGTGTGATGTGTGGGTACCTTCAGTTGTACACTGCTTCCAGCACATCCTGAGCATCATGTCCAACAGACCCAAATAATGGAAAATTCGGTGCGCATGCCATGCACCTTTCCAGGCCTGTTATAAACCTTCTCTAAATCTTCATCAGCTGTAAGAAAGGCGTAACAAGAACGTGCGAGAGACAACCAATAACACATAAATCACTCCTGCCGTGTATCATGTGTGTTACATCTCATACACACTATCTCAGAACTATTAACATAATTATATCTCACCCGAAAAGACATAGAGATTACAGTGCCCTCGTACAATGTATGCTCGTGAACCAATGCACTTAAGTTTTTTACTTTTTAATAAAATCCACTAGTCTTGAAAATTGTAAGAAAGGGCTTCTTACCAGTTTTCAAGACTGCATAATTATTAATATAGAGTATGCAAAGTTTAATGGCAGTGATCATATTGAATGATAACTTAATGTTTAGTTGCAAGCCCTTCATTTTCTCTATTCCATCCCAGTTTCCATGTAATAGGGGGCTTGGAAAACATAATTTTGAGACACTGTTTTCAAATGATAACTAAAAGTAATATCAGAAGAAAATAAATACTAAAGTTTCCACATCGTCAACCAGTTATGCGTGTTTCCAAGCTCATGATGGTACAATAGGAGAGAGAACTAGGTAGTAGGTTTTGTGACTAACATAAACATGTTCTTTTTAAAAAAATTATATTTTTACAAACTTTCAGGAGAATAGTATAAATTTCGAAAGATGTACTTGAGTTCGATTAGTGATAATGGTTTGTTGTTAATGGCGTTCGTGTGAACGAGTATTGCGTTCATCCCATCCCCCATATTAATTTCACAGAGGGACACTCACAGCTACGTGGTTAGTTAAATAAACGGCGGTGGTTCGGGGGGCGGATGCTAGAGTGCGTGTTGTGAATAAAGTGCCCTGGTAAACCGCACCCTCTCATTCCTGCTGGACATCGATTATGTTAGATGTCTTAAAAAGTTAATGGCCTTTACCTTATCCCTGTAAATACCGAACCTAAATTTTGGGGAAAACCCCAAAATATTACAATCCCATTTTCAAGAAAATTAACAAATATGTATTAAAATGAATATACAATGTGTTTCTAAACAACACCGACGAACTCTGACAAGCCATGCCTTACGATCACATAAAACGAAGACTTAAGTACCACTTTTCCTTAAGTTAATGTTAAGGGAACTATGCGAACCCAAAAACAGATATGGAAATTATTTTATTAAAAATTATCAGACAGTACTACTGGTGAAGTGACAAAACCTGCCAATAGTGATTCGCGTAACAAAGATTTAACACCTTTGAAAATGCGGTTAGTAAAATCATACCCGACATTAGGTAAATGTGGGTGTCACCCTATGATTGCAAAAAAAAAAGTGTTATACTGAGCTGTAAAATATTTGTTTAGACCATTTATGAATCAGTTAATTTAAATTGACACGAAAGGTCGTATTGTCAGAACACACTCAAATTAAGTGTTTTCAAGAAAACTATGCGGACAAATAAAAACAGATAGTTATTGGTCCGCAGGTAGGCGACACAAGTAGTAGGCATATGGTGAACCTAGTGCAGGGGGATGGGGAAGTGGCTCAGTGATTCGACCTTGGATGATGTCATGCCAAGGTCGCAGGGTTGGATTATGGACTTCCCCCTCTGTCATTCTGATCATGCATACACCATCTTCGATTCCTCGATGTTGTTAGCCAGTACACTGACATCTTGGTAAAGAGTATATAATTTTTTTCATGCTCGTGCATTCCGAGGGCATTTTTGAGAAATCCCATTTTTTTCTCTTTAGCATTCTTTCTTCCTTCCTTTCTCTCCCATTCGTTCATCATTTGTTTACATCAGCTGTTAGTGGAGGCCGCCATATTTGTTACTGGATGCCGCCATCTTCGTTTACATTTACATGGAGGCAACCATCTTGGTTTTTGTTTGTCATTTGTTTCCCACATTAGTTCTAACATTGGCCACTAGGAGCGCTGGTGTAACTTATGATCCACTGATTACTCACCTTTGATAGACCGCCATATTAATTTGGTGTAGCCATTAGGAGCGCTGTGTCGCTTTCGTCCGATTAGTCGATCTTTAGCCATATTGGTTTTGGAATTGGCCACTAGGGGCACTGTTTTTTTAGAACTTAAAAAACCATCTGGAATAGTGCGCGATCGAACTGCCCGACCTTGGGTCGCCAGACCACTCGGCTGTCGCAACATGCACTGGACAAGAGTTTATAAGTCGTAACTAGCTTGGAGACGAATAAATAATATCTTACCTGTCATTAAAGAGAAAACATTTTTATTTATTATCTAATAATTGAAGTTTTTTAACTAACATATCAATATTTTATATAAGTTTATATTTTAATTATATTATTTTTAATTTAATTATTTATTATTTTGGTTTAACTTACATATATATATATCATTTTAGATTTTAATTATATTATTTTTAAAAGTATTTCAAGTGTTTTTTATTAATTTTTAAACTGTATCGAGTGACGTGTCTACAGATGCATATTTTTCAGGAAAATAGGAATATGTCATAAGAAAATATGATTATGTGATTATGACAAGCACCATGGTGAATATTTATAAGCATATATAAAAACTGTGTTATTAAATATATGCCAAGTGTTTTATATTATGAACGTTGATTATTCGCACTTTTTTAATTTTATTTACGTATAATAATTTTTTTTTATATCCCAAAAAAAAATATTTCTTACTCCTATGTAATGCTTGTAATTTTTTTAATAACACACCATCCCATAAACAGTTCAGTATCCACTTCACCTAAACTAATACAGGATGATTGGGTTACATAATGTAACCCAATCATCCTGTAAGAAATATGAATAAATATTTTTATTTCTCTCGACATTCACTTAACCTAGCCGCCATACTCTAGTCATTGCCAGACTCCGCTTAACCTCCCCTTATTCCAGTCTTGCTTAATAGCCATATCAAATTGTACTGAGTACCAAAACAGATATAATAGCTTTCACTATTACATAAGCTTGCCTCATTCATGCTATTAACAATAGAGTTCCATATCCACCACCATACCTCAGACTTACTTATCAATAATAAAAGACAACTATATCGACTACCATTTCAGCCCATCTAACTTTGCCAGTTACACGTATAAACAAGCCATTCAATATGTCGAACCAATGAAATTTTCCAACCATGTTATCATAAGATGAATACTATTAATTTAATTGTCTAAGACACCCATATCGTCTTAATTCCTATCAAAACATCCCGATAATACAAAAAAAAACTAATCACACAGTCTCCTCACACCATCTAAGCTATATATATTTTTCATACTACCAAAATAACCGAACATGTGATCAGGTCATATGAACCATCATAACAGCTATACCAACTTTACAAGCAAACAAACTGTACAACCAAGCCATACTTGTATGTGTTCCACCCCATGTAAGGACTTTTGAAAGACATGTTAACTTAACCTTACTTTACCTAACCACAATCTAGTCATGTACATTAGAACTTGGAATTTTTTTTTCCTTTTAAATTATTAAGTAAATATATTTTTTAAATACTGTGAAGAGGTGTACCTATGGAGCTATGTCAACATATGGTATACGAAAAAAAAACATTTCAAGCAAAATTTAATTGATGCAATTATGCTAATAATGACTCCACCATCACCACCACCACCAACTCCGCCGCCGCCTTTATAGACTCTGAAATGTCGTTTAGTGTAATTTTTCAGTCATTTTTGAATCAAGGATCAAGGGTTAAATAATCAGTCTTGTGAGTGGCAGGTCTGACAATAGTCAGCTTTAAGTGTGTCTATGAGTTCAAGCAGAGCGAATATAACACTAGGACCAAATGTATTTTCACATTAAAAAAACCTTATTCACTGGCAGGTCAATGATGATTAGTTAACAGCTATCATTGCCCATTTGGAACAATTACTTTAGCACTCCTACCGTATGCACTCACATAAATTTTTATTTAAAATTAATTTATAAGTGTTTCAGAGAGGCAGATATACACATTACTATGAATGTATATAAGAATTTTATTCACATATATATTGTGCTATTCAATACACAGATCACCACATTTTTTGCAGAATATCTGCTCTACTAACCAACACCAGACTAAATATATTCGTATCTTTTACTAGAAGTCAAATAGACCACAGCACACAGTTCGGGCATCTTGAAAATATATTGCTATATTTAAACTCAGCATGGCTCCTTCACTTTATCAGAGAAATAGTTAACCTTGTAAATGTGAAGAGCAAGTCTGTACATGTATTGTAACTGGAGTCTGTACGCTCTTCCTGTCCGTTTCCACACCTAGGTGTTGTCAGATAGACAAAGTCAGCACATAGCAGATCTGTACCTGTACGTCATCTGGTAATTAAGAGAATAAGTCAGCGGGCTATACGAACAAGTACAAGCCTGCAACTGAATTGAACATTGGGACAGCATGAACTATGTTTTCTGCATATCCTAACCATCATGTAGAACTTTGCAAATACTTCAACAAGACCAACATAAGCAAATAATAATATATTACTTTTCACATAAGTTTTGTGTGTTTTTGTATGTATCGTCTCCATCGTGTACAAAGGACTGTTGCATAAGATGCCATAAAAAAATTGACAGGATTTTTTAATTATTAAAATATATATTTATTTTACATTTTAGTTATATATAATTTCTCTTGTTAAAAAATGTGTATTTTTTCTTTGTTCACCCTTCCTTCGGGTTGGAACTGCTCATACTTATTTCGGGTTGGAATTTCTCATACATAATTTGACTGGAATTTGTATACTTTTGACATCGCCCTCCCACTTAAACGCCCGCATGGCTGCCAAAGAAGCTGTGCATGTTGTTCTCCCGTTAGGGACGGAGCAATACAGTACGCTTATACAGTACTACAGATATTATATATATATATATATATATATATATATATATATATTATATATATATATATATATATATATATATATATATATATATATATATATATAAATCTCCGTGATGCTGCAAGAATGACCTGTATAGGCGGGTTACGACGCCGAAAAATAAACCATCCCCGACAAAAACACACGATGAACAGAAGAGACAACAAGAATATAGATGTCAGCCAAAAGTAAATAGAAAGAAAGAATTATAGATAAAGAGGAAGATAAGAAGTATATTGATAAGGTCGGCAAGAACAATACCGCCTGTAGTGGTTACTAAGGGTCAAAATGTCACGACTAAAAATATTTCACCCCCTCACAACCCCGGTAACTATAAGGGTTGGAACCCCAGGAATTCGTCGGAGATCCAAACAAAAATCGTTGTGGTGATAAAATTTCGCATAGAATGTTGAAAAATATCTTGAAGTCAGCGTTTTTTTTTTTTTTTATTGTAGAATGTAGGGAATGCTAACACATAAATATATACACTATGTCCCAGTACAACTTTTAGAATCTGTTAAAATTATATACAAATTGTCTACACGATCAGCATTCTCCTCCTTTCTGTGCAGCTAGCATGTCATATTCGCTTGTTGTATGTCAATTTTTTTTTGTTTCCCATCTCCCCTTCCCTGGAATGGTCGTCTGGATCATTGAGTACTGAGTCCTACCACAACAAGTTGAAAAAAAATAACTTTCTTTTGCTTGAACTACAGTGTGCAGCAAGGTCATTTTTTTTTTTTTAGCCAGAATATCCATATGGCTTTGTCATTATTCCATCTGGTGGTATTATTCTCTTGTCATCCATCCATGAAAGTGCTAATTTATTTGTACACTTCGTGTAAATATCATGATGGTGCGACCTTATATTTTGAACTTTAACATGCATGACTTGCTGTTGTATCAGCACTCTCTTGTAATCTTGAAAGGTAATTTTTTTCTTCAGGCTTGTCTTCTGTACAACCTCAACTTTCTTATTAATCTTGCCTCCACATATATAACTGTAAATTTTAGCACGCAGCCCTTCAAATTCGCACATTTCCTTCCCACCACACTCTTCTTTCAATTTCCCCACAATCTTACTGTTGGTAGGAAAATAGCAGACATGAGCTGGGGAGTACACGCTGGTGTCGAACTCTGATATGAAATTGGGGTCTGCAGCCATGTCCTGATAGAAATCGTTGGTCTTTATCTAATATATGTAGCTGTTGGTGTCCATGTATGCCAGTTGAATTGAAGGTATCTTAATATTTATTCTTCATAGCATCATAATGGAATATATATATATATATATATATATATATATATAATATATATATATATATATATATATATATATATATATCTCAAGGTCTTGGAGAGATCTAGTACAGCCAAGCCTGTATATATTGGTTTGTCAAATACTATTGTTTCTTTTCCATCTTCACCAGAGATAAATTTTCGTTATATATTGTGCGACACTTGACATGTGGTTTAGATATTAATTACTTGGCTCTTCGTTCTGTACTTACCATTTCCATGTTCTGATGCTTTCTTATATATTCCATTAACTTACCAAAGGTAGAATTATTAATTTAATTATAGAAATCTTTTTGAAAAATGTTGTTTGCTGCTTGTCGTTTTTCAGTATTCAAATCAATATAGGGTTGGAGCCATGCCTCTAGTTCAAATGGAAGTACACTATGTATTTTAGTAATTTTCACCCCATGTTCCAGTGCTTAAAATTTCTATAATTTATAATATAATACGTTTTATCTTCCAGAATAGTTATAAGCTTTGGGTGCTTCGAGCCTGGGGGACACTCGTTCGAAGGCATAAATGGAGAGTCGTGTGCTTCATGCAGAGATGCGGGGTACTGAACATCCACCTCCAGTATGTAGCCTCTGATACTGTCGTTGGCACACGCATGACGTGTATATCTCCATCTATCCATCGAAAATCCCGTATGGGCAGATAGAGACTTTGCCCACCCGTACAGATTATTTGAGTCCACATAATGGAGGTATGTCGGTTCCTTGGTTGCATCATAGGTAGTTGGGATTTACTTGTTGTGTGCAACACAATGACGATTGATACACTGTGCTACACCTCCCCTTATTGCATTCTCAATTAATAAATACATATAATAAAAAAGTAACACTAAATTAACTTTTGTATGTTTCAGCATAGCGTCAAAGGAGAGGGCCGACGCACTCACATAGCAAACACAATTGAGACCATAGATCTTGAGATATAAGCTGCTAAAATTCTCAAATATATTTGATAACAATAATACATCAGTTTGCAAGTATACATCAGAATAATTTCCCAGAGTCCTGTAGTTGAATTTCTGTCATACATTTTGCACATATCGATGTCGGTGAGCTGGTTGTGGAATTCTTCTTTCGATGGTGGCTGCATATATTCCAGTCACTCGATACTGTCTACATAATTGTAGGGAAACACGCCCTTTCTGGTTACGATCTCCATTTCGTCTGGGCTGAAAAATTTTGCTGTGTTTTAAAATTGGTCTCTTGGCAGGTTTTCAGCGAGTGCGGCGAGGCTTGTAGACATGAAGCGGAGGGTGTCGATAAACTGCATTGGAAACTTTTCCCCTAGCGATTTTGAAAATGTTTTTAATTTTTCCTCTGTGTGCGAGATTATGAAGATTTCCTTGTCGTAGTATAGATGCTTGATTATGAAGTTTTCATCATATGCCAAACTGTGAAACAATACAGATAGTCTTTAAGGACGATGGTGGAGCAAATTACATTTGTTACATGCAGGTCCAATGCATCGCCCTGTGAAGTGACAGTGGTCCATTACTCTCGAGTTACTATCTGTGAATGTTGTGGAACAGTAGCATCATCGGTCGGTACTCAAATGATGTAACAGTTGCAGGTTCGTTAGGTGTTCCATCGGCTCAGTTACTACATATATGTCCCTTACCTTATGTCCAATGTCAACTATCCTCTCGATAAATACTTTCTCCGCACATTTCCCAGTGTATAATACCAGTCGATTGGACAGACTTGATGTTTTTGAAGCAGGATTAATACTATTGTCCACATGTACAGAAATGGAAAAAACTGTGAGCCTCGTGTTTCTGGTGTGCATATGTATTCGAGCGGCTGTGGTCCTGCTGGCATGTGTGTACTGGCTTGAGCATTGCTTTGAAATCTGCATATATCACAATGGGCATCTTGTCTCCATTCTGATAATTTTTTTACTTGAGGGTTGGTCTTCTTCCCTTCTAGTCGTGGCTCGGCATCTCGATTCTTGCTAGAGTGTAACGACCGCAATATTTCTTGTATTCTTAAGGGTTTGAGCACCATCAAGACCTGTAATTCTTGGTAGGTCATGGCAAAATGTAAATCACCGCATACAAATATGTATCTTGTGGCCGTGAGCTTGTGGTCGCACCAGACTTGAAAAATTCTTTTTATCGGTATAATGTGAATTTCCACCATCCACGGACGTTATCAGCAATAGGTCAAAATGATTTTCTTTTTCTTCTTTTACCACTCGTACGGGCACGACATTATCTTCATCGGTAAGTGAGTATACGTTCACTGATACAGTATGGTTTTTCTTCTCGAAGTCTTTAATTTGGTGCGGGGAACTCGAGGCCTGTAAAACCGAACTTCACTTGAAGCACATATCATCCCTGGTGTTTTGTGGGTTGATGATGGCTTTTTTCTCTTGTTCGATGCGGGCAGATCGATGTAAGAAGATGCTTGGAGGGGATCCAGCTTGTTGATTTGGAGTTGCAGACGTTTCACAGAGGTGGGGGCCCAGCCAGATCCCTTACCTTGGTACTCATCTTCCTCCTGATAAATTTTTCCGTTGCTGGCAGCCACTGCATTCTCTATGTCGCTGACACTCTGTACTGGTACATTTTTGGTCTTGAATGTCCTGTTGTCGGTCTCGTGCTCATAAGGCTCAGGGTTCCCATAGTCGCATTTCAAAAATGAATTTAATTGAATGGCACCCTTGTCTTCGATTATTTGCTTCACTTGCCTGATGATCTTGTCTTCCATGTTCGCCAGGTAGCTACAGATGTCCATTTGCTGGCTCGAGGCACTTTCTGCAACGAGGGTCTTCATTACGCCTCTGAAGGCTGTCTCCGCCTCCACGAACCCGAAATCATTTGGTGTACCAGTTTCCGCGATGATTCTTGGACGTGGTGTTGGTGTATGTACTGACACTGGCTGCCACTGGGTGGAAACTTCACGCTGTGCCTTCTTCGTAGGTTAAGGTGCTGCGCCGGTACACTCTCAGCTTTTCTACCCTCGTGAACTCCTTGCCTCTATCTTCACATGAATATGTCTTCTTCTCCGGGTTGAATTAACAGCTAACCTCATGCCTTCGCACATAATGTTCTTGCCTAAAAGACATATTACAGAATTTACAGTTGCCAGCTGCTTTCTGCCTCAGGACACCATTACAGCTTCTCAGGTGACGTTCCATAATGTCTTCCCGAGCAATCTTCATCCCACATTTGTCGCAGACTTCTTATTCCCTTGCTGGATTGTGAATACAGGTACTCTCGTGCCTCAATCCATTATTGCACGCAGAAAAATATTTCGAACAAAATCCACGAAATAACATTGCACTAACCACAGAGACAGTAGAAGGCGAAGGAAGTTGGAAGCCCCACGAAGATCCCACAACCCTCCTGCAACAAATGGATACGAATAAAATTAATAATGTGGACATAGCATAAGTGTAAGCTGGAAAAAGTATAATTAATGGACAAATGTATACATTGCGCAGCAAAACATGTGGAACTAACCAAGTAAAATTTAATACGGAAATGCATAGGAAAACTACTTACACAAATTTTTTTCTCAATTAATCGTCCTTTAGGCAAACAATTTATGATTGAGATTAGCAGTTTTATTAGCAAAATGTCAAGGCACAATACTTTGAAAAATCATTTTTTTAACAAGTGTAATTATTTTTTTTATTAAAAAACCTGCAACATATGATCACGAATAATATCAATAATTTGGACATATTATTAATGCAAATTGGGGAACAAATGTTTCAATAACACACGAATACATCTGACAAGAAAGGCTGTGCACACTGTGTAATTCTATTTGGGAGATTGTTTCTAATTTTACAAATGCTTGAAACAGTACAAAGACGAATCTTGTAGAACTACACGTTTGTAAAAAATTCGAGGGCTATGATTGTAATAGACCTTAAGAAATGTTTATATTATACTTGCCTATATCCATGAGCTTGAGCGAAATGGTCTAAACTCAACAACGTAAAACGATACATAGTTGTTTTGTGCAAAAACTAGAGTTGCATAGTTGCGTGCACAATTAATGTATTGCAAGTTTTAGAACACTTCACACAACTCAACTAATTAAAAAAAAAAAGTGACTGTTATCTAGCTACACAGAACTCCTAAAATCAAATGAACGTTCATAATTAAATAACTTCCTTACATTTCGTAAGTACTTGGAGATATATTTAAAATTAAAATAAGTCGTATGTCATGTTGGTTTTATCATTGAGAGCTAGCAATAAAAGGCGTGTAGGTTCTAATCCCCATGCTGACAAACTATATTTAATTATTTTACGTAAATTTTTATTTTGAAATATTTGACCTGGTTATTAATTCATCACTTTTCTAGAAGACAAATGTACACTTCTCAATTATGTAAGTTGAAATACAAGAAAATCATTTGTAAAACTTAAAAAGAAATTTTTTAGAGTGTACTACTTTGCTTCCAATAATATTTATACATTGCGTAGCAAAATATATTTTAATTTTTTTGTCATCAATGGGGTATAAGCTTTTAAAACATAATAATATAGTTATTTCACCCACGCAGCACAGAATAGGTCAGGGATATCCTATTTAAATTTCTAATGTCATCTGGATATTCCTGGAAACTCAGGGGCTTTCTGCGAATATTCTCAATATCTCTATTGTATTTCCAGGATATTTTGGAGTAAAAAGGAATATTCACATTTTCCTCTTAGTATTCCCAGTATATTTAGGTGTAATCAGTAATATTCTCATTTTCCTCTTAATATTCCTGGGGTATTATGGAGTAAATGGGAATATTCTCAATATCTTCCTTGTATTCCTGGGACATTAGAGAGTTAATAGGAATATTCTCATTTTCCTCTTTGGATTCCTGATACATTTTGAAATCAACAGGAATATTCTCATTTTCCTATTTGTGTTCTTGGGATATTTGGGAGCAAAGATGACTTTTCTCATTTTACTCTTTGTATTCCTGGGATATTTAGGATTAAATAAAATATTCCCATTTTACTCCTTGTATAACGTTGATATTTAGAAATAAATAAAAAGTTCCCATTTTTCTTTTAGTATCCTAAGGATATTTGGGAGTAAACCAGAATATTCTCATTTTACTCTGTGTGTCCCAAAGATATTTGGGAAAAAGAGGAATATTCTCATTTTACTATTTGCATTTCTGAGAAATATAGGAGAAAATAGGAATATTCTTATTTTACTCTTTGCATGTCTAGGATATCTCGGATTAAATAGGAATACTCACATCTTACTATATCAATGTCTGGAATATTTGGGAGTAGATAGGAATATTTGGGTGTAAATGGGAATATTCTCATTTTCCTCTTCGAATTCTTGGAATATTTTGAAGTAAACAGGAATATTCTCGTTTTACTCTCTGTATTCCTGGGATATTTAAGAGTTAAAAAAAATCTTCATTTTACTTTTTGTGTCGTAATGATATCTGGGAATATATAGGAATATTCACATGTTCCAATTCACTATACGTAAATAATAATCGAAAAAGTGCGAATAATCAACATTCATAATATAAAACACTTGGCATATATTTACTAAAAGTTTTTATATAAGCTTATATAAATCTAATATGGTGATTGTCATAGTGATGTAATCATATATTCTGACAATATATTCTTATCTGCCTGACAAATATGAATCTGTAGACTTGTCACTCGATACACTTTAAAGTTTAATAAAAATACTTAAAATAAAAATAAAAAACTTAAAAATTAGATAAGAAATAAACAATATAATATCTATAATGAGAGGCAAGATATTATTTATTCGTCCACGCTATAAACTACTTATAAACTCTTGTCCCAGCGCATCCGAGATCGACTAATCGAACGAGAGCGACACCAGCGCTCCTTAGTAACCAATGCCAACAATTTCCTCCGAATATCGAAGAATTTCCTAGAGATATTCTAATGCACTTTAAATAACATCCATGGTATATATTGGAACTGTAAACAGAACATATATAGCATATTCCCGAGATATCCCTGGGAATGAATAGAGATATGAGGAATATTATAGGAATATACCAATATTCCTTGAAGAATATTCCTGGAATATCTTGGGGGAGGGTTAAGGTCAGACATAATTTATCTCTGGAACATTCCAGTAATATGTTCAAAATATCTAGGAATTTCCAAGGGATTTTCCAATATTCCTGCAAGAACATATTTCGGATATTCTCAGGATATCCTTGTGATATGTGGGCACTGACCCTTTTTTAAAGCAGCACTAAATTTTTTGACGAGTATAGTTAAAATCCTCACAAACAGTTTAGCATTTAGACAGCGTTACTTACTAGATGAAGAAATGGAAGACTGCAGTCACTCTCTCCTAACAACGATAGGCTGCTTTGCTAGGCACTTCCGTTAAACCAGCGATTTGATTGAAGGGGACTCTCTGACGCACGATCACAAAAATTCGTCACTTAATGTAGTACCACCTGTATTGGTAAATACTTATTAGCCTGAAGATGCTGTGGTTTCGTTATAAACGTACAGGCTTGACCGCAAGTCCACAAGTCAGCAAGTCCAGGAATTAGCGGGAACTGTGACTGCTTACTGCGATGACATGCAAAGGATCACTACATGTTAAAACAAATAAAAACAAAAATATGAACATGGCTTTTAATATAGGTACTAGTATTTACTTTCAAAATAATTTATGATACGTGACAACTGACAGTCGGTGCTGACTTGCTCCGATGTCGGCTGGTAGACCAAGCATGAACATTTGGCCAGGGGCTGACGTAGTGGATGACAAACACTGCACAAAATAAATTAAATATTGTTAATAACTTTGCATTGTAACAAGTACTCAAATAAGTTTTATTAAAAAAAATCGGTTGCATGAAAAAAACTTAAAAATAATTAAGGAGCTCTCTGGAAAACAATAGTTCACTTTAAAAAATTTTAGTGATCATTTTTAAAAATCGATTGCATAAAAACTTTTTATTCAAAAAAATTAAGAGCTTTTTGGCAAACAATCAATTACTTACTTTTAAGAATTAAGAGCTCATTCTTTAACATGAATAATTTAACAAGTTGTAAAAGTTTACTTGAAAAAATAACATACCTTAGATTGCAAATACTCGAAGCTAAACTTCAATGCGAACATGAAACCTCGCAGCAAAATGGCGACGAAGCATAAGGGTACTCGGATATGCAGATGACAAGCAATGATATCAGAGTGAGAGTTTTGGCCATGTTTCGGCCTTTATATAACCTAGAAAAATGGTGGGAGACACGGAATAATATAAGGAATACAGTACATCTAATTACCATAGCATTTTTCATTGGCCAACTTCCACTCTCTCCCATCTTTCACCTATGTATTTGCTCAGCAACTATTTGCCATATAATGTCGTGACTATTGGCCAACCAATTTCAATAGTTGACATAACCTCCCTCCCAGCTTTCACCTTGACATTTTATCAGGAACTATATGCTATATAAGGTAATGATTTTTGACCAACAATTTTCATTGGTTGACTTACCCTCCCTCACAGCACAGCTATTCCCATCCCTCAGAGCACAGTTTACACACTGTGACCACTGACAGCAAAATTTATTCGCCTAGAAGATTAATCGTAGGCCCAAAACACCAGGTGTGTTGTGGCTGTATTTTTACTATTTGTTTTCAGAAAAGGCTCTTATTACTCAAAGAGAACTTATAAACTAACTCCTCCATCGCCATTTGCAAAGTTTTGTGTCAGCTGATGATTGTTCGTGTAGAAGAAAATAGTACTCATTACCGTATAATGTGTCTGTCTATTTGAAGTGTTTATGGCCAAATAAAGGTTTTTCCTGCATTTTGGATATTTAATAAACTGTTCGATAACACCCACGTATCTCCACAAGGTTAACTTGCTCCTAGTGAGTACCCTGCAGGAAATGATATCACTGCCAACTGGCAATGGAGTGTGGGTTAATCAGTGGGGATGTATTAATTAAACATCATGTCGGCATGGCTCAATACATGCATATTATATCCAGTAGTACCGATGAATTTGCATACAAACATATTGAAAACAAATCTCAAACTTAAATTTTCTTCCGAGAGAACAGCAAGGGAGTAGAGTACATGCTAACTATAAGAAGGGCATACCCCCACTAACCTGTTGAGAACACTGAAGAGATCCATGCATTGTGAGGTTATTTTACCAACCATATATGGGATTTTCTACTACCATGTATATGAATTTATTCCAGAGTGTGGTAATGTTACCTTACTTGTAAGAAAAACTGTTTCCCCCCACAAGACTGCGAATATTGCCTTACACTTGTCAAGTTATTCCCGTTAAATTTACAGTGCATTATTCAATATAAGAAAGATCTATAAAGTTCTAAATTTACCCTGAATAGGCTATAGTTGTGTGCTCAGCAAAGCAGCATAATTCAGAAGCGGCATTCACCATGAATAGGGTATAGTTGTGGGCTCAGTACGGCTGTATACTTCAGCAGCGGCATTTACCATGAATAGGCTATAGTTGTGTGCTCACTACTCCTGTATCCTTCACACATGCATTTACCATGAATAGGCTATAGTGGTGTGCTCAGTACTGCTGTATACTTCAGCCAAGGCATTTACAATTAATAGGTTATAGTTGTGTGCTCACTACGACTGTATAATTCAGCAGCGGCATTTACCAAGAATTGGCTATAGTTGTGTACTCGGTACGACTGTATACTTTAGCCGCGGCAATTACCGTGAATAGACTATAGTTGTGTGCTCTATACGGCTGTATATTTCAGCTGCGGCATTTACCATAAATATGCAATAGTGGTGTGCTCAATACGGCTGTATACCTCAGCCAAGGAATTTACCATGAATAGGTTATAGTTGTGTGCTCAGTACGGGTGTATACATCAGCCGCGGCATATATCTTGTATAGGCTATAGTTGTGTCCTTACTAGAGCTGTAGAGTTCAATCGCAGCATTTACCAATTATAGGTTATAGTTGTGGACTTAATACTGTGGCATATTTCATGCGCAGCATTTACCATGAATAGGCTATAGTTGTGTGCTCAGTACGGCTGTATACTTTACCCGCGATATTTTTCTAGAATATGCTATATTTGTGTGCTTAGTACGTCTGCATAATTTAGAAAATGTATATTACCATGAATAGACTATAGTTGTGTGTTCAGTACGGCTGTATACTTCAGCCGTAGCATATACCATGAATAGACTATAGTTGTGTGCTCAGTACGGCTGTATACTTTACCCGCGATATTTTTCTAGAATATGCTATATTTGTGTGCTTAGTACGTCTGCATAATTTAGAAAATGTATATTACCATGAATAGACTATAGTTGTGTGTTCAGTACGGCTGTATACTTCAGCCGTAGCATATACCATGAATAGACTATGTGTGAGCTAAGTACGGCTTTATAATTCAGCCCCGGCATTTATCATGAATATGCTATAGTTGTGTGCTCAGTACTGCTGAATTTTTCATTTGCGACATTTACCATGTATAGGTTTTAGGTGTGTGCCTTTTACGGCTGTAAACTTCAGCCACAACATTTACCATGGATAGGCTATAGTCGTGTTCTCAGTACGGCTGTATTCTTCAGACGCTGCTTTTTCCAATAATAGGCTATACATAGGTGCTCAGTACTGCTGTTTCCTTCAGCAGCAGGATTTTCCATGAATACGTAATAGATGTGTGCTCAGAACGGTAGTTTAATTCAACGGGGGCTTTTATTATGAATTCGCTATCGTTTTTGCTCAAAAAAGCAGTATATTTCAGACGGGGAATTTGCCATGAATTTGCTATAGTTGTGTGATAAGAACGGCTGTATACTTCAGCCGCGGCATTTACCATGAAAATGCTATACTTTTGGCATAATTATTGCTATCAGACGCGGCATTTACCATGAATAGGCTATAGTTGTATGCTCAGTACTGCTGTTTACTCCATCCGCGGCATTAACCTTGAATAGGATATAGCTTTGAGCTCAATGCGTCTGTTTACTTCAACTGCAGCGATTACCATCAATTGGATTTAGTTGTGTTCTCAGTACGGCTGTATATTTCTGCCGCGGCATTTACCATGAGTGGGCTATATTTGTGTGCTCAGAACGGGTGCATAATTTAGCAGCGGAAATACCATGAATAGGCTAAAGTCGTGTGCTATGTACGGCTGTATACTTCACTCGCGCCTTTTGACAAGAATAGGCTATATTTATGTGCTTAGTACGTCTGTATACTTCAGCCGCGTCTTTTACAATGAACAGGTTACAGTTGTGTGCTCAGTAAGGCTGTATACTTCAGCTGCGGCTTTTACCATGAAAAGGGTATAGTTGTGTGCGCAATACGCATGTATACTTCAAACGTGGTGAATACCATAAATAGGCTATGGTTGTGTACTATGTACGGCGGTATAATTCAGCAACGATATTTACCATGAATATGCTATAGTAGTGTGGTCAGTACGGCTGTGTATTTCAGCCGCGGCATTTCCAATGAATAGGCTATTGTAATATGCTCAGTACGTCTGTATACTTCAGCCTCAGCATTTACCATAAATAGGCTATAGTTGTGTCCTCAGTACAGTTGTATAGTGCAGCCGCGTCATTTACCAAGTATAGGCTATAGTTGTGAGCTTAATAGGGCTGCATATTTCAGCCGCAGCATTTACCATGAATAGGCTATAGTTGTGTGCTCATTACGGTTAAATACTTCAGCCCGACATTTTCCATCATTACGCTATAGTAGAGTGCTCATTACGGCTGAATACTTCAGCCGCGTCAGCTATCATGAATATGCTATAGTTGTGTGCTCAGTACTGCTGTATATTTCATTCGACATTTACCATGAATAGGTCATAGTCGTGTGCTCAGTACGGCTGTATACTTCTGGCCAAAAGTCCATTATACCTATGAATAGTCATAGTCATTGTGCTCAGTACGGCTGAAAAACTCAGAACAGCATTTTACATAAATAGGCGCAATTGTGGGCTCGGTGCGGACGTATAATTCAGACGCGATATATACCTTGAAACAGGTCATAATTGTGTGCTCAGTGGTCTATTTATTTCAGCCGCGGCATTTGCCTTGAATAGGGTATAGTTGTGAGATCACTAGTCTGTTTACTTCTACCTCAGCGATTACTATCAATATGATACAGTTGTGAGCTCAGTACGGCTGTATATTCAGCAGGGTATTTGCCATAAATAGGCTATAGAAGTGTGCTCAGTACGGCTGCATACTTAAGCAGCGGCATTTACCATAAATAGGCAATAGTTGTGTCCTCAGTACAGCTGCAAAATTCAGCCGCGTGATTTACCATGTATAGGCTATAGTTGTGTGCTTAGTAATGCTGTATATTTCAGCCGACGCATTTACCATAAATTGGCTATTGTTGTGTGCTCAGTAAGGCTGTATACTTCAGCCACGGTATTTACAACATATAGGCTATAGTTGTGTGCTCAGTACGGATGTATACTTCAGCCAAGGCATTTACCATGAATAGCCTCTTGTTGTTCTCTCAGTACGACTCTATACATCAGCCACGGCATTTACCATGTATAAGCTATAGTTGTGTGCTCAGTTAAGCTGTATACTTCAGCAGCGGGACTTGCAATAAATAGGGTATTGATTCTTGTGCTCTAAACGGCTGTATATTTTAGTCGCGGCATTTACCATGTATAAGCTTTAGTTGTGAGCTCAGTAAAAACTATATATTTCAGCCACGAGACTTGCCATGAATAGGCTATTGATTTGTGTGCTCAGAGAGGCTGCAAATTTCAGTCAAGATATTAACAATAAATTTGCTATAGTTGTGTGCTCAGTACGGCTGTTTACTTCAGCCGCGGCATTTACCATGAATAGGCTATATTTGTGTGCTCAGTAAGCTGTATAATTCATCCGCGGTATTTACCATGAATAGGCTACTGTTGTGTGCTCAGTAAGATTGAATTGTTCAGCCACGGCATTTACAATAAATAGGCTATAGTTGTGTGCTCAAAACGGCTGCATACTTCAGTTTACCATGTATAAGCTATAGTTGTGTACACAGTACAGTTGTTTACTTCAGCCACGTCATTAACCATATATAGGCTATTGTTGTGTGCACAGTCCGGCTGTATACTTCAGCCCCGGCATTTATTATGAAAATTCTGTAATTGTGTGGTCATTTCGGATGTTGTCTTGAGCTGCGGCATTTGGCATGAATAGGCTATATATATATATATATGTGTGTGCTAAACACGGATTTCTAGTTCAACCGCGGAGTTTTACATGAAAAGGCGAGAGTTGTGAGCTTAGTACGTATGTATATTTATAGCTGAGTCATTTACCATTAATACACTGTAGTTGTATGAACAGTGAAGCTGTATACAACAGCCGCTGCATTTACAATGAAGAGGCTATAGTTGCGTACCCAGGACGTCTGTTTAATTTAGCCGCGGCATTTACAATTTATAGGCTATAGTTGTTTGCTCAGTACGACTGTATACTTCACCGTGGTATTTACCGTGAATACGCTATAGCTGTGTGCTCATTTCGACTGTTCACTCCATCCGCGGCAATTACAATGAATAAGCTATAGACGTGTGCTCAGTACGACTGTATACTTCAGCCGCGGCTTTTTTCAATAATAATATATACATGTGTAATCAGTACTGCTGTTCCCTTCAGCCGCAGGATTTACCATGAATACGAAATAGATGAGTGCTCAGTACGGCTGTTTAATTCAGCAGGGGCATTTATTACGAATAGGCTATTGTTTTTTGCTCAGTAAGCTATATATTGCTAACGCGGGATTTGCCATGAATAGGCTATAGTTGTGTGCTCAGTACGGCTGAAAACATCAGAAGCGGCATTTACCATAAATAGCCTATAGTAATGTGCTCAGTACGGCTGCATAATTAAGCCGCGGCATTTACCATGAAGCGGCAATAGTTGTGTCCTCAGAACAGCTGTAAAATTCAGCCGCGTCATTTAGCATGTATTGGCTATAGTTGTGTGCTTAAGACTGCTGTATATTTCAGCCGACGCATTTACCATAAATAGGCTATTGTTGTGTGCTCAATACGGCTGTATCCTTCATGCATGCATTTACCATGAATAGACGATAGTGGTGTGCTCACAACGACTGTATACTTCAGTCGCGGCATTTACAATGAACACCTTATAGTTGTGTTATAAATTCCCCCGGATTCTTCAGCCGCCAACATTTACCATGAACAGGCTATAATTGTGTGCTCAGTACGACTGTATACTTTATCCGCGGCATGTACCTAAAATAGGCTATATTTGTTTTCTCAGCACGGCTGTATAATTCAACCGAGCAATTTACTATAAATATGTTATAGTTGTGTGCTCAGTACAGTTGTATAATTCATCCGCTGTGTTTACAATGAATGGGTTATATATGTGTGCTCAGTACAGCTGTATACTTCAGCCGCTACATTATTTATTATTTGGATATATTTGTTATCTCAGTAGGGCTGTATACATCAGCTGCGGCATTTACCACGAAGAGGCTATAGTTGTGTGCTAGGTACAGCTGTCTTCTTCATCCGAGGCATTTACAATGAACAGGCTATAGTCGTTTGCTCAGTGTGGCTGTGTTTTTTAGACCCCGCATTTACCATGAATAGGCTATAGTTGTGTGCTCAGTACATCTGTTTTCTTCATCAGCAGCGTTTACCATGAATAGGCAATATTTGTGTTCTCAGACCGGCTGATTACTTCAACCGCGGCATTCACCATGAATGGGTAATAGTTGTGTGTTCAGTACTGCTGTATACTTTAACCGCGGCATTTAACATAATATGCTTTATTTGTGTGATCATTAAGGCTGTATACTTCAGACGCGGCATTTACCATGAACAGCATATAATTGTGTGCTCAGTACGTCTTAATACTTCAGCCGTGGCATTTGCCATGATTAGGCTATAGTTGTGTGCTCAGAATATCTGTACACATCAGCTGCGGCATTTACTCGTGTGGTAAGATCTTCCTCAGATATTATTGGAGTCCCACACACGATGTTTTTTATCACCACGAACAAAATAGTCACGGTGTTAAAGATCTGGTGAGGGTGGCAGCCACGTAACAGGATCACATCTGGTAGTCCAAGGATGTGGATGCGTGACGTTCAGATGTGCACATTTCGGTCAAAATCAGCTGGGTCTCCGTCTTGTCGTATCCTATTTACACCACGTAATTCCACTTCTCCATGTTCAGCAGTTCTGTGCTCGAATGTGGCTCGAACCGGGCTGACATAAACAATTATTTTTTTCTTGAAACAAGACTGACATATTTTGCTAGCTTTAATCCGATATTACTAGGACACTTTATATCACATTTCGCATAAAACGATACTTAATATATGATTCATTACTCTGATAACATGTGTCTAACGAACGTCAAATAGAACAGTTTGTGTAATGTTTGGTATTGACCAACAGCATTGTTTGTTCCGTAGTTAACGATGAAACAAATCCACTTCTAGATTGTCATGAATGTATGTAAATATAAGTATAACAATGTATCGATACGTGCCTTGATGATATTATTGGCATTTATGGGAATTTTCATAATTTTATCATTATTTGAAGCACGGATGATCATAAGGTCTTTGTTTAATATTGGCACAACATCGTATCTCTTCATCAAATCAAGTTTCAAGTTATCTATCAAATAGAATTCTTGTAAAATTTTGTGACCATGTATATTGATATTGGCTTTTGTTTTAAATTGGGAAATCACAATGTATTCTGTCGCCCCTACCTAGAGAAAATTCCTTTCACAGTGCCACTTTTCTTTGCTAATTAACGTTGTCACCATACATGAACGAGAGCAGCCTGTATCTAATAGTGCATTGTATAATTTTCCCGCCAGGCGCACAAGGATGCGCTGTGTTGATATTCTCGCACATCCTGCGCGACACTCATCCTTGTTGACTAACTCGCTCATTGCCTTAATGAATACCCGGAGGTTCAGGTTTGGCTGACCTCTTTCATCATTGCCATCCAGTAAGAGTGTTATTGTTTACAGGTGCTCCCATTCCTGCGTGCTACAACTTGATCCGGGTTGTGCTTATGCAGAAACGGTGTTTGAATTTCCGGAATCGTTCCGCAATGTTTGTATAAAACTGTGTCGTCTGATTAGGGAATAACGGACATTCTGCAGCACAGTGTGACGTATACAAACAAAGCGCGCAGGATGATGCTTATTCCGTCCTCGACCCGGCGAATTTTGCCCTCGGCTCTCTGACATCACGCTTCTGCTGCGTCGCGTAATCCTGACGGGTTACAGGCTGGACATGGATCGTTGTTTCCGTTTCGATGTGTTGATAGCGTTTCATGGCCGCTTCGCAGTGTTTGGAATTTGATGTGGCCTTGGCGCTCACCTGCGTTTCCGTGATATGTGGGGTGTCGTGTGTCTCAGGCAACATGATCCATTTATTGCCTGCCTATGACTTGCAATTATTTGGAGAATATCTGATATTGTGCGCTGGCCTGAATTGTGGGTCCTGCCTTTAGCTGATACAATTTTAATCCTATTTTTGGTTTATGTGCTCTTGTTTTCCTGGGGAATATGTAATTGTTGGCTTCTTGAATTGAAAGTCGCCATTTTAGCGTATGTGTGAAGGGGGTGGGGGGTTTCGTTTGGTAAATAATGCTTGGCCGACATTAATAATACGGCGTACTATTGTTTCGGGTGGGAAGTGCCTGCTTGACGCGTTGGAATCGCCGTTCTCGCCGAGCTCACAGTTCTGATTATTACGTCTGGTCGTTAAGGACCCTGCCTGTTTGTCGCCTTTCCCCCCGTGCTTTAGTTTACGTATATTTGGCGTGGGGTTATTTTGTTTCTGCTGACTGTTATTGCCCGTGGGATGTCTGCTGTGGTTGTTCTGTTGTACAGATTCTGGCTTGTGCCGGTTCTGGTCGAAATGGCGGTGGTTTTTGATGATTGGGTTGTTGACTGTGTTGTCGAGGATTTTGTGTAGTAGTTTTGTGTGTGCCTTTCGTGCGTGATTGCCATATTGTTATTTTCCTCTTTCAGTTTATTGATGTCTGCCCGAAGGGAGTCTGTTTCGTACAGTGTGTGATGGGATGAAACAGTTTCATTGTATCTAATAAGGCCAAGTTTTGCACGTTGGGCATTTGTTATAACATAGTCTAATCTGCCATTTTTCAATCCTATGATCTTATCTGCCAATGAAGGGAGTAAGAGTCACCAGACAATATTTATAAAGTCAGTGTCTGTGACTGTTGGATTGTATTTTCTACGGTAATACATGAGGGTCTCTTGGCGGAGCTTCTGCTTTGTGTTGTACAACAGCTGTTTAAGATATTCCTCTGTCACGGGTGTAGAGAAGATAGTTTTAAATTTCTGAACAATGCCTTGCCATGTAACATTACCTGCTTGTGAATGGAGATAATTATCTAGTGTATGATTTGCGGAACCTTTTATGTAGTACTCAGTTTCTTAGCTTTCTCCTTGTCGGTCCAATAGTTTTCTGCGGATTTGGTTAAATTGGTCTGAAAATTCTGTCCATTTTTTTTATATCGTCCCCTGAAAAGTTTGGGATGTGTAATGGCTATTGCATGATTATGTTGATTGGTGGGGGATTTGTTATGTTGTCTGTTGGTGATGTATGTTCTAGAAGTGACGCCAAGGGTGAGTTTTCGTGCAAATTATCTTTGGTATTAGTGTAAATATGTACAGGCGTTCAGTAGCCTGATGTTTGCGCTGTAGTATTTTCTGGAGTTGGTGTTGTTGGTAGAAGGCTGCTAGTTGTGATTTTGTTAATTAAGCTATGTGTATTGCGTGTAGATGTTGTGTTAAACTGGTAAATTAATTCTGTGTTTTCGGTTAGCAGTTGTTCCGGGATTCAATTAAATTCTGTAATTTATCGGCTGTGTTGGTGTTTCTGGCAGCTAGTTTCTTTTGTGTGTCAGACAATTCGATTGTTGCGTGTTTTATGATGCTTTCTGGTGTTTTTAAAAATGATGTGGAATGTGGATTGGTCATAAAATTTTATAGAGTGATTCCTCATTATCTAGCATGCACACACATAGCTGACTTTAATATAATATTTCCACATTGTACACACTTGTGGAAAATGCGTTAGCAGATTCACTGCAGTCCGAAAAGCAGCCGAGATCTGTCATGCATTAAATTCTACAAGCTTAAGCACCCACACTTACTATGTTACTATAGGTTCCTTGGTTTGCAGGCGAAACTGCAAGTGGGCTGTCCCGGCGTGCGTTCGGGGGCAGCTGGAATATATGAACATTGCACAACATGATGTGGCTTTCAATGGCATTACGATTCACTCTACTTCCGTGTTTACTACGGTACTCTGTAGGTTAATGTCGGTCATTGGCTTTAGACCTTCGTAACAGCGGGTTAAACCCTGAGAAGTGGGGATACTGAAGTGATTCTGTATTTAACTTTATATTTAGTTGCAATGACGTGAAATGAAATGACTTTAAAGTTCCTTTTGCCTCAATGAATGCTAATTCTAATGTAATACATTTTACTTAGCGATTGCAGGGAATGCAACTCTATGGGCTGGTGGAATTTTTGTACGCAATTCCAAAATGTTACACGCAGCTACATTTTGTATGTACTACTATCTTCAACCGATTTTATAACTTTGAATGCTCGTAAAGGGGAGGTTGGAAGCTTCGGCTGCCCCCACCATTTGCCGTGACCTGTTTTGTGGATGAATCAGGCCACACAAAGAAGGGGGATGCCAGCATCTAGATGATAAAGCACTCTTACAGTTTCACTAGATTTTATTAATCACAGCTAGATTTACACTTAGCAATACAAATAGCCCTTGGCTAGTACAATAATTTGCCCTTTACTCTATAGTGGCAATCATCAATCATGGTTAAGATGTTTAATTCAATGATAACACAGACAGCTATAGAGTACTCGTGACTTGAGGAGTCTTAAGTATTTATGCCGAGGACCCTAATCCTGCATAACCTCAGGCACCCTACTGGAATTATATTTACCCTTAACTGTCTTGATGGCGTCTGTCGAGACCCCCTCGACAATGGCAGGGCTGGGTGTCAAAGTTGTAACCACGGGCCTGCGGTCCTCAGTGCTGGAGCCGCGCTTGTCCCTCCGGAGCAAGTTGGACATCGTCCTAACCTTATATACTACCCCGCCTAGCCTCATAACCTTCCTAGGCGGGAGAGTGTTTTCAAAACAATGGGGCTGACTCGTCGTGGCCGCACCGTTCCAGGTGCCCCAGCGTCGCTTGCCATCTCCAGCTAACACAGCTTGCAGCAGTATGTATGTTTTATTATTACATTATGAAAGGTGTTTTATTAGAGAAATTAGCTGGACTATTTTATATGAATATTAATATTATTGCTTTGTTTACCTAAATGGTATGGAGGTAAGTATTTCGTTTAACAAATTTGAAGTAATGAAATTGATTGTTGGTATTTTTCAGGTATTTTGGGATATTACAAGTTATAGGGTAATATTTTGTTAGGAAATAAATGAATAAATTGATGTTTTGGTATGTTTTTAGCTGTAATTACGTGAGATTTTAAACGATTTTTGATGGGTATATGGAGGTTTGTGCTATAAAATTGTTTGATAATACATTATATTTTGATTGCACATTGGGGAAAGCAGGTCGATGTATTCAATTAATAATAATATTGTGATATGGGCAAGGTGTCCGTTTCTGTAAATGAAGCACTAATATATTGGGATGTGAAAAAAAATAAAATTATTGTTTATAAGTCTGAAAAATGAAAGAATGCAACAATCAATTAGAATATATCATAGATTTTAAAATGTTGATTATAAGTGAGTGGTGTGTAGGATTTGAGATGGTTCTAACATATCTATTTTTATAGCGAATGCTCTCTAGTAAATAGAATATTATGGAACGATGGCAACAAGTTTGTGAGGAGAGCTCAAAATGTTTGTCTATAGGTGAAATTAAATGGAATACTTATAGCAAATATTTTCTAGTAAATGGAATATCTTGGATGTGTATAGGTAATGGCTGGTAGCATGTTCTAACCTACCTCGTTCGGAATATGCGTATAAATATAGTATTCGCTTTGGTGTAATATACGACTAAGGTACTTATGTTATTAATTTTTTTATAAAAGATGATTATGGAGGTACATTTTTTTAAAAGAATTTTGCATAAATATTTTTAAAAAGTAATGCATTTTAACCTTCAGGGTCTGTTCAATTACCCATGGTTGGATTTTATACATATTTTATTCCCTTGAGTGTTACTACATTCATTAAAGGTATAAATGTAGGTCTGTGTAGTCAAACTAGACTGGTGGCAAGCGTTGAAGGTTAAGGTATTTACTTAATTCTATGTGTGTGTATGTGGAAGTATAGTATGAATGGATATTTACTTTTTAACCTGGAATATTTTAATTCGCATGAGTCATTGACAAAACAATCAGCGACAGTCACTCGTCTGCTGTAACATTTGCATAAGGTTGTGGGTGACGGACGAGATCAATGTATCATTTACGTTAAGCGATAGGTTAGTAGATATGTTCTGTAACGAATGGTAAATTGGTTATTCGCAAGGATTTTATGGATACTCTCACAGGTTGTCATATAACGTGATTACTATCTGGTCGGGTGGTGGGGAACAAAGGCCTTGTCGTTTACACACACCTCCCCTAGCGGTAATGTTGGAACTAGTTTGTCCTCTACCACTCGCCTTCATCTCCTTTGCAAGTTGGTCTGCCGTACTTGCGTCTACCATTCCAGAGATCTACTAGAGATATGAGTGCTTTCTGGCTTGTTTTTAAAACTCTTCTATATGATGAACTAGTTATATTCATTGGTTGACTGGTTTGGAAGTATGTCTTAATTGTATGGACTATCAGTATGGTAGTATGTCTTACTTGTATGGACTATCAGTATGGTAGTATGTCTTACTTGTATGGACTATCAGTATGGTAGTGTGTCTTACTTGTATGGACTATCAGTACGGTAGTGTGTCTTAATTGTATGGACTATCAGTATGGTAGTATGTCTTACTTGTATGGACTATCAGTATGGTAGTGTGTCTTACTTGTATGAACTATCAGTATGGTAGTGTGTCTTACTTGTATGGACTATCAGTATGGTAGTGTGTCTTACTTGTATGGACTATCAGTATGGTAGTGTGTCTTACTTGTATGGACTATCAGTATGGTAGTGTGTCTCACTTGTATGGACTATCAGTATGGTAGTATGTCTTACTTGTATGGACTATCAGTATGGTAGTGTGTCTTACTTGTATGGACTATCAGTATGGTAGTGTGTCTTACTTGTATGGACCGTCAGTATGGTAGTGTGTCTTACTTGTATGGACTATTAGTATGGTAGTGTGTCTTACTTGTATGGACTATCAGTATGGTAGTGTGTCTTACTTGTATGGACCGTCAGTATGGTAGTGTGTCTTACTTGTATGGACTATCAGTATGGTAGTGTGTCTTACTTGTATGGACTATCAGTATGGTAGTATGTCTTACTTGTATGGACTATCAGTATGGTAGTATGTCTTACTTGTATGGACTATCAGTATGGTAGTATGTCTTACTTGTATGGACTATCAGTATGGTAGTATGTCTTACTTGTATGGACTATCAGTATGGTAGTATGTCTTACTTGTATGGACTATCAGTATGGTAGTATGTCTTACTTGTATGGACTATCAGTATGGTAGTGTGTCTTACTTGTATGGACTATCAGTATGGTAGTATGTCTTACTTGTATGGACTATCAGTATGGTAGTAACGATGTCTTAAATATCTGATAAGGACATTGTGGTATATCGGGTTGATGGTAGGAGGGATTTATTTGATGGTATAACTTTGTCTCTGAGTGTGAATTGCCTTTATGGCTGTTAAACAGGAGGGCAAGATGTACGATGACAATATGTTTTGTTACTATATCTGACTAATATGTTTTTGGTTGGTATAGTGTCTTGGTATAGCTGAAATGGATGGAGTAAAATGATGGTATTGTCTACCGGTGTGGGCTGCCTGAATGTTTTTATAGCTAGTAAATTTTGATGGTATAACCTATTGGTATGACTTGGTTGTACTGTTAGTTTTAGTTTGGTAATACGACAGAGGTGTAGCTTCGATGTTTGGGGTGAATGGTTTAATTGTGTGATTATTTTGTAAACACAGAATGCCTTGATGGAATGTAAGTTAGTATGAGAGGGGCAGAACTGCTACCTTGTATGGTTGGTGAGAATGACTTGGTGGTATTAAATGGTGTCTGGGAAATAAGACTATATGGATATTTAAGGTATAAGTATTTATCTTATGATAGCATTGTCGAGCTTATGATTAGAATATTTGATTGGCTCAGCTGCTGGTGTGGCTTGTTAAAATGTGCAACTGAAGTTAGCTGGGGTGAAAAGGTAATCAATACAGTTTACTTTTATGAATGATCAGTAAGTCTGACATATGGTGGTTGATATGATCTGTATTGTTAATATCATGACAGATATGCTTGGATTAAAGCGAATAATATGGTTTGGGCTGTATGTTTTGGTTGGTATGGCCATCTGCTGTCGTGGTTCGTTGATATATTCAGATGGTATAATATGTTAATAAGTGTGGTTGAATGGTTTTCGACATTGAATTGCTGAGTCAAGCTAATGTCATGGTGAAAATTATTATAAATCTGTTTTAGTACTCAGTAACATTAGGTTTTCAGGTTATCAATGTGGTTGTTAAGTGTGCTTTAGGTATGTTTCCTGGGATGTTTAGTAAGAGCAGATATTATTATAAATGGTTGGTATAATTAACTGGTCTGTTGGTTGATATAGTGATTTATATTACTGTCTGGTATGCTGGAGGGTTGTCACCTAGTATGTTTGGCTTGTGTCTGATTTTATCATATACATGTTATTTAATGTGTGTTATGATATTTTGCTTGTGTCTGATGGTATGATATACGTGTTATTATTGTGATTATCATATACATGTTATTATTGTGATTATTTTGGTAAGATAAGTGTGGACTAGGGCCTGTTTTAATTCTAGTAAATGGTGCGTATATTTAGTCTGATGTTATTGGTAGAGCAGATGATATGTGGGGTATGTTTGAATAGATTTTTCTTTGGTTGAAGGTGATGGCGAGTTGGTTGACATAGTAAGACTTGGGTTATAAATGTTGGTATGGTCGTAAATTGGCTAGTATATATTTGGCTGGTGTCTGATGGTAATGCTGCTTTAACAGACATGAGGTATGTTTGAATTGTAGTGGACAGTGTGAGAGGTGAGTATATTTAGTCTGGTGATGGTTGGTCGAACATATGGTATGGGTGGTAGGGGCTATGGAGCTATAAAGCTATGGGGCGGGGCTATGGCGCCAGTCAATTTTGGTTCATTTTTGAATGTTTTGACTTATTTAGTCTTATTTAGAGTAATTTTGGTGTCATTTAGAGTAATTTGGAGTGATTTTGGATTCATTAAAAGTCATTTTTGAGTATTCAGAATTATTTATTGTCATTTTGTAGTAATTTTGAGTCCATGTGGGTCAAGGTCAAAGGTCAAGGGTCGGTCTGGACTGTAAAATTTGCTTAGTGCACTTGGGTTAACATAAATTGTATGTTGGGCGATATATTTTCTAGAATAACTGTATTTTAATTGTTGGCATATATCTAATGACATGAACAATATGTATTAATGTAATGCTTATTGCATGTTTGAGTTAAGTAAAAGTGTTTGGTATGGGTGGTCATTGTATTTTGACTGGTGTAAGCCGGCATGGTGGATGGTATGGGAAGAATTTGAGTGTGACTCTGGTATGAGCTTTATGATTGTTTTGTATGGTCTGTGTGGATGAATAGTTGATGTATGCTAAAGTTATAGTGGGTGGTATGGTTGGTAGGTGTAAGTGGCGTTGGTTTTCTAGAATCAGTAGAATGGGTGTCATATTATAGGCCGGCCTCAGCTGTATAGTTGCTCGAGTTATGATGGATATTGTGTTTGGTGTATTGAGTGGTGCAGTTGAAGTGAAATTTTTCTTAGATTATAGGAAATGGGGTGTCGGGTGGTCTGGTATGTTTTGGGTTATATAATGGATTGTATGGTAGTATAGTGACTAGTATATATTTGACTGGGGTCGACCAGTAGAGCAGGAAGTATGAGCGTTATGTAAATTATTTTGGTTAGGTCATTGTGAGTAACAAATCTCCAAAATGTGAATAGAATACTTAATTATTAGATAAGTTAAAATCTGAATAATAAATCAAAAAATTCTGAAAAATTTGTCTGTGATAGTAAAAAATGTATACTATGTCAGTTAAATATACATATAAATATAAGTGAAAATGTTAAACTTAAAAAGGAAATCTTATTGCTGGCCTATGTAAGTCTGATATTGGCCGGTAAAGTAGATGGCCTGCATAAGTTAAAGTGGGTGGATCATTCAAATTTCAGGGCCTGCTTCTTAGTATATATAAGCTGCCGGGTTCCAGTTAGGAAGCTTAGTTTGACAGTGGCAGCCGTGTAACTTTGTCGAGAAGAATATGTTACCAGAGTTCTGTTTAGATGCTTGCTAGCATAGATTGCCTTGAGCTGTGTATAAGCAGATTATATTCACTTCATGAAAGGTGAGCATGCTGGTGTAAATACACTTTGTGAATGGTGTGGAAAAATTTTACAGTTTCTCTTGTTATTTTTGTACTCTGAAAAAGAAATATATATATATTATATATATGGTGTGTGTGTAAAGAAGTCTTTATTTTCTTGCTGATGTTATATACTGCATACTTACCTGATATATAGAGAATATGGTTTTGCTTTGTTTAGTTTCATATACATACATTGAAAAATCCTAGTAGGATAGTTATATCTGCATAAACCTTCGAGGCAATAAATAATTGTAGTGTAGTGTTCAGTCTTGAAGAAGACCTGAAATGAAGTTGAGAGAACATTTTTCTGTTCTACTGTACATAAAATTTCAGTACGACTTAAAAAATTAACTCTAATTTTGAATCGGATATTATATACATATTTATAATTCTTATCAAACCTTTATTGTTTGCTAACCATTATGTTTAAACAGATCTCATTAAAAAAATATTATTTTAAGATAATTACCGTGGTTATAAAGGAGTTAAACAAATATAAATTCCTGGACGTATAAATGGTGCTTGCAAACTAAAAATTTTTACCAGCCTGCCTCCTAACATTTTGCAATATATGTTCGCATATGCATGTTCATATACACATGCTTATGAGTCCGACTTGCTTTGTTACATAATTATTTAAAAATAATATATGAAAATGAATATGTGAGCATAGGCATAGATGATTCAGACCCCGACTGAAAATAACGAAAGATTTATAACACTTTTTGCTTCATGTAATTTTTAAAATACTTAATATGATGAATTCAAACTGAACAAAGCTCTAATATATAATATTCATATGCTGTCTATACGTTGATAGAAAATAAATATAAATTACATTAAAAATATTTCTGTAATTGTTGGGGAAAATTCGCCAATTTCGCTTGGAACAATATATAAAACTTTAAAGCACAATTCCACCTGGATACATAATTATGCACCTAAACGATATTTTTTTTTCAAGTTACTGGCTGTTATGGGAAAGTGTAAACATGTACATTATTTAAAATTTTTAGCCGATTTCTACATTACAAATACAATTTGCTATATTTTTCAAATGATAAATAAAATAAATTTAAATAATTTTACTTACTTATAAATATATCGCCTCATAGATGACTGATTGGCAAGACTGGCCAGTCGAGTGCCTCACTGTCATTTGCCTCCCTTCCTTTCCCCACAAGGTTATTGCCTACATCACTGCATGCGCATGTTCCAGCCAACACGTCTGCCCTGACGGACCTGTCGGCGCGTGAATGTATGCGTGGTTACAAGGCTAGTCGACTACATTTACGTACAAAAATAAAATATTAAGAAAAACTACCGATTTAAGAAAATATAAAAAATTAAATCTAATATATTTTACAAAGTCCTGCCTGGAATGTAGTTTACAATAATTTGTATATACCTTCCCCTGTATGCAAAATTGCATTTTAAATTAACATATATATATATATATATATAATATATATATATATACACTGTAGTTTTGCGCACTCTAGTAGGCGATGAAGGAACTATGTAGGTGTTGGAGTGGAGCAAATGCGACTATCCGAACAAATGTGAGAGACGAGAGAGAAAGGAAAGAGTGAAAGCGAATGTGAGACAAGAGAAATAGATGGAGAACTAAACCACAAAATAAATGGGAGAACTCCGAGAATACCAATGATTAAAGAGATAAAAAGATGGGATGAGAGAGAGATTGAAACGAAAGAGAGAAAGAGATGAAATAAGAGACACAAGAGAGAAACAAATGAGACAAAGAGAGAGGAAAGACAGAAAAAGATGGAATGAGAGAGACTAGAGAGAAACGAAAGTTGGAAATAGAAATGAAAGGGAGGAACATATGGAACGAGATAAAGAGACAGGAAGTGAGATAGAGAAAGTTAAGAGAGCAAAAGATGAAAGATGGAATTAGAGCAAGAGAAAAAAAAGGGAAAAAACTAATGAAATGATAGAGAAAGAGGAGAGAAAGAGAGAAAATGAGAGGGACAAGGAGAGTGACAATATGGAATGACAGAGCATGAAGAAACGAGTCAGAATGTGGTATTGCTACAAAGCACGCCTTCTGGCCGTACTTAAAATAAAGTGCTAGGGGTGTTTATGGTTAAGATACATGATTGGGGTCTGTAGCAAGAGGTAGAGCTTATGGGTATATTGACGGATATCTATCTAAAATAAAGCTGGGTTATTATTGTGTTATCTGAACATTACAATTACGAGAAGCTGTATATTATTGGCAGAGTACTTTGTATGCATTTATGATAACCTAATGAGAGCTTGAAAGCAACTGGGTTTGTCCCACCTTGCACTGAGTTCGGAGGCTGGATTTACGGTGAACGGGACAACGAGCTCCTGGGGTCTTCCATTCTGGTCGGCGCCACTGCGGAGAAAGACTCCACCTGTTACCCCGTTCCGCCCTGCTTCCTGGCTGGTACTGGAGGTTCTCGCTTACCAGTGTTTGGGAAGCTAGGCCCTGTTTGCTGCATTCTCCTTCCTGGTTTGATAGGGCAGGCTCAGGCGATGATGTACTTGAAGGCGCGTTCACGCCAACATAACAGTATGACATCACGATCATGTGCACCTTGAAAAGACCAGTCTGATGATATATAATGCTTAATACTTATGTCTTTAGATTGTGGAATTATACAAATATGTTTACATTTAAATTTAAATTTTTTGAAAATGAATTTTATTAGTTTGATTACTTAGATACGTCATGTTTGGTCTAGAAGGAATAACGAGCTCCACAAATAACCTGAACTGGCTCGTATGCACAGAAATGGAGTTCGCTGCTGCATATTCTAGGGCATGGATTTTCTTGAGGGAAAATGGGACATATTTAGGGAAAAACGGGAAATGTTTAAGGAAAAAGGGAAATTTAAAGGCCTTTTTGTGCCAAAACTGATGATTTTGGGAGAAAATTAGCGATTTTGGGAGAGAAACGGGAAAAAATGTAGGTCGAGTTCATTCAAAGTCAGATCCACCACCTAAAAGCTTTGTCTTGGAGTATACCATACCTATCTACTCACGCCCTAGTATCAAGATTACGTATCGTTATTTATATACCACTTACATGTAATTTTGTCTGTAGAGATTCGGAAATATCTTGAGGTATAGAGTTCACTCAACAGAACCAAGACATCTTCCAGTGTGATTTATGAACACATATGCAACATGTGTGCCACCAATGTACTGAGACACCGTACAGTGTAGTGCACTGAACAGTACACATTTCATGTTGTGTCATATTCTAAAGTCACTGTGCTTATGCTGTCGACATATGCACACATACTGGGCACTATACAATAAACAAGCACTGATCTATTCTGGTATACGAATAAATATATAAGATATGCACTGAGCAATACATAATCATTGCTCTTATTTATACATTCCAATTTTTGTCTGATAAGTTTATGCAAACTAAGTTTATGTCCACTTCTCTCTCATTTCCGAAACACCATATTTGTATCACACAATAGGTTGCAGTATAAGTACACAATATGCTCTGGCGAAATTATATGTATAATGTATGTATTGCAAAATGCAATTGATTATATATGTGCGTATGTATGCTCTTGTGTACTAATAAGTACTTAATATGAGTTTCGCACAAACACTAGAATAAACTGCCGATCATTAAAATTGCATTAACAAACAATTTGAGCTACCACGACCAGATTTATTGGGACGGAATACCCATCATACATATTTGAGATCATTACTCTTGCACCACCACATGACCTACAGAACATTGGAACCTTAGTACTGCGTGGTACAATATGCGCTTCTACACGACATGGCTTTCTGAGGAAAAGACTTTGGGTGTCCGCCTGTGGTATACCCACCCACGTTACCCCAATGAGGGCGTCCTGAGGTCAGTCGTCGTCTGACCATAGAACACATACATTTCTCTGGGCGAGAGATCTGCTGATCACACAAACAATGGAGAGTTTGATGTGGTTGTAAGCCAGGAACCGCCAGACGATGTGCGACATATGAGTCCGCACATTGTCCTCTTGGTACAGTGCCCCAGGCTGGTCCTGAAGACAGGGGACAACTAGAGGCTCACACATCCCCACGATGTACAGCGGAGAAGTATTATCAGCGTACAAGCGACATGGTCTAGGCACGAGAGATACTGGAGTACTATGGCACCTCACACCAGGTGCTGTGATGATGCATTGTAGAGGACTTGACGCCGCAGTACAGCTGGGCATCGCGGCGCTGCAAGCAGAAGCGAGATTCGTCAGAGAAGATGATGACATGCTATGTGTCCTCCCAAGCCCGACGTCAGACTCAGCATTGCAGTTGCAGGTGCCTCTAGTGGGCATTCAATGGCAGCTGCAGTAATAATGGGACTCTGAAAATTCCATCCTGATGATGCAGACGGTGTCACACCATGCGTGCAGACACAGATGGAAGTGCCACATGTCTTAGCGAGGGTGTTCGCTGTTGCTGTATTGTCCATAATCGTCACGTGCTCCAGATGTCTGTCACCACCCTCATTGGTGCGATGGGTCCATTGGTTTCCTGCACATCGCTCAGCTTAATCCTTCTCGAATCACTGATCCCGCATTCACTTCACTTCCAACGTGAGAAAGAATTTCGCGGTAGGATAATCCCCGATGACAAGAGGTCACGATTCTCGCGCTGTAAAATTTGGAAACCACCTTGTATCGTTATTATGTTTTTCAATGTAGCATGGTCACTCCGTCTGTGTACACGAACGATGGGGAAATACAATGGCAATGGCAATGGCACTGCACTCAGTGGCTATCCGACCTTATATGTCACTCATCCGTATTAACTGAAAAACTGACGGCATCATTGTCTTCCCCTGCAAATTCTCCTAATGTTGTGTCCTTCAGGAGCAACCTTCTTGGTGTTGCAAATTCAACTGCCAGCAGTAATGTATAATCAGTTATGGACCAATGTGTAAATAATGCATGTTTCGAACAATTCAGTAAAGCAAATCCAGCATGTGCTAATATATACACAATTTATTTATCGTCCAAAATGCTGGACTGTATATACTGTAGTTATGTACTCATATATATATATATGTGTGTGTGTGTATCGCTCAGTACACTAGAATTTGCATGTTTTATCACACGTGAATGTGAAGGGAGCAGTAGGAAGCACATGTCCCATCCTTAAAAATCCCTAACTTAGATACTGTGAAAGTGGAGAGTGAAAAGTGTGTGATTTAAAACAAAATTAAAAAAACTAAATTATTGAAAAAGTAATTTTCGACCGTGATGGTTATCCAAAAATAAACTGTCAGGTTTTTAATAAGTACAATTTTTACATATTTTAAGTTTATGTTTTAATAAGATAGTTTGGACATTAACAAAGCTTAATTTTATTGGCATTTTTTTTTGCATGTTAATGACTTGTGGAATAGAGAAAAAAAAAGGGAGGTGGGGAACTATGTCGTGTACCTGGGTTGAGGTTAAGTTTCAGAAGGCCACTCCCCTTCTAATCACATCAATTCCTACTGCCTAGTCGACACTGGGGGTTGGTAACTCTGGTAGTATCAAATGAGCTAAATTCCATCACAATAATATCTCTCTTTATTAAAACTTTTACTTTAGGTCATAATTGACTTTGGAACTTTCATTGCATTGACAAATATGTGACATTGGTTAACATACATTTTATAATTGGCTCTCCTATAGATTGAGATGCTAGTAGCTGTTGTTTTACAATACGTTATACTGACTTCCTGTACTAACGTGCTGAACCGAATCTGCCTTGCACTCAAATCGTAGAGGTACCTACCACTTTAATCAATCTACATTGGTCGTCCGGAAGTCTCCTCCTGGTAAGAAGTCGTGCTGATTGGCTCTGCTAATAGGACCCTCAATGCCCCTACGGGCTCTCCGTACCGCTTCGCGATGGTGACCCATCTGCGCCGACCTCGTTGTGCTGCTGGACAGGTGTCATTTGCTCTGTAAGTGGGGAGAGGTGGCCGCGACATGCCTCCTTATATACACACCCTGACCAGAGTGCTAGGCCCCACCTCAACTCCCTACCGCCCGCCACACCTCGCCCCCTTGGAATGGGCTGTCCTTCCAGCACCGGACCTCGAGTCAGAGTCATGAGTCCGTTCATTCGAATCTCGTCAGGAGTGGAACAATACTCCCTATCACCAATGAGCAGCTGTCCCGACTGCTGACGTATTGGGTAGTGGCGTAAGGCAGGGCGGTAAGAGTCCGACTATTTATGAGTTGGAACCTCTGGTCAGAGCGAAGTTAAGCACCACTGGGAATGATGTTGGGGAGGAGCCTCTCTTCCACGCACACCGCGGTTGAGGCGAGTTATGTTGCAGTGGTTTGAAATGAAAGAGTATCTATGTGTCCTGTCTCTAATTGATGCAAGGTTAGGCTGATCAGTCAGCTACATTGTTATAACATATAAGTTATATCTCTCAAGTAGCATATGGAAGTGAAAATTAACTTCTAAATTATGTGGTGCATAAGTATTTGCTACTAATTTATGTACAATCATCGTCTAAATTTTACTCTCTCGAGAATTGATATTCAGTCTTTTGCTGTATAACATATGTATATAACAATATTTGAAACCCTTGGTACAGTTGATTTATTTAGTTACTTAAGTAATGTTAACGTGTGATTGCGTATTTTGTGTAAGTTTGAGAAATTACAATTGAGTTATGCACGATTATTATTGAGCTTGAGTATTAGTCAATATTTGTTATATAAAAAAATATTTCTGTCTACGAATATAATTTTCTTAAATGATGCAAAATCCACATTGCTTCATGTTGTGCCATACTGTGACATTCTCTTTCTTGTTTTCTTTAATTGCGTTTCAAGCAATAATTTTTTTTGGCGAAGCCACTTTCCACCATCTCTCCTTGTTTCTTTTCGGAATACAATTTTGTTTCTGTCTATAAATAAAAGTTGCTCTAATGTGAAATCTATATTGTATATTGTGACAAAAATATTGTGTATTCCATTTTGGTTTTTTTTTTTTTTTTGTCTTTTAAATGTCGGAAGTGACAGCTAAATTGTTATGTATTCTATGTATTTGTATCGATTTCGAAGGTACCTGGTTGGTATAGCTAATTTTCGTAAATATAGAGGGCAGCGCTTAAATTAAAGATCTAATTTTCGTTAAAATTTTTGCAAAGCTGTTTAACTGTGTTTAAAGAAAAGTCTGTTAAATTTACCCAGACACCTATTTATGTATCAATATTAACTCATGAAGAAACATTGTTATTATTTGGTGTCTTTCCATGTACTATTATATTCCCGCATGGTCGTCCGATATGTATCGATATATCATGTCGTGATTATTGGAACTCTTCCAGGAAGATCGTAGCTGAAATAATTCACTTACTTTTTCCTCTACATTTTTCCTTCCTACGACTGCAAAGGTAAGTGCTTTTGTTCAAGTTTGTGTCTGTGACTGCCAATAAAAAGGTTGTGGCGATGGCAGTTGATATTAAATGTTCTTTTTCGTGTTTTGTAACTTAAGTACGGTCGTCGGCGTAAGCGACCATTCCCTGCACCATGATTATTTCTTTAAGGCATCTGCTGCCTGTCGCATGGCCATTTTGGGTTGGGAACTGATTTGAGACCATGTGTGGTGTGTTGGAGTTTCTGGACCACCGTTTGCAGCATTCGGTCAGAATAATTTTGTTTTTTGCCTGTAGTCCCTCTAATTTTCAACATTTAATGGAAGCCAATGTTTTCCTTCGTTCTGTTGGAACTGTTCCAATATCATTACAAACAATAACTGCAACTTTAATAGGAGATTATAGCAATTTTTTTTTGCATTGGATTTAAACTTTTTTTAAAAAATTCCCCCTTTTTCAAAAATGCTGTTATTTTACCTAAGTTTAATAATCATGTGAAAAGCTCTCTCTTTATGGTGTTTAGGGCAATGGCCCCTGAATTTTCTCCTTGTCAAATCTAAATTTTTTTTAAATCGTGGATGCAACACTTAACCTTAATTTCTGGTATGTAACAAAAGAAAAATACGAAATAGTATAGTATGTGAGCTGGTTATATACAAATTACTCATGTTGTGAACTAAATATTGTTTTTTAATATGTTGGTGCTTTTGGGATTTGCACTTGTGCATTGCAAAAAAAAATTTGTTAATGGGTGATAAATCTATTAAATAAAGTCATGCTTTTATTTATGCTAACAAATCAAGGAGACAATATTACCCCTTTATACATTTATTTTTTTTTAGTTCAAATAAACTCTTTTTTAGAGCTTTATTTATAATTGATGGTTTTTTTGTGTGTCGAAAGAAAAGTAAATTCAAAACCTGTGATAATTTAATATTGACACCTATCTGCTGGTTAATGTGGGCAAGGCTTGCAATCGACTGTGACCGAGAGGAAAATAAGGTAAGAAGTTAATATTTTGTGAGGGGGGGTAGGCTTCTTTACTAACTAGTGGTTGTTGCACTGAGAGGTCGCACTTACGGTGGATTATTTTTCATTTCACGTTGGCCTCTGGCATTTCATGGTGTTTGGATTGGAGTCTTTCATCTTTGACAAATTTCTGTGATTTTGACTAAGATGTTGTTTTGGGGGGCTCTGATCTCAGGCCCTAGGAAGTCGGCTCAGTGTTTCACCAGATTGTAGGAGTGTGGTAGGTGATGTATTTACGTAAATTTAAGAAAAATTTACCCCTGCTAGGCACCGAACACGAAAGAATGACAATTAGGAGAATTTTGTACGCTGAGGTTGGACACTCTATAAATGTGGCTAAATTGACTAACAAGTTACAATGTCTCTGTGTGTTTTGAATTTATTACTAAAAAAATTAATCATCTGTACTGTACAGTATGTATATGTGTGTACCATATGTACTGTACAGTATGTATATGTGTGTACCATGTCCCTTCTGGGATATAAAATTCACCATGTGAATAAATAAGTTGTCAAAGTAGTAAGCAAGCATTCAATTATATGCATTTTTTTACCAACCTTTATAAAGGTGGTAGTTATTTGGCAATAGAAGATACAATAACGAATTTTATATACTTTTGGACCATTTGTTTACCAACCTTTATAAAGGTGGTAGTTATTTGGCAATAGAAGATACAATAACGAATTTTATATACTTTTGGACCATTTGGCCTTAACTCCTATGTTAAAGGGCAACAAAATATTCTAGAATCAAATATGTTAAACTATCAAACTATACATTAATTACAAGTTTTTATATGCCATACTGAGTGTTTCGTGAGTTGGCAGTCGGATGAGAGAAGTTCAAACGAAAAAGATGTAGTCAGCAGTACTGTTTCCAGGCGAGGTACACCACATGTGATATTTTACAACATACATGTGACGTTTAGAAAGTGTCAGTATAAATTAATTTATTCTAAGTGGTGAAGTGAACATCCAGATTTACAAGCTTTGTGAATAACTACTCGTGAATGTTACTTTATCTTCATATTCGTGTGTAACTCATAACAAATGGTTACCGTTAACATAGGTGTTATAGCATAATGGTGGTTCTAGGCATAAGTGTACATGACTACGTAACTAAAACCTAATAACTTCATGTAATGACGTCAGTTGCAACATAATGAACTGTATCTAGATAATTACGTTACTTTTCCACATGTCCGGAAAACATAACTTAATTAACCACAGTATACCTTAACTACTAAATTAAATTCTACTTGTAACACATTTAATTTATTAACACTCATTAAAATTCTTAAATTTTATACTACTTGTGTACCTAATGGCTTCAATAACTATGAAACGTAGCCATATGTTAATGATTAAACGACGTGTTTGATAAATTTTTTTAAAATTTCCTTCTTTCAAAATTAGAATACTTCATTAAACTTTCTGAGTTATTCTGAAAATATATGCTTATTAAAATCTTTACTTGATTTTAATTTAATACTTCTATGGTCACTAGGGTTTCACCTTTTTCTTACCATTATTGTGACATCACAACCCCCATTATCGTGACATCACAACACCATTATCGTGATATCACAAAACCATTATCGTGACATCACAACGCCATTATCGTGACATCACAACACCACTAAAAATGGCAGCGCACTATGGTCCTAGATAATAATATTTACCTGAGTCGCACATGACAACCTCACGGGCTCATCCTCTTCTTCTAAAGGTGAGTGACTACAAACTTGATTTATTTTTAATTGCATTTCGCAATCCGATTGATCAACAAACAGATCATATATATATATATATATATATATATATATATATATATATATATATATATATATATATATATATATATATGTGTGTGTGTGTGGTTACCAAAATTTACAATAATACAGTGCTCATTGACACATATGTAAATGACTCACTTGATAAAAGTGTAAAAACTCTATGCCTCGGCAAAGTGTTTTCATATATACAATTTGTCTCGCTTTTCAGAATAGGAAGCTCAACATGAGAAATTGACCAATTATAGTTGAGTGCTTCTGTAACATAAGAGAACTGTATACCTGCGTGCATGTGTGACTGTGGTCCCTAAAAATCAGCTTGCTGAAACCAGCGTATAAGAATAATAGTGTGACTCTTCGATACGACTGGAGCTCTTGTATCACACATCAAAGTAGTGTCCATAATCTAACTCTCATTTACAAATACTCTGCAACCACAAGGCATCTCAATATCTGTGTGTCCAACTTTGTGACTGTTGATTTGTGTATTAAATAACTGATTATGACATGACATAAACACTGGACCTGGATAATTAGTAATTATAAACCTATGTGGTGATAACTTTTTGATTGTAAACTCATTTTGTTTCTGACAATCATATTTAAATTATGCAAAAACTCCTCATGACTAGTTAATAGTATGTCTGCTCTAGCACATCTGTATTCCTCCGCCTAGCTACTTATTATAAGATATGATAAATACATTCTTTAATTAGAGAATTATGTGATATTTCCTTAACTACAAGAAGCTCTTCATTAATGGCAGAAGGTCGTTCTGGTGTACGAATGGTACGGGTATGATTATAAATCTGTAAGGAATACTGATTAGCTGGTACATCCCCCATTCATTATATGTACTCTGCAATGGTAGTTGAAGTTTGGTTAGAATGTTAGTGTTTGACAATGAATATTTAGTCAGTGGTAGCATGTAGTAATTTAACTCATTTTTTTTTTAGAAATACTTAATTTCACACAAAACTTACTTAGTGTTTGTTCTAACTGCATTAAATCTGACATAAGAACATTCTTGGGAACAGCCTGCAATGGCAATCGATTTTGCTGACAGTGTTGAATGAATATATTAATTCTCTTTTCCTTTCCAAAATTATTATCAATGTTCAAAATAATAGTACCAAAGAAATGTTGCATTTTGACAGCTGCCTCTATAGTTTCTTTAAAATACTGTTGATATGCCATCATTTGAGAAAAATTATTAACAATGCATGCCAGTTCATTCATTTTAATTTCAACCTGGAATTTAATCTGACTAGTTGCCTGTATTGTAATATTCAAGTTATTGTCAGCAGTGGTGATTATATTTTCCAAAATGTTAAGGTTTTCCATTAACGTCTCGTCATTGCCAATTAAGTGCCTTAAAATGCTTGCTTGTTAGTAATTCACAGCACCAAGGACCGAACTCGCCTAAGATTTCGATGCTCTCTTGTGGTGCGTTTGTAATTATATTTCGTTAAGAAATTCGTTAACCAAACTGTCCTCAATATTTTCGATATACTTGTAGATTTACTTACCTATCTGGCAATTGGATTAATTGATTATTAGGCACACAGTGTGCACCCATTTAACAAGGGCATTAAGAACAGAGGGCTGATGGACAGGAATTTTATATGTAAGAGATACAGTTTCCTCGTACACACATCAGCTGAGAGTTACTCCCAGGATATACCTGTGTGCATTCTGAAAGTCACATATACAGAGAAATACCAAATAACCGTTATTAAAATATGTGCCGTGAACTGGAATGTATCAGCCATCTTGTTCTTTTACATGTCTTCTTGCTGCGAATTGGTAACTGTGCTAGCTGCCTATGCAATGTGGAAGTCGTTTGAGTGGGATGATGATGGTGATTCTGCTATGGATCTAGGTGCATGGATATTTTACTCTCTAACATATATACTCTGTAACAAAATAATGTTCATATTAGCATTGTAAAAAATGAATTATAAACAATGTTGTCCTACATAGGCAATTATACTTGTGTTCTGGTATGAGCAATTTTCGTGTTTCTGGAACAAACGTTATCATAGTGTGGTGTACCCGTCCTGTTTACTTTTATTTTGAGAGTGGAAGGGCCCGTGTACATTCTACCTTGAACGGACCTTTATATTTAATGGAAAACACTTTCTTACAAGATCTGTTTTTCAACCAAATTCAGTTACCTACTTGAATACAGTTTGGTCTGACGTTCTGATCGAGATATTGTTTCTGTAATCTTTGCGCTGTCTTTAGATTCACCTATGCTTGTTCGTGTTCTTGGCACAACTTATCGCACCAATTATTAGATCGTTCAGAGGAATGTTTTGTGAGGATGTGCTTGGGCTGAACTGCCTCTACACCGTATAAAAGATAAAATTGAGAGGATATAGTGCTAGAACTTATAGACATGTTATAATTGAAAATTACAAAGTATAATAAATCATCCCGTCCTGTATAGTATCTTATTCATAGATTTTGTTAAACCATTACATGCTGGAGTGTAAGCTGTTGTTTGCATTTTTTAAATTTATAATTGTTTAATCAGTTCTGTAACTTACTCATTATTTAAGGAGGTACCCCTATCTCTTCTTACTTGTTTCAGACAGCTGAACTGCACTATTACATCCTTAATAGAGTTGGCACATGTTCTGGTATCTATACTTTTTACTGCTTTCGCAACAACGTTCCTGCTAAAGAATTCTGTCATTTCGAGAATGTTTTTGTTGCCCCTGCACGATCATGCAAGTGGTCGTTTAGCATCTAAAGACCAACAATGGAACAAAAGTGGTGGCTTTATTGGTTGTAATTCCCCTACAGCTTTCTGATTTGTCACTTTACCCGTTTGGCATGTTTCGCTGTTTTTTAATATATTTTTTGACTTCTTTCAACATGGTGTCCCAGTAATAGCTAGACTTTATATTTCTAATGTTTTGCATGCAACGGAATGTCCACATGCTTAAAGTGCAATATGGTGTGCCTGAATTATTTAATTTGTGTAATATTGGGAAACTAATGTTAGTGTTCTTTCTCCTGTAGGTAAATTTGCCTGTTACCAGAAATGCCATAATGCCAAGCAAATTCCTGTACATTGAATCGGCATTATTAGGGTCCTTAAGTTTTGTAATATTGGGAAACTAATGTTAGTGTTCCTTCTCCTGTAGGTGTATTTACTTTCATGTAAATTTACCTGTTACCAGAAATGCCATAACGCCAAGAAAATTCCTGTACATTGAATCGGCATTATTAGGGTCCTTAAGTTTTGTAATATTGGGAAACTAATGTTAGTGTTCCTTCTCCTGTAGGTAAATTTACCTGTTACCAGACATGCCATAACGCCAAGCAAATTCCTGTACATTGAATCGGCATTATTAGGGTCCTTAAGTTTTGTAATATGTGGATCAGTTTCATATTCACCTGTAAATAGCGATGTATACACTTGCATTGGGCATAGAAGCAACTACTTGTTGTTTAATATTTGAATGTATTCATGCTCGTATTGATAAATAGGTTAAAAAGTATACTACATTATTCCTACTCATTGTCACAATCTAGCAATCATATGTATAGGGTCTATACATGTTGCTTTAACTTAGTGTTTATTACATTGCATTACAATTTCTATATTGACTTGAAATACATCAGGTATAATTCTTGCTATTGCATGCCCTGGAATATATACTCCATTTGCAACTGCCTGCTAATGATGTACTTATCTGTTGCATCCATGTCTTCTTTTATAAAATATTTTTATTCTGACCAATTATTCACAGTATATTCATTAACTTTTTGCTAAATTTTCTATTACTTAACGGGATTCTGATATAACACTTCTGTTAATACTCTATGTATTGACTGACACTCTAATGTGTTCTTATTAATGTTATATTTAACCTAATGTACTACTACTCGTTCTGTATCTGCTTCCCTGTGTATGGGTGTATGGCTCAACGCATCTGCGAGATTATTATTTTTACTTTTAATGTTGTGAACTTTGAAGTCATACTCTACAGGGAAATTGCCATCTTTTGAATATGCAGGTTGTGTCATGCCATATACTTCAGATATTTTAAACTAGCACGAACTGTTTCTATAACAAAGTGCCTAACACATAAATATGGTCTAAAATAAGTGCAGAAATATTTAATAGCAGCTAGTCCTCATTTCATCGATCTCCGCCTAACCTCATTCGTGGAAAGTTTCTTAGATGTAAAGGCTATCACATTCCTCATTTTTGTAATCAGGTTTTCTTGCATTAGCATGGCCCGTATGGCTGTCTATGAAGCATCACATGCTAGTATAGTGGTGCAATTCTCTTTAAAATGTTTCAAAATAGGAGCATTTTGTATAGAATCTTTAAGTTTGCTAAAAGCATTTTTTTTATGCTGGTCCCAATGTAAATGTTTTATTGTGTTTTGTGAGCTCTATTAAGGGGACTGCCTTACTAGCATAATTATGGATGTATTATCTCAGATATGACATCATCCCAAAAACATCCAAAATTCTTTGATATTTGAGTGTGTTAACACATTATTTATTCCTTTTACTTTTACATGATTTGCGATAGTCTCATTGGGCGTGATGTAATGTCAAACTTCTTAATTTCCTGTGGAGCAAATGAGAATTTATTTACATTTACTTTTACATTAAATTTCTGCAACCTTTGAAATACTTTCTGAAGGTTGTTCAATGCTCTGGGAAAATATTACCTAAGATAGTATTATTGTCGATGCACACAACAGCAGTATTCCATCTGAGTGGACCCAGTAAAATATCTATAAACTTTTGAAAATACTGCGGACTTGTTAATAAGCCCATTGGCTTTCTTAGATACTGAAATATACCGACAACATATATAGTGAAGGCTAGTTTGTGTATATCTGCCTTCCTAACAGGTATGGAATAAAATACAGAAAACAGATCTATGCTGGTAACGTATTTTGAATTTTGTAACGTGTTTAGAATATCTTTTGTGCAAAGCAAAGGAAATTGAATTCTCTTTAAGTGCCGATAAAGTTTCTTAAAGTCTGTAAGGAATCTGACACCTCCATGTTTCTTTCTAATTGTTAATGAGGGTGCAGGGCACTCGGAATCTGATTCTTCTATAGTGTTAACTTTTAACATAATGTAATTTTGTTAAGTAATTCTTCCCTAATTAATGAATTTATACAATATAGTCATGTGACTGTCGTTCATCTGTATCTAGTTCTAATTTTATTTACATTTTCTTTTGTTTCTATAAGTTGTAATATGTTGTTTGTAACCCTATCATGATATTTATAAATTTACATATTTCTTGCTTTTGAGACTCCTCGAGGTTGGCATTAATATTTGGTTGAAAACTTTTTTCCGATTTTTATACAATAGTCTCAATCTTGTAAATACAATGTGGAATAGTTCCCATGTCACAATTCTGTAAATCTGTTGAATATATAGGCATGTGTTAGATTTTTTGCTTGGATTGTTGATATTTATGATTATTACATTTTGTCTAAGGAAAGGTATTACATCATAATGTTTCATAAAACTAACTCCAAGTATAATGTCCATTTGCAAACCGGCAATAATAAAGAATTCCTTATAAAGAGGCTGATGGCACATGTGTCCTGTACAAGGTTTATTGGACCAATAAACAATTTATTTTTCTCTGCCTGGTCGTCGTTTGTTGATTGTGAATGCTTTGCCAGAAGTGTGGTTACGCTCTCTGTGTTGTCAATATATGTATGTTTTTGAACAACTTCATACCTCAGCTGTTGTTTGTTTTCCTGACTCTGTCTACATCTGTTTCCTTTCTTGTTTGTAATATGAAAAATGGCAGAAACTGTATTGTGTGTTTGTGTGTTCCCTGAATGCGAGGCATGATGGGCAAAATGTAGTTTTCCGGCCATGTAATCTCTTGATTTGCACCTATTCCCGTATTTTCTTGTTTATGTGGCTGATGCAGTATGTACTTTAGGAATGTATGCATAATATGTCCCTGGTATAGGCTGTTCAAGGTAAAGTGAGCACATTTTAAGGCCCTTTTTTAATTTTTCCTTTCATCCAATTTCCATATTCCTGCAGTTTTTTATTATAATCACTGCATTGTGACCAATAAACACAACGTGTACATTTCATCACTCTCAAAATTTAATATCTGTGACTAAAATAAGATATATTTATTAGGGGTAGGTATCAATTGGGAGGGCCTTAAAAAGTGATCACTACACCGTAAACAGCCTATATTTTGGGGGGAAAAAAAGGTCACACCTTGTTTCTGGTCCTTTTTCCTCAGGTGAAACGCCATACACCTCGTTACCTAGTTTTTTGCTGATATGCCAAACCTCTGTGTATTTTATTACCAAATTAATTACTTTATGAGCTAGCAGGTGGAAAATTTCTGTTTTGAAAATGTGGGTTTCGTTGCGACTTTTGAGGGTAAAAGTTATTTCTTGACCCCGTACTACTGTACTGTGTGGCGTGTGGGGTTTTCTGTCTGTCAGTCATATTTTGTGGCTTTTGTAACATTTCACTCATATAGAAAGTACTCATAAACGGTTGCCTGATACATGAAAAATTTTGGTTGTTGAAATTTAATTTACTATATTGAGTTTGATGGTGTCGTTGCTGGTGTGGCGGGTACACGTGTGTTTGTGGTGTGTTCTGGTAAAATATTTGACGTTGATTATCTCTGTAATTTCTCTGCTGATAATGAACATATTTGATTTGATTGGTAAATTTTGCAATCTCTTGTTTCAGTTAGTTTATTTCGTGCGACAACTTCTCATGTTATTAGGTCTGTGCTGTGCTGTGTAGGGTTTGACTGTATTTGTACATGCCCATTTCCAGCCATTTTTTATTATTTATGAGCTGATGTAGCATATAATTCTCTACACCTATAATCTTATCTTCAAAGAGTGGTAGCAGTGATTTTCATAGTATGTTAAAAAATTCATCATCTGAAATATGTGCACTGCATGTGTGACTATAGTACTCTAGGACATCTATATGTTGTAGACAGCTTTCTCCTACTTGCTGCAGTTTTGTGTTCACAATTTATTGCATTCATCATGTGGTGTAAACCTGGTTTTCAATTTCTCTTGTATAATTTGCCAAGTTAACTCTCCTTGTGTATTTTGCAGTAAATTGTCAAATGTGCGCTTCGCAGTTCCTTGTAAGTAATGTGTTTTTATTTTGCAATGGTCTTTTGCCAACCAACCATTTACTTCACTTAATTAATTAAAATGTTCTAAAAATTCCGATATTTTGACTTGGTTCGCCCACAAATGTTTGTACTCTTTTTAGTTGATTAACAAACACTTGAATATTTGGTTCCTGAGCCATTTTATTGTCTGTTACAGTGTCTGTTTCTGTTTGTACTCTTTCTAGTTGATTAACAAACACTTGAATATTTTATTCCTGAGCCATTTTATTGTCTGGTACAGTCTCTGTTTCTGTTTGTACTCTTTCTAGTTGATTAACAAACACTTGAATACTTGGTTCCTGAGCCATTTTATTGTCTGGTACAGTGTCTGTTTCTGTTTGTACTCTTTCTAGTTGATTAACAAACACTTGAATATTTGGTTCCTGAGCCATTTTATTGTCTGGTACAGTCTCTGTTTCTGTTTGTACTCTTTCTAGTTGATTAACAAACACTTGAATATTTGGTTCCTGAGCCATTTTATTGTCTGGTACAGTCTCTGTTTCTATTTGTGTGTTGTTGTTGTTTATTCTCGTAAAAATGTTAATTAGAATATTTCTATGGACTAACAGGAAATTATTTTTGTGAATCTTGTTTAATATTGTTAGTTTGTGTGTCCTGTAAAGCACGCTCGGTTTCTGAAAGATCTAAGGCAAAAGCTTTTACCACATTGTGAAATTTAGACGGGAACCATTTGCTTTGCAATTTCATGAATGTTGGTGTGAGTTAGTCTAGTTTACCATGTGAACAAAGTTAAAACACTGTATCTACTTATGCCCAACTGAATAGATATTTCCGAAATATTTTCTAGTTTATAGCTCAGCTGGATGTTGGAATCTACTAGCAACTGAAATGGAAACACTGTAATTACCATAAAACCAACATGCATTAAATGCCACTACATGGCAAAGTGGAAAAGGAGTGCAAGGCAACATCCAGAACAGCGTAATTATTGCTGTGCACACAAGGTCCGCTACGCTAGCGCACGGTCCGCTACGCTAGCGCACGGTCCGCTACACTAGCGCACGGTCCGCTACACTAGCGCACGGTCTGCTACGCTAGCACACGGTCCGCTACGCTAGCGCACGGTCCGCTACGCTAGCGCACGGTCCGCTACGCTAGCGCATGGTCCGCTATGCTAGCGCACGGTCCGCTATGCTAGCGCGCGTTTCGCTAGTGCAGCAGTTCAGCGGTTTTGCAGCCGGTTTTTTATTTTCTGCTCGCACACATGAATTTTGAAAATACAAATTGTGGTACGGTTTCGCACATAAATAATTTATTTGTATGCTATTAATTAAATAAATGTTCTAATTCCTATATGTAGTTAAGTACAACTAGAGAGTTTTCTTCATATCTGAATGACTGACAAATAGTTCAAGACAACTGCTGAAGGGTATTATAAGAAACTGCAAAATACTAAAATTTCTAAAGCTCGTGAATTAGGTGGAACCTTAAGGTGCCTACAAAAGTATGTTGTGTACCTTGGTTGAGGTTAAGAAGCAGAAGGCTGGTCCCATTCTAATTACATTAATTCCTACAACCTACTCTACACTGGGTTTGGTAACTCTGGTAATATTAAATGAGCTTTTTCCATTACAATATTATCTCCCTTTATTAAAACTTTTACTAAAGTACCTTATAGACTTTGGAACTTTAAATGTGTTAACAAACATGCGACTTCTTTTAACATCCACGATATAATTGACTCTCATATAGATTGAGATGCTTATGGCTTTATTTTTACAATATGTAATAGTGACTTCCTGTACTAACGTCCTGAACCAAATCCGCCTTGCACCTAAATCGTAGAGGTACTTACCACCCTCATTAATCTACAGTGGCTGTCTGGAAGTATCCTCCTGGTAAGAATTCGTGCTGATTGTCTGTACTAATGAGACCCTCAATATCTCTACAGCCTCGCCATACTGCTCTGCAATGGTGACCCATCCATGCCGACCTCATCGTACTGCTGGACAGGTGCCATCTGCTCAGGTGGGGGAGGGGGTGCCCGCGACGTGTCACCATATATACACACTCTGACCAGTGTGCCATACCCCCACCTCAACTCCCTACTGCCCGCCACACGTCGCCGCCTTGGAATAGATTGTCCCTCCAGCACCGGACCTCGAGTCAGGAGTCCTCTCTTTCGAATCTCGTCGGGAGTGGAACAAATAGCAATGAAAAACATGGCTATCAGAACATGCAAGCAATTCCCCCAATTTAAACCGTGTGTACTCCATCCTTTTACAGTTTCTAAATTTATGCTTGTACTTTGTCAGCACACAGTTTATATTTAACCTCGACGGGATAGAGTATATCTGCCCTAAATAACATGTAGAGTTATATATATTGTAAAATCTACTAGAGTATATTATATGGTCTGGTGCAATTGTCGAAATGTGTAGCATACGGTTGTCTATAGCACATATGGTCTAGTGTGCCAGCAACACTCGAATAATAAATTCAAAATTAATATTAACACGTTAGTCATATGTAAACATTTGGTGCAGAATGTGCAAACGGTTTTTTATTCTCGATAGCTGTCAGCTGCATCGCCAATGCCAGTGATGGTGTGGATCCATGGTGGTAAATTTATGGGTGGATCCGGCAGCAGCGATGTGTATGGGCCAGACTTCCTGGTCGCTGAAAATGTCATCCTTGTGACTATCAACTATCGTCTTGGAGCTCTAGGTAATCACATTCAGAATGACTATGCAAACATACGTTTACAGAAGGCTATAGAAACATTACAAATAAATACTGACATTTTCATTTAGGCAAGACAGGCATTTATTCGTCATTATTATATGTATTTTTTTTTACTTCTGTGGTACACTGTTCCGCAAGCAAGAGGACTTTTAGTACTCAATATCATACATTTTAGACATAGCCATAATTACTTTAGAGAAATACAAATGTTGCATATTAAATGGGAATACAAAAATCAGCTGGCATATAATTCAAAATTCGTACCAAGTGAAGAAACACGTATATAATTAATTTGGAAATTGCGACCCTTATGATGAGGATTGTCATTTCAATTATAAATTTTATAAACAATTTCAGTAAGAAACTGCATTATAATCAATGCAATTTCGTTCACAATAAGTTTTTTAATGTTCGGGAACATCGATTGTCACGTGTACTGTTTCTAATCAAATAAGAGTTCACACCCGACCTTAGTGTTACAAATAAACGGGATGAGGTTGAGTTTTTTACATTAATTATTATTCGACGTTTTACTTATAAGTTTTCGAACTGCCTGAGACTGGGGTGGAACTTATGCTGGTATGATCTCACCACACACCTTATCGAATATGGCCACCAAAGACGACCATAGTCTAGAAATACGTGTTCCTCTATATATTATTCTCACGAAGGCCTGAAGCATGTACAACTTATCATTTGTCCACACAGTCATGCTTCTCAAATACAAGCATTTTTCTCTATGCTGAAGGGCATTTGTACATGAAACACGAATTGCATTCCTAAATGTCCTACTCTATTAATGATCGTATTTATTACAGGCACTACACATACAAGTCTAGAAGGCCACGTTAAAGCTTTTTATAGCCATACCACATACTTCAGTTTCTTAAACTTGCCTAGAAGTTGTTTAGGAAAATATGGCAATAATATAGCTTTTTATAGCCATACCACATACTTCAGTTTCTTAAACTTGCCTAGAAGTTGTTTAGGAAAATATGGCAATAATATAGCTTTTTATAGCCATACCACATACTTCAGTTTCTTAAACTTGCCTAGAAGTTGTTTAGGAAAATATGGCAATAATATAGCTTTAGCGGGTCTACCTTCAATTATAAAGTAGACTAGACAATTATATATTGATCGATTAAGTCAAAACATAGTGTATTCAATACGTGAAAGTAATTAAAGACTTTGCAACATGTTAACTAAAAATTAATGTTAAAATTTCCTTATAATTAGATTTATTAGTGTATTCTAACCCAGATGTTAATTATTATTTTGCATGGAACAAACAATGTGACAATCGATGTTCTGAAACCTTGAAAAGCTGACTGCTAAGTGCACAAAGCACGTGTATCATACAAACTTAACTAACACATTGATAGCAGAAACCATTTCCAAATCATTACTTAGTTGTTCTAGTGATCATAAAAATTATCATGGACAAAATACACAGTCACTTGATACCAAATCAATTCATTATTGATATGTGTAAATATATGATCATAGATCGCCATTTGAAGACAGTAAAAAATATTTCGCAGAATAGTGTCGTCTATAATATTCCTACAAAGTTCAGACTAAGATCTTTTCAACTCATTAAAAATTAAAATTACAATTTACTTGAAATGTTGTTTCTGCATATCTGGATGTATTGTCACTCCATTTCTGTCTTTAAGGTTTAAGAACAGCAGATGATAAGTGAGCACTATTGTCCGTTCTTGAAATATAATCACTTTTATTAAAAGTCCATGATTACTTTCTTGAAAAGCTACGGAGCGGAATAATTAACTCAAACATACACTTAATAGAAATAAATGAACTCAGTCAGTGCTTGTGTATCACATGACACACTAACATGAATAACCACCATCTTTAGTTTTGTGAACATACTTTTAATAATATTTTATAGTTTTTTATCAATCATCAAGCATTGTGTAAGTTTAACAGAATAAGAATTCTAAAGAAAGTATTACGGTTTGGGGAAAGATCAGAAACCATTTCTGTAATGCAGAATTCACCTACAGTAAATTATTTGTTATTCTGGTACATTAGAATTGCAAAATTCAGTTTTCACCCTAAAATTAACTCTAAGGACGTTTTCCATAATTGGATATATATATGATTATAAATACAAATTTGATAGAAGATTTTGCCTAAGAGTTATGGTGCAGAATAATTTAATGTATTAAACTACCTGAAATGAATATTTGTAGGAAGCTTGTATAAATCATTACAAATGTTTTTCATTGTTGTAGGTTTCCTGTATTTAGAAGGTTCCGACATTACCGGAAACAATGGATTAAGGGACCAAGTAATGGCTTTGAAATGGGTGAAGAATAATATCGCACAATTTGGAGGCGATCCTGACAATGTGACCATCTGTGGACAAAGCGCGGGTGGTGGCTGTGTACATTTCCTAATGCTGTCGCCCCTCGCCACAGGTAAGATGTGTGTATTATGAAATCAGCTAGATGGTTCATGTCAGTGGCCCCTGAATGCTGCTATAAATAATACATAATATCTTGATTTTGTCGCGTAATGTAACTTGATAGGTCTTGTAAAATGTGCTGCTGGGTGAATGATTCTAATTGATTTCAGCATGGTACTTGGCTGCATGGTGCTTATTAGCACAGTCTCAGAATTTGAAGTCCTGAATGGCATATGTGATAGCAATGTCATGTATGCAGCGGCATTATCTGAGGATCATGTTCGCAGTATGTCCCATGGCTGAATATAGCTGGGTCCAGCTCACGTCGTGTCTGATATGGCAACTGTGTGGAGCTAGGATGGCAGGGCCACCAGGCAGCATGACGGTACTTCTCTGTCCCTGGTGAAATTGCTAGTTGGATGGTCACACACCCGCTAATGGATTGCAGCAGCAACATCTCAAGAGCCACGGGATGGAAACATTTTTGTTTGCTCAGGCAGTGACAATGTTTGATTTAGAGTGATGGTTTCGGGCTGTCTGAAGAGATGCCTAGACCTCAATTTTTCCCTTGATTTGAAGTATTCCTTCTGATGAGGATAGGAAATATGAGTGGTCGGTTGCGGGAATCTACGAGAGTCTAAGGCAATGGAGCAGAGGAAGTCGATATAGCACACAGTAATGCCCGGTCTGAATTCGTTAACCACTGCTTAGCAAGAAACAGTGATTCGCATTTCATCTTGTGGCTCCTGTCAATCGGTAGAAAATATTTATTCACTTTCAAATATTTGACTCCTGTTAAGAAATTTGAAAGAGATTACACATTTAAAGCCACTGTTTTCTGTTGATTACTGATAGGCTTGTTAGTAACATGATGAAGGTGCATGTAAAGAAAATTATCCACCAAAGCTCAACTTCGTAAAAAAAATAAAACTTGTTCGGTTAGTTTCGGACAAAAATTTGTTGAAATTTGTGTTACTTGCATTTATTCTTGCTATTAGTGTTACGAAGGTTTAAAGACATCATTGTGTCAATGTGAAAGGAATTGCCACAGGATAATATATTTTTACACTGCATGTGATAACAGGTCAAGTTGTGACATATGATGATATATGTGCTAAGCAATATTTCATATGCCAGCATGTTATCTCTAGGTCGGTAGAAATGCATGGCTTAATATATAGTCGGCAAGAGAAATAATTAGAGGCAGAAAAAGTTGCTTGGCGAATCAGGAATTGTGAAAGAGCAGGCCATGGTTTGTATTAAGGAACTCACCGGCATTCACCTTATGTTGTATCGGAAAACCTGATAAAACCTCAAACGGAAAGACCAGACTCATGTCCTCTCGAATGCGAGGTTAGTATGCGACCATTGTGCCAGCTTGCTGTATGTTGGTGTAATGTATGGTGGCGATGGTAGTGAGCTATGTTGCAAATGGTGACAGGGGGTTGTGAGGTCGTAGAAGTGAATAGATAGTCCAAAGAGATGTGATGTCGAAAGATCCCTTGAAAAGATAGCCAGAAAGATATTTTATTTATTGGTTGGTCAAAATTTATTGGACAAACCTTCACTCTCAGTGAATTCGCCCAGTAGGATGCTATATAAAGAAAATCATGAAGATGGAGGACCATACACTGTTGCAATCTCGCAGAGATTTCTCAGAACTTAAATATGCTTTGGTATATTGACAGCGATGTCTTTACCAACAGGAAATGCCATAGAACAATGACCCTAATCATCCTTGTGATTCACGGAATGTGTTCAATAACTTTAAAGCATGGTTGTGTGAACCATGTCTAGTTACGGTAGTGCAGTTAAGAGTCCAGGGTAAGGACTCATTGCTGGGAAGTGATAGCATTTGGTTTTAGGCCAAGCTTCTCCGAGGAAGTCACTGGTCGCACACACAAAGGGCCAGCTTGGCGCAAACAACATCAGATGGAGGTATTATTGCGTCACGAGTCATGGTACACGATCTAGCATTTAATGAATGTTTGCAGACCTGGGGAATGCCTGGTGACCTGTATTTTCCTAAGGTATTAAGGTAACAGAAATGTTTGTTGACAGCAGTGTCAAAGCTGATTCTACTATGGGTGGCGCCATTAGTTTTAATAATGGTTTAACGCTGTGATATAGCATTAGATTAATTAAACCAAGCCTAACACACTTTAGCAGACATTCGGACTAGACAATTTATTGATCCCTCACGATAATTTGCTCGCCCACGTGGAAAGATCAATTCAGATCTTGTTGGAAGATAATAACGGTCGGAATGCGATACTAGTTTACATAGAGCTACAAATTGAACCAAATATAATGTTTTTTGAATTAACTGGAGCACCGTTTGTGTGTTAGACATTATCATCCAACAGAAAAATGTTTCGTATATACCACATGCTGAAAATAATATGGATAACAAATTCTCGTATCAGAACTCAGTGGAGTGCCAAATGCGAAGGATAATTCTGTAATAACAGCATAGATACTGTAGCTCGATATCTCACTTTTTCCCCAGCTGCACCTAAACGTATGTATGTCTGGTGACTTTTGTCAGCATCGTGTCAATAATATATACATATGTGTGTGTGTTGGAATAGCACAATATGTAGACACATATATTCTGGATCAGTAGAACATAGCTCTAATGGAAAATAATATAAAAACAGCTCAATTCAAACTACAAAATAATGCAATGCAGTGAGCCTGTTCCTTTACACACAGAGCAACCTGTGTCCAGACAACAAATCCTCTGTATTTACAAGTATTTCTGTGAGTCAAAATATCTCATTGTTAATATAAATAAAATGTTACTAAAACATTCGGTTTCCAGTGTTTAACTCGCACTTGCCACATACCTACATCCTGAATTGCGCAAGATGTTCTCTGTTAATTAAGTCTCTTTTAAATCAACTTGAAATATATCACTGCCCATAGCTGCATAGTATTGTGACGGGTGCACTGATTGGGCATGTGCTGCACAGTGAAGATGGTAACGAAGGGTAGAGGAGGTATAGTGTTAGTTAAACACGTGTGAATACTGAAGCGAATTATTTTGCTTTCTGTTTTTAATGCATAGAAGCAATAATCGGCACATTTCGAAAATATTACTTTTCTAACAATATCAAAGTTTCAGTGACCAATGCATGAATAAATTGACGAGGCCCATGGCAAATTTAATTTTACAGATGGTGGAGTAAAGAATATGTAGATTAAAGATGTTGAACAGGGTTTCCTAAATTGCTCAGTTTACCGTGAATAGCCAATGTAGAATATTTTGTCTACAATTGCAAGACTCGGCCACACCATGTAGGCAGCTGAGGACGAGATGAGTCTCAGAGAGAGGGAATATTGATAATCAGAGGATCAGAGAGAGGTTCACATATTAACTGGTAGTTTAGATGTGCTGCAGCATACGCTTGTTCTTTAGGGCTGTATAATGAGATAGGTTGTCGTGTCACAATATGTCCCATCGCGTGCTTGGCATGATGCCGACTGGCTGAATCGAAGATAATGCTGATGTTGTTCCTTACAATATTGTATCTCAACTTGCTAGCCACTATGTTGGTGCTATACACACAAGATCTGCATGAAATACCAATATTATCTTACATTTTCCAGGACTGTTTCATCGAGCCATCGCTCAGAGTGGCACAGTATTTATTGGAGGTTGCAACCTCTCAGTTAATGTGAGCAGCCAGAGAGCTCGCCGGGTCGCTAAGCTGTTGGGTTGCAACTCCCAGGGTACTCAAGATATAGCCAACTTCCTGAGAACTGTTCCAGCTGAGAAGTTCTTATGTAACCGAAAAAAGGCTCAAGCAGGAGAGGTAATAATATTAAACATAATAATACATTTATGCATCGATGTACATGACGATAAATGGATGAATCGGAATGTTCATAGTAAATAATTGCAATAGCATATACCTGGAAAGGGTATTGGAAACCACAAGTCATAAACGATCCCAATGTAGGAAACTATGATTGACGACATGAAAACCCGAACACATATGCATCAAAGTGTGAAACTTGAGATATCTAAGTTAAGGGATTATGTTGAATGTCAATAACTTAATACACTTCACATTTACAACTGTGATCGATGTAAAATACACATCCCCCTCAATAAATTGGTAAGGGGAATCTTTGCAGACCCAAAAATTAAAATAAATAACGATGTTAAGGCATATATTAGTATTATATGGGTACTTATAGGACAATCCATTTTTCAGGAAAAATCCAGAAAATGTATACCAAAACAATGCTTTTTAAACAATTTTTTCACGAATTTCAATGTTTTTACCACATTTTTCCTGGGTTTCAATTCCATAAAAATGGCAAAAAATTAAGCCTCCGAAACAAGTTTTTTTTTGTCGGTTTTCAATATCTTTTCACAACTTTTTTATCGTGACTTGAAAAACTGATCTTTTTTTTTTAACAAAGTTACAGAAAAAATTACTTCTCGTTATTTTTAACAAAAGTGCATAATTTTTATACGACAAAAAAGTATTTTGTAATTCTTGTTATTTTTAACAAATCTACAAGAGTTTTTAAAATAATTAATTTTAATGTTTTCATTTGTTAAAATTTTTTCATAAAATTGATAAGAACATATTTAGTTTTGATAGTATTTTCACAATGTTCTATATAATCGACATTTAGAGAATTATAAATCATGCATAGATTTTCCATTTTTCATATCTCTTTATCTTTTATATGTTATAAAAATATTTCTTATTAAATTTAATTTAATATTTTTAACAAACATTTTTATATAGCGATCTGGCGAACTAAAGTTATATTTGTAATCAAGAACACAACTAATTTTCCCCAAGTTTAGATTCATATAATTGAAATTCTTTAGCAACGTACTTTTTAATTTTTTATAGGTCTTATAGTTTACTTAATTCAAATGAGTTGTTAAGCTTTTTTAACAGCGATTCGATTTTAATTTATTTATAAAGAAAATAACTTAATAAGAGAAGAAAAAATAAAAATAAAAATCAGTAAATAAAAATTAAAAATTATAATTAAAGAAAAAATTAAAGATTAATATTAAAGATTAAAATTAAAATATGTTTTTCATTCCTTATTAGATTTCTTTCTTTATAAATGAAATATGGAATGCGTCTCCCTTGTCGAATGGAAATGAATAAAATAAGCAAGCATTGTAAAAAGTGTGGTGAAGTAGAATGATTTTCATCGCATACAGACACAAACTATAATCATATTAACAACTGTAAAAACTTTCTGCTGAATATGGCGGAAATTATTATGAGTTAAATAAGGAGAAAGTACTATGCAAATGTCAAAAATATATTTATAATCTATACCTCAAAAATCATAAATATAGCAAATCCAACAATACTGTATTAGATTCAACAAAAACCTGTACATTATATAATGAGAATAAATCTACAACATTATTTTCTCCTCATAAAACTACTAAGGAGAAATACATAACAATATGTTAAAAATAGTTTAAATAAGAAATATTATCATATCAAGAAGTTAAATTGTTAAAAATAATTTCATTATTATCATAACATAAAACTTTAATAGTTAAAACGATTTAATTATTGCCTATAATTATACGATTTTTGATTGTTACCAATAATTTAAACACATCTTTATTAACATTCGTTTTTACTTTTCATTCTTTTTTTCACCTTTATTACATTTGTTTTGTTATAAAAAACAATAATGTTCTCACACAATTCAATAAGTGAGCTGAGTGAAAAGATAGTGCGGCAGGTGAGAATTATAGAAAGAGAATGAAAATAAAAATTAAACTCAAACTAAGAAAAGCAGATTTAAAAACAATAATTTTAAATGAACAAACAAAGAATAACATTGCAAATTTACCTTTTAAACTAAAAGAAATATTTCCTTTGGATAATAATGTATATGTAAAATATATAAATAAAATTACCTCATTTAACAACATCGAATTTTAAAAATTCACCTTTTTCAGATAGTTACATCAAAGCAATAATAAAAAAGATAGAAAGGAATTTAAAGAATTTTTCCTTCACTAATAATATAATTGTAAAACATAAAAATTAAACAAAGAAGAATTTTAAAAAAATTACCTTTTTCAAAATTCTATGTCAAAGAAGATAAAAAGATTTTAAGAGGAGTATGTCCTCTATCTACTAATGAATATAACAATAAAACTGTTAATGAATTACACTTTCTCGCAAAAGATCTGAACATTAAAGATAGTTATAGAATTACAAAATCAGCTGTTGCAGATGCTTACAATAGAGCCATGAATAATTATGTTTAGAACAATTTGTTAAATTATAACATGAATGAACTTTCTTATAAAACCATTAATGAATTGAAACACATTTCTCGTGAAAATGGAATTGAAAGTTATACGATGATTCATTCAAAGCAATGCTTATTAAATTTTATAGAAACAGAACATAAATGTTTGTGTTATATTCGACATTTCCATTTTCATCAAGATATATTCGAGACTAGAGATCCTCGTGAATTAAGACAACTGAAAGTAGTACGAAAAAAAGTAGAAAATAAACATTTTGGTAAAATTTTCCCTTTTAAACAAAAAAAATTTAAAGGGCGAGTGGAAAATAAGATTCTATTAGTAATTCTCGAACACCGTCGTACGATAATTCAAAAGTATAACGTTTACCAAACAAAGTAAAGCATTCCCATAAATTGTTTACAAGGAAATGCAATAGAAAAAAATTAACGCTATTCGAAATGCTGTTCGCGAAACAATGAAAGATATAACTAAAATAACGAGTTTTAAACAAGGAGATCAAATAAAAATATATGCAAATAATAGGAATTAGCACCACACCTTTTCGGCTGCAAAAAAAAATACAATTTTAACACCTAAAATTATCTTAATTAAATGGAAAGAATAATTTAATCCAACGAAAATGTAGACATATACGATACTACTTTCGACATAGATGTTTACAAACTTCCTAGAGGAAATTGTCGAAGAGGCAAAAAAACTGTCAATTTAGCTAAAGCTATAATCGCAAAATGAAGCATTAATAAAATTTAAAATATTGATAATTTATGTGTACCTAGAGCCATAATTACAGCTTTAACTAACAAAAATAATATAATTTTGGATAGAGAATTAACGAACAAAAAAGGACCAAATTACATTAGAAAAGTAAGAGTTTTGCAAGAAGAATTGCCTTGAAAATTTGTGAAATTTGTTTCTGTTTGGAAGATATTCAGGATGCTGAAAAGTTTCATAATGTTCAAATTAAAGTTATTAAAGTGGTTTCAGCGTCGCATTTCAACTCGATTATGTTTTCTGGTTTTAAAAGACCAACAACCAATTACTTATATTTACATAACGAACATTATGATACAATTAATTGTATGAAAGGATTTTTAGGAAGCTTTTATTATTGTGAAAAATATCGTGCACCTTACAACAACAAGGATCGGCATTATTGTACAGCAGAAACGAAAAATAAATGTTACTTGCGAAAAAAACCGCAACACAAAAATGTTTAGGATGGCGCAGAAGGCATTAAAATATATTGCCAAAAATGATATTGTTTTGGAAAGGAATGTTTTTTCTAATCACAATATTGTGTGTAAAAAGCTCGTTAACTGTAAATGTGTAACAAAATATGTTTGTGGAATCATCGATGCACATGTGGATTTGCCGAACGTCGAAATTGTGAACAATTGCACATAATTCCATAGGTTACGATTCATATTTTATTTTACAATATTGTGTTACAAACAGTATAAAACGTGAAACTATATATCAAAGAAAAAAGTTATCCAACTTAAAATATCGAGCCTTGATATCAAAATAATCGATAGCATAGAATTTATTCAAGGATGCCTTGCGCCATTTCCCAAAACATTTGGTTTAGAAGAGCATAAAAAAAATATTTTCCACACTTTTTCAATAAACCTGAAAATCTGAATTATTTTGGAAAAATTCAAGCCACAAAATATTATGGAGTCAAAATAAAGAAAGAACAATCACTTAAGGATTTTTAAAATGGCATGCTGAGAAAGTAAAAGACAACTATATTTTCGATTTTAAAAACGAAACTGCTAAATATTGTAATGCTGATGTTGACATTTTACGATGTGGTAGTCTTGAATTTAGAAATTAATTTCTGGAAATAGCAAATATAGAACCTTTTCAAAACATAATAATACCGAACATTTATATGACTGTTTATGGATCCAATTTTATTATGGAATATTCTATTGCTGTAGTTAAAGAACAGAAAAAAGTAATGTTCAGTAAATATTCTATATCATGACTAATATATTTCCAAATGTTTGCCATGCATTATTTGGTAGAGAAATTACTATTTGCGGAGCCGAAGTTGACGGCTATGACGATAAAGCTATAAAGATATATCAATATAATAGTTGTTTATTGCATTGCTATTCTCCAGACACAATAAATAAATACAACAATGGAAATATGGATCATATGTTTACTAAAACAATAAATCAAATCGCAATTTTAAGACAAAATGGGTACGAAGTAATGGAAATGCAGTCTTCAAAATGAAAGAAATCTATTTCGTACAAAAAGAGTTAAAAAAAAAAAAAAAAAAAACAATTAATCTGATAGAACCATTAAAATGCCAAGACGCATTTTATTGGTTTTGGGTTGATCAAATGTAAAGTTTTAGCTCCAGGAAATTTATATCATCCAGTACAGAGAAAAGAGGTCGATGTAAACACAATGATGAAGAAAGAGTATTAAATGAAACATGGATTACAGTAGAATTAAATAAAGCTATCGTAAAAGATTACAAAATATTTCGAATCCATGAAATTTGGCATTTCAACCAAAGAAGTAATCATATATTCAGAGATTACTTTAAAGCATTTATAAAAATCAAATTGGAAACTTGTTATTGGGAAGACTATAACAAATAAAAAGTACAATATATTTGTGTTATTAAAGAAGAACTAGATATCTAACTATCCATTGAAAAAATGGAACAAAATCATGGTAAATGTGCTGTTGCCAAAATTTGTTAAAATTTGCTTTGGGGAAAGTTGGGCCAAAGACAAAATATGACAGAAGAAGATAGCATGATAATCTGCTGCGTTGGTACAACCTTTCATTGGATGATATAATATAATTAAATAGCATGGTTTAGTTCAATAAAGAAATAATTGAAATGTCATATCGAAAAAAATATAATTCTGTATAAAATAACACTGCAACAAATATAGTTATAGCAACTTTCACTACTTCCATTGCAAGATTAAAATTATATGAAGTGATTGAATTATTAGGTTTACATTAACAATGGTAAACATAATAATTAAAACACGATTCATGCTTGGTGAATAGACAGATAAATTTGTAAAAATTATAATGGTATCGTATGGTCCAAAAAGTTACGGGTATAAAACTTTCATGGAAAGCAAATTACCAAAACCAAAGGATTCACTCTAAATCATGAAAATGGTTAAAAATTGAACAAGAAATCAATGGCTGGATTAGTACCAAAAATTAAGAAATAAGTGAATATATAAAACAACATGATCACAAGAGTTAAGAAAAGAAAAATTTAGTGAAGAAGTTAATCGCAAAGGAGATTAATTTTAACAATGACAAGTGTTTGATTTTGAATGTAAAATATTGTATTACATATACATTACAATGGGGATATTAAAATAATTGTTTTATATTTATGTATAATTTTATTTTATATGTGTATGATTTTATTTTTTATGATATATTAGTATTTTCTACTCTTTCAGTTTTATGAATACAAAAGATTTGTAATATTTTTAATGTCTTTAGTTTCCAAAACAATGTATATATTGGAACCATCAAAATCAATTAGATTTCCATTCTCATCTATAATTTCTAAAATAATATCATTAAAATGTATGTTATTAATTTTATAAAAAAATTTAATATGAAAGTTCATAAATTATAGAATCTTTAAATCCAAACATCGTTTTGGCGGGAAAATGGTGATATTATATATATATCTAAATTATTAGATTCATCATATTTTATAAACGTACCATATGCCAAGTGACAATAAACTTTTATTGATTTTAAACTATCAATATTATGTGTTTTAGTACCTACAACATTTTTTTCTATCTCAATAATCACATTTCTTTCAAAACCTAGGATATCCGATAATCGACTGCCAAATTTGATACTCAACTTACATTTAATTGATATTCTTTTTTTCACATGATAATTTGTTATTTCACTGATATTAGTACGAAATTGTTCAATTGAATTTATACTTTCGAATAATGTTTCACAAATACATTGTCTTCTAGGGATTTTTATAACTTTTTATAATAAATCAGTGTTACAGTATTGTTGTTTATATTAGGTGTTACATATTCTGTTTTAAAACTAATTAAATCAATTGTTTTACCATTTTGAATGAATTAACGAAGTCTCTTCTTTAGTGTGGAAATATTATTTGTTAACTTAAATACTTTATTTTTAAATAAATAAAATAATTATATTATTAAATGAAAAAATCATTTTATCACATAGAAATATTCATTTATAATGAAAAATGATTTATCAAATCTAAAATTTATCTTCATAAATGAAAAAATTATCATATTCAATTTTTTTTAATATCCTAATAAAGAAAGGAAAAAAAATATGTCTTATTAAATGAAAAAAGGTCTTGTCATATCAAAAAATTAACTTATTATTTTTTAAAAATTATTTATAAAATGAAAAAATTTGTTATTATATGATAAAATGTCTCACCAATTGAAAAAAAATTATTGGAATGTTGGTGTTTTAATTTCTGAAGAAAAATATAAAAATAAAAAAATATGGGCAACAACTGTCTGACAATATGAGGACCTTAATAGTGAATCCAAGTAATTATGGAAAAGTATTCAAGTGTTAAATTTTATTTAAAAGAAAGCATGGTTAAGATTTAATAAATTGTATGTTTGCTGAAAAAGTATAAATCAACCCAAATAATTTGAGTTACATAATTATATTAATGTTTTATCCAAAAAACTAAAGTTTTAAGATAAAATGGGATACTTTTTCAATAATAATGAAATAATTCCTTTAGATGAATGTGAAAATGAATACCTTGTTATATTTGATTATGTTATTTTAGACAACCAATATATAATTAATGAATAATTAACTAGAGGAAAACCTAAATGATAGATGTATTTTATTCTTCTCAAAGTTATTCGAAAGTTCCTAAGCAATTGGTAATAATACCAATTTTCTATGTATATTTAAACAAGTTGATAATAACTTAAAACACACTTATAATTATTTTATTGGAAGAGACATTTCTCATGAAAAATTCAAAGAGGTTTGTGGAAACTGTTCAGATGTATTTTATAGTTTTATCACATTAGATTTGAGTAGAAAAATGAAAGAAGGGAAATATAGAAATAATATCAAAAATTTTATTGTAGCTAATTTATTTGCTAATAGAAGACTTTATTATATTTTTATACACTTTCTTTTTTTTAGATGTGTTGAAAATGTGTTATGAATATCTAAATGAACATTAAATGTGTGTAATGAACATTAAAACAAATTGTAAATGTGTGTTGTGAACATTAATCGCATTTTATGAACATTAAAATAGAGAATTACAGAAATATATTTAAATTCACAAAATTTCTGTTTTATTAATCCAAGAGTTATGAGAATTATCAAGACCTAACCCCTTAACATACATTTTATCACCTTTACTTTTTAAGACTTTTTAAATTAAGTACACATCAGGATAGTTAGTTTTCATTATTTCTTATTCATAAAAACTACATTGTATTTCTTCTCCATATATACATTTTAGTTTGTAAATAATTCTGTTGCCCAATTTGGAGTACAAAGTTTTTCAAAAATTTGTTTAATTTTGGGGACGTGAACATCACCCTCTTTGTATTTCGGTTTAGAAAACATATTCACAAATTTCGATTGTTTTAAATCTTTTCATTTTTCTTATTAACTTCAATGGGTTTTGTTCCGATAATTGTATGATTTGTATTGTTATATTTTTTCACTAATTTGACAAATATATTTCTTAATTTATAATTACCATTCAAAGAAAATTTCTTTTACATTTTATTTTTCATTGTGTGATTAAATATTTCTACAACACTAGCTTTTAGTTCACCGATTGTAGAATATTGTTTCATGTTGTTTTTTGCATAAGTTCTTTATATATATTATTAAAAATTCAGCACCATTATAATTTCGTATATTATGTGGTTGTCTTTTCATCAATATACGTTGTAAATAGTTTACTATATTTTTGCTGTTTTATATTTTACTGGTTTAGAAAATGCATACTTTGCAAAACTTCAATAATTTTCATAATATACTTAAATTTATTATTTATATGTAATATACCTATGGAATTACCAGTATCCAACTCAACAATATCAATTTGCCATAAATCATCGATTCCATATGATTATACTTTTCTTCTTGGAAAATTCATTTTTGCAGGTTTATATTGATAATTAATTATTCATTCTCTTATATCATGCGATTTTTTTTACGAATGTAGATTTATTGGAATTTCATAATGAACATATACTTTTCTGAACAAGTTGACCATTTTTTGTATTTTCAAATTTTCCAACATCATATTTAGTAGCCTTCATACGATTCAAGCACAAATTATTCACCATTTAATACAACAAAAAAAAACTCATTCTTTATATTTCACGAATATTCCTACTGTAGTTATCCAACCATCGTCATATTCATATTTTTTATTTTTTTATTTTAAAAACCAAATTATTGCCTCTCTTATCATCATAAGGCTTACTGTAATTTATTATTTTATATTCCTTAATAACAGTCACAATATCATCAGGTAAATTGAGATTAACAGCAATAATTTTATAAACTGTACACTCCATTAAAAAAGAATAGAAAATTAAATTAGCTATGTATAAATATTAGTATTTTATTCCAATTTACCTGTAAATATAGAGTATAAGATTTTTCTTGCTTGCATTTTTCAACTTTCAAGTTAAAAAGTGAATCACAATAACTCAAAACTGATTTATTAAAATTTTGTTATTTATCAGCTATTTCTTTATCAAGATATATTTTATTGACTGTGCCTTTTCCATCTATTGTGTCAGCTAAATTATTAATTGAACAGCTTTTCAGAGAAAATTATCTTTTGTATAAACAAAATCTTATTTCAGAAACAATAATATTGTGTCTTGTATCTACATTTTTTTTTAAATCTGAAACAATAATTATGTATCTTGTATCTACATATTTTATAAATCAGAAATAATGGAATTGTATTTTGAATCTACATATTCTATTAAATATTAAATTTTCAGTTAAACATTTGAATAATGGTTCTCCAAATATATCCATCATTAAATAACAAAGAAATTGTATAATGAAATCAAAATCCTCTCGAAAAACTACATAATAAAATTAAATATCGATGTCCACAAAAAACTGAGTTAAAATTCAGAATTCGATTATCATTGTAATAAATTAAGTTACTAGGAATATTGCCTCCAAATGAAACAAAATAGTACATATCATTATTTTCTTTAAAATAACAAACCTAGTGAGTACCAGGATTTGCTGAAATATCAAAATTTACCACATCACATTCATTTTTGTACGTATAAACATTTCTTAAATGTTTAATATTTAGTATGTTTGCATATTTTTCAATATCAATATTAGGTGGTGAAAACAAACAAATTATTTTGGTCTCCCTTTTTTGCAACAAAACCATTCACTGATTTATTTCCCATTGCTGTATTATGTTACTGTTGTTCTTGTAATTTTTTATTTATTTATTTTTTCGTTTGTTCAACATAAGTGTAACTTGCACTAGCTCCTCCAGCTAAATCACCAATTGCAGCTAAAACTGGAACTAAAAGTGGTAATAATCCTCCATGATATAAACCATTTCCAGATTTTTCTTTTAGTATTTATTTTGATTATCATTATTGGTAATGTTAATTTGAAACTTTTTCCTTCTGTCAATGTTTTATTTTTCTCTCATGTTAATCTTTTGTTAAAAATTCATGTATACATAAATGGCTTACTTGATCAATGGGTATATTGAAAATTATATTTATCTTAATTTATAAAAAAAATAATATCAATTAATAAATTTTAATAACCCATCCTAATTTTCTTTTTGTAAATATAGTTGAAGCAACAGCTTCAGAAGCATTTCTTCACCATTTGGAGTATATCTAGTTAACATAATTTCTTTAACATCTTTTTGTAAAATTTATCAGCTTTATGTCTAGATGGTAAATCTTAATGATCTCAATAAGCAAATATTATGATGTTTACATGCTTCATCAAATTAATTTATTCCATTGTCTCCTTTTCCCAATCTTTTGTTTAATTTTGTAAATGGTCCACAATAATTATAGCCTGGCAACTGCATTTCAGACAAATTTTATTTGTTAAATGAACAATTTATTTTACCTCTACCAAGATGTTCGGAATTCCAAAATGAGTGTGGAATTACATTTATATCTCCTATAAGATATGAAATTCTTTTGGGATGATTAATAACAAATTCAGAAAACTTTTTGTTCAGTACATTCATTATCCCTTACTTTTTCATTGTAGAAACTGTTATTTCTTACATTTTCTTCGCCGTGAATAAATATTAACCTAGCAATCACTTTTTTTACATCGCTATCTAAATGTATTATTTTGATATACTGATGAATTTTTTTATAACTTCTCCAGTTCTAGGAGTTCGCGGGGAAATCATTCTTTCAATTGTGTTTGACTCTGATCTTGAATGTGATCTGTTCATATAGAGAACATATGTTTGTTTAATTATACTTATGTACTTGCAACTTTTATTCGTGGTTATATATTCTTGAAATGCAGCATTTGTTAATAAAACAATATCTAATAATATTCATAGTCATTATCAGTGTATTTCTTTTGTTAACAAATAAGAAAGCCGTTTTGTTAATTTATATTCTTTATTGTTTCAAATAGTTTATTATTATATATCATTACATTTCTATCCCCAATGTTAAAATTATGCCCAACTCCTCGTAACCCATATTGGGTTTTAATAACATTAAGTCTTCAAGAATTTTCTTTTCCGAGATTTATAGTAGAATCTTTCAAGGATATGATTCCCATTTGCTCTTCTACATTGGGAGATTTATTTTCTGGGAATAATACTCCTACTAGTGATATTTCATCTGGTGTTGGTGGATAATCTAAATTCTTTGCTGCTACTGGAATTAGCATCATTATTATATTTATGTTTTATTCACTTATTTGTTTTCCCTTTTTACCAATTTTTCGTAATTTTTCAATTAAAGGTAGATATTTCTTCTTATTTCTCTCATAATTTGCATCACGGTTCTTTTTGTAATTATCGTAGAAAAAGTAAACATATCCTTGTTTATTGTGCTGAGCTGATGAGGAGTTTTTTATATTAATTTGTGCAATTTATCATGTGAAATTGCAACAATTTTCAATAAAGTAGTATGCGTGAGTGAGCGTTTTTCAGTTTCGTTGGAGACTGTACTCTGAACAAGAAATGCTTTTACTGAGCTACTTGCAGTCAGCATGACTGAGAGGCATTTTATGTTTTTCCAAGCTTCAAAATGAATTCTGTTCAATCAATTTTAGCAAACAGAAAACTGACTTTCAACGAGAAATTTTTAAATATATGTTTAGGTCCTCATCGACCACATTTAGAAATTACCACAGAAACTAAGACACAAAAACGTGTATTCAGACGTGTGTTCAACAAAGACGTTTACACTAAACACAACTGGTTATGTGGGTGTGCTCAAACAAACACTTTGTTTTGTTTTCCGTGTCTGATTTTTAGTGCAGATGTAAGTGCCTGGACAAAGTCCGGTTTTAAGTACCTCGTACACTTAAGCGAGAAAATAAAAAAATACAAAAACTTACATGATCACAAAAATGCAACAATTGAACTATCACTTCTGGGCAGTGTAAATATTATCATGCAACTTGACAGCGCTTACAGGCAGTCTGTCAGAAAACATAATGAAATAGTGGATAGAAACGTATGCATTCTTGGCAGACTAATTAATTGTGTGAAATGTTGTGGGGCGTTAATTTCTATTGTAATTGCAGTGAAAGATCACTTGGAAAGTGCCAGCGTATTTAAAGGTACTTCAAAAACAGTACAAAATTAATTGTTAGCGTGCATGTTATGGGTTTGCAGGAAACAAATATCAGCAGAAATAAAACAAGGAAATACTTAGGTGTCATGGTAGATGAAACAGCTGACGTGTCCACTAAACAACAAATGGTCATTGTGTACAGGTATGAGAACAATGGTACTATTTATTCTTTAGATTTTGGGGATTTTTAATTCAGGCGGGCAAGATGCAAAATCCTTATACGACGTTATTTACTCATAAATAGACTCGCCACTGGGAGAAAACAAAGATAAATTAATTGCTCAGTGCTACAATGGTGCTGCTGTCATGAGTGGTCATATTAATGGAGTTCAGGCAAATATCAGAAAGTAATATCCTATTGCTTATTACATATGCTGCTATCCTCACCAGTTTAACTTAGTGATGCAAAAAGCCGCGGCAATAAATAGTTACGTGAGAATATTTTTCTCTAACTTATCTGGATTTCCTGCATTCTTTGCTCGATTTTCTCAGAGGACAAAACTGCGCTATCGTGTTGTAGAGAAGGGACTATCAAAATTGGCAACCACAAGATGGATTTTCAATATTCGGGCAGTTCACACTGTGTTCGAACAAAAGAATGAACTGATTGAGTGTTTAGAAGATATTCTTACTTCTGAACGAGTAGACGAAAATACACGACGAGAAAGCAGTGGACTCTCTCTAAATTACATGATCCAGTATTTTTGTTTTGGCTTGAGTTGTTTCATTGCATCTTACCCTATGCTGAGATTTTATTTAAAAAAAACTACAAACCATTACCATTGGTTCTGGGAAAATTAAAACATACATTGAGGAGTTCGTAAGTTACGTACAGACTGCTAGAGATAGTGCGCGGGATATATGTCTTTCAGAGGAACAAACTGATAAAAACCAGAGAAGGAACCTCTCAGAGACAGCCGTGATTGCAAATGCTAAAGAAGTGTGCGATGAAGTTATTGTTGGCATTAAGGAAAGATTTTCCTTTAACGTACATTTGATAGTTTCAAAACTCCTTCATATAAATTTTTCCCGGCATCTTCCAAAACGTTTCCAGAAGAATTTAAAACTACTCTTGAAGCATATCCATGTCTCGCAAAAGAGCAACTACGGACAGAGCTTGGAGTTCTGTACAAGAGGCACGACTTCCATCAAGCTGACGGTGAGTTAGCTATATTACAGATTCTTCTGAAAAACAATTAGGACAAGGACACATTCCTCCAACTCAGCCATCTACTTAGGATTATTGTAACAACTCCAATGACAACAAGCAAAGCCTCTAAAGTGTTTCTCTACTCTTAAGAGGATGAAAACCTTTCTCCGCAGCAGTATGTCAGAAGAACGACTTACTGCTTTCGCAATGTTACCAATAGAAAAATCTCTGATAAATAACATGCAGGATTTCAACCATCAAGTTATCAACAAGTTTGCTCAGCTGAAGAACAGAATAATGGATTTCGTGTACAAATAAGAACATGTCGTCTGCCCCATAGTATTTAAATTTGTCGCAGCATAATGCTTTTTGTATGTTAATATGTTTATCAGGCTAATGTCCAGACTTAAATTCAATAAAGCGCAATTTGCATGTAATACCGTTTGATGCACACGATTTAGAACCTAATCTACCACTTCAAATTTATAACTCAGTGAGAATGATACAATAATAATTACATTTATACTGTTTAGTCCAACACTAAAAAACATGGAGATGAAAATAATTTAGTCATTCATGAATGGTACATTAACTATCTAACGACTCATATTGAAAGTTGGCTTGTGTGTCCACTGAATTTTGTTATGCAACATATAGTGCCTTCTTGGTTTATAAAACTTTGACATTGTCACTTTGCAGTGAGCGCGTACATTAAACCGAACACTTATTCACAACTGCAGTATGAGTTGCAGCTGCTAACAGCTGTTTCAGTAACCTACCAACCCAGACGGCCTGCCATAATGCTTGGGCTTCAAAAACGGTAACAGGTAGGATGTATTTTCTTTATTTTTGCTGTACTCATATTCTCAGACTAGTTTTTACAATAAATACCCTTTCACATGTCGTATACTGTTCACACGTATATTTTTACATACAAGCTAAAACAATTATGGAGTGAACGTCTTAATTCAATTACTAGCATTTGTTTGTAGTCATTACTTCAGCAGAAATTACACATGTATTTCTAATGTAATTAACATGCACTTCATTTGTATGTAAAAATAAACGAAAATTGCATAACTTCAAAATAATAATACCAATTTTTTATTCAGCGGTTTAATCTTACTCAGATGGGTAGTGATTCTGAAATGTATTTCTTTAAGAATTGCATCAACATATGCCTGGAGTTAGGACAGAAAATAACCATAAAATCAATTTTATCCTAAAAAAAAAATCTTAATATTTTTACCAGCTGTATGTTCAATGTTTGGGTCCGAAGGCTGCTTAAATGGCATCATTTTGCACCTTGAAATGCAAATTTTCCCGGGTTAGAACCCTAGAACGCCCCGCTATAATTTCCCAGGGTGGGGTGGGAATGAGATTAAGGGTGTGTATGAACACCCATTATTTGACATCACTGGCCGCTACTGGTTTTTTTATTAGAACCTTCGCATGTGGCAAGCGCCTAAAGCTATGGGGCTCTGCCATGAAGTTTGCATTCCCATGTTAAATTCGGAGCGAGTAGGTTGTAGTTTGATAGTAGTGTATTATGCAGAGTAGAGTGTGCGCAGATGCTGGTGTCGTAGGCCATGTTTGTCTGTGTGCATAGTGGGATGCGAACTAGGAAGACGATTAGTAATCAATCCCCTTAACGTAATACGATTTGTTGTCAAAAATTTCGATGTAAGTGGCGCCATGAATATTGTAGTGATCTGTAAGACATGTCTATCTCATACTTGCGTCCGTGAAGATTAAACAAACAGGCAATTTTCTTAAAATGAAGTATTGTAACATTGTAATGCAGTTAAGTTAATGGTGATGAATATAGTTGTTAATTTAAGTCGAAAGAGATACAATGGAATTAGCCACGGTGACTATTAAATTTCACTTAAACAAATGTAAGTGTTGTATTTATTCACAATGTTTGATGATAAAATCATTAATGAATATATTTTGGACCTCGAGTATAGCCCATATTATAAGAGTTACCTCAAACAATATATGGAGAGAAAGAGTACATTTGTAGTGAAGAAACAGAATCTGTAACCTTTTTGTAAGGAAATTGCACACAAGTAAACAAGATAAAGTAGCCTCGTTCACAGTTACGATTGGAGATGAAACCAGAATATAATGCAACATTAGTGAGACAACTGTAAATACACACATGCTTTACCCACGACCCGAGCACAAAAAATACTTTACCACAAGCTAGTGGAGGTCGGATTTGGAGCATCGGCTTCGGATATAACCATTCTAACATTTAAATTATAGGGTTTATTAATATGAAGTATCTACAGGGCCGTCATTTAGTGCCTCAGCCACTTAAAATGTATAGGTTTACATGGCCTAACACAATGCTACTTGTGTGAAGAATTTCATGAAAATCGGGTGATTGGTATCTAATATATTGCATAAATAATTTTTATTGTTATTATTTATGCTATCTTGCGAAATTGCCTTAAAATGTTCTGAATACCATGTTTCTAATAGATGCTGTCAGCATAAAAAAAATTGGTAGAATTTGGTTCAAATATTTAATATATATGATAAAGTTATCAACATTTTTATGTGACTGCTCTTTTGAAAAGCAGTTATCTAATCTAACTCTTATCATATAAGTTTACATGATGTTCTGTAGCGCCAAGGATGTGAAACATTTTGTGGAAATAATTTGAATTTTCTCGAAGATGGGAAAATGTCCCATTTTCTCAACTAGCACTTTTTTACAAAAAGGCCGGTAAAAGAGAATATCTGCGCATGATTGATGCATTTAATAATTTCTGTTAGTATATAAGTTTAGGTTATATTATATTGGATTTTTATTACATATAGTATACTATATTCATTATAATTACGACATTAATAAAGGCCTACCGCAGCAACACACATTAGTTTACACACCCCAATGTAACATTACTAAATGAACAATTTGGTGGGAATAGTTTAATTGACACGCAAGAAATGGCAAAAAACCTTTATTGATTTTTGCACCGATCTTCGTAAATGAATGTCAAGGAGTTGGTTTACTAGCATTTTCTATGGGTGTCACAGACATACTAAACAAAAAAAAAAAGTTATAACCGATTACATAATATCGTACATGTAATACACTAAACACTAAAGTGTTTTAATAGTCTCCATTCTGAAAATAAGTGTTTGGCACACTCAAAACATACAATTTACTATAGCCTACGACACCACAACTTCCTCGCTAAATTAAGGGGAAATCGGTCGTTTGTATCCCGAGATATTGCCTAAAAAATTAGTTTTTTCATATGGGATTATTTTACAAAATGGGGGAGAAATAAGGTCCTGTACAGACAAATTTGATTGTTGTAATAAGTACTGCCAGCAAACAATGTTAAGTTGAAAATTATTTCGTAGTTTCTTAGCTATAGCATAGTTAACTAAAATCTTTAAATTGCTGCCATTTTGAAAATAATTTTGTGACACACTGAAAACATATCAGTTAATATGGCCTGCCATATTGCTATTTGTTTGCCAAATTTGATTAAATCTATGATATTTCTCCAGTAATAGGACATAGAAATTCTAATATATCATGTAATGCTATTTCACAAAATGGCGGACAAGATAATCTTTGCTTGGACACATTTGCAAGTTGTAATATATATATATATATATATATATATATATATATATATATATATATATATATAATATATATATATATATACTGCCAGCAAACAAAGTCAAGTGGAAAATAATTGTATGGTTTTGACGATATAACATACTGATCTATAATTACATGGCCGCCATTTTTAAAATACATGCTTAAAACATACTAGTTTACATCGACAGTGCTACTTATTTTCAATATATTTGATAAAGGTCAATTTCTTCCCCGAGATATGACATTAAAACCTATTTTTTCATGTGGTGCTTTCTTACAAAATGGCTTACAAAAGCGGATATTTTTTGGAATATGTAATGCTTGTAAAAATACGTCCATAACTCAAAATTTGCTCGAAATTGGATAAATGGTATTTTAGCTATCTAAATTGCCATAAATCTTTGTAGACCACAATTTTGAAAATAAGTGCCTAATCAATTCAAATCTCATACTTCCAACTGTCTTACCGTAGTATTACTGGCCGAATTTGGCACCAATTTGTTGGGTGTATTTCGAGATATAATGAAAAGGTTTTATTCTTTTATGTGTTACTGTCTTCTGAAACGGATAAATCAACAACAATATCCATCTCAAAATTCATTGCTTTCTTGATGCACTGATCACAAAACAATTTGGTTTATGTCATACGAATGGTTCCAGAAATATTACATAACAACCAACATTTCAAATGGCCGCTATTTTGAAAGTATTCCCCCGGAACTCAAAGTCAGGTTTCCTTGCTAAGTATAATATGTGTACCGAGTTTGGTGAACTTCTTATAAAGAGTTCAAGAATTTTTAGTGTGAGGTACACACTAATACTGACACACACAGACAAACCTACTCAGACACACCTACACATACACAGATACACATACACAGACACACACCTACAAAGACACACACAAACCTAGTCTGTAGGTCACAACCACAGACATATTCATGGTTATGTAAACCCAACTGTCTAACTGGACTGAAAGAGCATCAACACTCGAGACTCTATCCACATCTGAATCCTTACTACAGAACCAAAACTAAAAGTTATTTCTTTTATATATTTAAAAAAAAAAATATTCCAAATAGTTTATAAAGTACTCAAATACTCACTGTATGAACTACAGATTTCAGTTTCCTAACTTTTGATATGTTTACTATCGTATATTTTGTTCAAAATCCTTGAATACACTACACGTTTTTAAGCTTAAGTTGTTTTAAACTTGACGTCTCTAATGCATTAACTTGAGCTGGAAAACTGTACGTTGTAACAGGAACACACTGACGAGACCCAGAAAATAATTAAACCGGAAGCACATCTGATACATTCTCTCCTCGCAAGAAACGAGACTGTAATTCTTTCATTGAGTAAATAAAAAAAAAATAAAAACATCCTATATATTGAGATAAGAAATGCAAGACTCGCAGTTACAGGCTACGGAAACACCGGACTATGAGATATTTTAGTTATGTGCTCCTCGCTATACTCATACACAAGATGGATGACCGTTCCCCAAAAAACAGGGAAGTCACTTCAGATTTCAAAAGATAACATTCGCAATCAAATAGCCAATATCGCATGAGTGAAAGAAAATTTTAACATAATTGTGGGGTTTAAAAAACATTTTTTTAATTAAAATCGGTAACCATTTTAAATGAATTAAAATTTCTTGAAAGGTCCATTATATGTTTCGGCTAACATTTCTTATATCTTTCTTCCCTTCCCCTTTTGAAAACCCGTTTTACATCTGACAAAATATGTAAGTAATTATTATGTAACCTTGAAAAATCTTAAAAGATTTTTTCGACTCAAATTGTACATACAAGTTTACGAATAGGTTAAAATTTTATAAATCTAACAATTTTGTTGGTCTCATGGTTACTCCAGAATATTTACATTGACAATTAAAAATGTGAACAATTCTTTACATTTTGAACCTATCTGTTCCAAATGTATATCGTTGGAGGAACATGCTCTCATAATTACTATCAGCATGTTAAACTTATCTACACCAGATGTGCGTATGCAACAGGCAAGATACTCGCCTTAAGGTCCTCGCCTACCTTCAGCGTGTTCTGTGTTTGAGGCCGAGAAGCGCAGGAGCGATAATGATGACATTGCCACCCATATCAAGAGTGCCATCGCCGCTTAGTGCAAGCCTCTGAACTAGCACGTAAGGTTCTTGTCATGCTGGGTGTAACTGAGAGTTTTCCAGCGGTATCCCTATTACTTTACACCTCTGTTGGAAGGCTCAGTGCAGAGCCATAGAGTAGTTTTGCACATATCTGTCTCATATACTGGAAGATACAGCACTTTGAGAAAGAAGTTTCTCGCCTAGTTGGAGTGCTCTGAGATGGTGTTTCAAATTTGCCTGACATGTGGAAGGCACCAAACAGCCCTTGTCTGAAGTTAAATAGTTAGCTGGGAAAATCATAGTATTTTTAACACACTGCACCACATTTCAAGAGACATCTAGGCGGGAGCCTTAAGCTAAGTGCTCTTTGGTGGGCCAAGTTTCGTGAAATTCGGTTCTCGTATTCAAACGATTTTAATGGTGACCCAGACAGGAGAGTGATCTCAGAAGACGTGTAGTTCCCTTCGGAAAATAGGCTCATATGGGTCAAGCTCACTAAATCATGTCACTCTAAATGACCTAGCATAGTACTGAGTGCCAAATTTTACATGAACATGTTAATTTTTACCCCATTAAAGTTTCATCTTTATATTTAATGTGGGATATCTCACAAACTGGCGGACCAAATACTCTATTGTTGACACATTTCATGGTTGTTAGAGATACTTTCAGCATAACATTTTTGGAAAAAATTGGTTTTAATTGTACAGTAAATTTAACAAACGAGCATAAAATGTATTATATGGTTGCCTTTTTGAAAATAAGTATCTGGTCCACTTCAATTGTGCATAATAACATGCCCTGCCTTATTATTATTTACACACGAAATTCGGCAGAAGTCGGATGAATATTTCCGGAGATATAAATGACATCTTTATTTTTCCATGTCGTGCTATCTTCCAAAATGGCTGACCCATAAAATAATAGCCTTTTGAATTCAATCGATTCATTGTGCAATGCCAATGTACAAAATTCGGTTTAAGTCGGTTAAACAGTTACTGAGATATCAAAATTGGCCTAAATGTTCAAAAAGGAATCAATTTTGAAAGTAAATAACCGACTTGACTGAAAACAATAAAAGTTGGAATACTTACTACATACTACATGTGCACCGAGTTTGGTGAAATTCTTTTAGTAGTTTTGAAAGTTTCTAAGGGTGGACATACATTCCATATAGATATTCAGGTGATTGCATAAGCCTATCTTCCCTTCGGAAATTAGGTTATAAATGAGATACACAGGCTGTTAAGAAAATCACCTTAAATATTTCTGGAGAATATTCCTTGTGGGCAATGAGGTAGACATATGTAATGCAACTTATAGCCTAACTCAGTTCCTTAGGGAGTTATATATCCTTCTATATCGAGTATATAAATAGTTATTTCGCAAATATAGGCAATGGCGGGGAGTTAAAGTACGATTTTCTGGGTAATGTTCAGAGGTACCGATATATTCAACCTATAAAAAAAAAAAGGCTTCAAGACATTCCGCCCTCATAAAATAATAGGGGTGACTACCCTTTAATCGCATACAGTTTTGTTGGCTGCAAATTTTATGCAATTTTTATGCCAACTTATTGTGTAGCACGTCCTACTTAACAAAAAGGTAATTTTGTTACAAATTCTTGGAACCTATCTTTCCCTTTTATACACATAGAAAGATTTAAGCGGCGACGAAGCAATGCCTGGCACTTAGGCAATACGTATACATGCGAAAGAAGAGGTGCGAGACGGAGAGTGTGAGCTGGACTTACATGTGTGTATGACTGAAGTGTAGACAGCATGTTGGGAGAAACATGTGTGTATGACTGAAGTGTGGACAGCATGTTGGGAGATACATGTGTGTAGGACTGAAGTGTAGACAGCATGTTGGGAGATACATGTGTGTAGGACTGAAGTGTGGACAGCATGTTGGGAGATACATGTGTGTATGACTGAAGTGTAGACAGCATGTTGGGAGATACATGTGTGTAGGACTGAAGCGTAGACAGCATGTTGGGAGATACATGTGTGTAGGACTGAAGTGTGGACAGCATGTTGGGAGATACATGTGCGTATGACTGAAGTGTGGACAGCATGTTGGGAGATACATGTGTGTATGATTGAAGTGTGGACAGCATGTTGGGAGATACATGTGTGTATGACTGAAGTGTGGACAGCATGTTGGGAGATACATGTGTGTATGACTGAAGTGTGGACAGCGTGTTGGGAGATACATGTGTGTATGACTGAAGTGTGGACAGCATGTTGGAGATACATTGTATTGTGGAGATACATGTGTGTATGACTGAAGTGTGGACAGCATGTTGGGAGATACATGTGTGTATGACTGAAGTGTAGACAGCATGTTGGGAGATACATGTGTGTAGGACTGAAGTGTGGACAGCATGTTGGGGGATACATGTGTGTATGACTGAAGTGTGGACAGCATGTTGGGAGATACATGTGCGTATGACTGAAGTGTGGACAGCATGTTGGGAGATACATGTGTGTATGACTGAAGTGTGGACAGCATGTTGGGAGATACATGTGTGTATGACTGAAGTGTGGACAGCATGTTGGGAGATACATGTGTGTATGACTGAAGTGTGGACAGCATGTTGGGAGATACATGTGTGTATGACTGAAGTGTGGACAGCATGTTGGGAGATACATGTGTGTATGACTGAAGTGTGGACAGCATGTTGGGAGATACATGTGTGTATGACTGAAGTGTAGACAGCATGTTGGGAGATACATGTGTGTAGGACTGAAGCGTAGACAGCATGTTGGGGATACATGTGTGTATGACTGAAGTGTGGACAGCATGTTGGGAGATACATGTGTGTATGACTGAAGTGTGGACAGCATGTTGGGAGATACATGTGTGTATGACTGAAGTGTAGACAGCATGTTGGGAGATACATGTGTGTAGGACTGAAGTCGTAGACAGCATGTTGGGGATACATGTGTGTATGACTGAAGTGTGGACAGCATGTTGGGAGATACATGTGTGTATGACTGAAGTGTAGACAGCATGTTGGGAGATAATGTGTGTATGACTGAAAATGTGGACAGCAATGTTGGGAGATATATTTTGTGTGAATGAAAGTAGACACATTTGGAGTTACTGGAAGGAATTGGCCGACATGCTTTTGATGTACTGTGGAGCAGGCTGCAGTGGTCTGAGAGCATGTGATTTGTACCAGCAGGAGTATTCAAACCACTTGATCCGTCAAATATTGGACGTTGGTCGCAGTTTATCAACCCCATAAGGAAAATACGTGCATTGACCATCATAATATTGCGTATTGGTTTTGTACTTTCTGACTCATTTGAACCTTTATGCATGTCTAAGCGAGATCGCAGAGACAAGTAATGTGAGTACATATGCACAACATTTGATTGGATTACTTAGTACATTTCCAGTGAAGTCCATTTAAGAATATTTGGCCCAATATCGATTGCTTATGATATGTTTATATCCACGAGAGGGAAATATTGCCCATGTGTCAGGCTTTGTATCGTTGCCACTGAATATTGTCTGTGGCTTTTAAAAGGAAACAGTGTATCGTAGGCACTGGCAACAAGACTATATTATAGTTAAGTAGGGCGTACTGCTCAATAAGACATGCATCAAAATGTAATAAAACTTGCAGGTAAAAAAAATCGCATGCCATTAGTGTGTGTCAACGCTAATTTTTTTTTGAAGGCGAAAGGTCTTGACGCCAGTTCTTATCATAGGTTGAATAAATCGATAACACTAAACATTATCCAGCGAACTGTAGTGTAATTCACAACCATTTCCGATATTTTGTGAAAAATAATTGTAAACTTGTTTTTTAAGGGCGTATACTTCCATTAGGAATTGAGCCAGTCTATAAGTTGCACTTTTCTGAAGTCCTGCTAACATTCTACTTCCAGGATATCCCTCCGCCTCTTGCAAACAAAGCTTAACAACGTATTGATAATTGCACCAAAGGGGCAACTCACCGCAAGCGTGCGTACTCAATGAAATAATATTGTGCATAAAAACTATTTCTTTATTTCAAGGCATTGCCAACAGTCCTATAATCTCTCTGTTTTATTACTATTAGTAACAAAGTAACTGTTATAATTAATATTTGAAATATAAGCATACATTTAATTAAATTAAAAAACAGGAGAGTTTCATGTTACCACAAATATAAAACGATTCCGAAACATAGAAAATCTATGAAAAAAGCAAAGATGTCATCCATGGGGTGAATTTTCAAAGGTTTCATTCAAAAAGTGTAAATAAACCGCGAATAGACGATATCTCATCACAGTAGCAAAGAACTACACTACTGACGTTGCAATGTTTGTTGATGGCCTTTTAGCAAACGAACTTTATATGAGCTTCCAACAACACACTGGCAATTTTGGACATCGTTTGGCAAGATAAATCGAACAAAGCTATCTATCATATGTTTCTGTGAAAATTATCGTGAGTGGAAGGATGTCTTCAAACGTTTAAGCGTCAGTTTTGAATATAGATCTGTCTAACCAGCCTGTCATTGCGATTCTTGGCCTGGACACAAGGACGACGTCCCAGACGTCAACAATCCCATATATGTAAATATTTTCGTGCAGATCCGCTCATTGAAGTGGCGCCTGTCTTCAGAAACCTGTACTGATCAACAGCGAAGTTTTGAAGAAAACGACTTTCACCATTGATATCAGGGGCCATCATGGCAGTTTGGTACAGTTGGTTTTGTTCGAACCCGAGGTACTCCTTGTAAGAACACATCAGACTGTACTTTTCACATTAACGTTTTACTTAACGTATTTTAATAAAGGCACAATTGTTCAGATATTTGAGCCTACTCTTGAAAGGAAACAGAAGTCCATGAGATCACCTCCCTATCTGTGAAACTACTTGCATGAGATCACCTCCCTATCTGTGAGACTACTTGCATGAGATCACCTCCCTATCTGTGAGACTACTTGCATGAGATCACCTCCCTATCTGTGAGACTACTTGCATGAGATCACCTCCCTATGTGTGAGACTACTTGCATGAGATCACCTCCCTATCTGTGAGACTACTTGCATGAGATCACCTCCCTATCTGTGAGACTACTTGCATGAGATCACCTCCCTGTCTGTGAAACTACTTGCATGAGATCACCTCCCTATCTGTGAAACTACTTGCATGAGATCACCTGTCTATCTGTGAGACTACTTGCATGTGTCCCTTTATAAATTTTTTTGGATCTGTCCATCTATTTTCTTCAAACGGGATAGTATTATAGAACTTAGGAAATTTATATTGTCTTAGTGTTCAGCCATGCCACACGAGTATTTTAGAAATAGTGCGTATTTTACGTTGTTAGACGCAGTGTTATTTTTCAGGAACCATTCAATCAATCTGATCCAAAATTGGTGTCTTAGTAGATTACAAGATAAAAAAAAAAAACCAACAAGATAATTTTATACAGAAAATTGATTCCTTCCTTTTAGAAGCTAACCTCTATTGAAAAAGTTATGTTCTCATTTCATATGTTGGAAAACACTCAAACGATTTGTGCCAATTAGGCACATATGCAGTGCCATGGTAGGACACCCTGAACCTTAATTTAAAGCATATCAGGCACTTATTCTGAAAAAGACACTCATACAAATATTTTGCGTTAGAAATACATATTAACAAAATTGTTACAATAATTTCAGTGACTCTTGGTAGGCCGAGTGAATATTGGCGAGCATAATGTTCTAATTCAAAGTCTCCTTTCCATCACTTTTTAAGACACTTCTAAGAGTTAAAAAAAGTTTTAATAACCTATGTCAATACATACTTAATTGATAACCTTTAAATTTAACAAACAATTCATTCGGTGATATATTACCCGTTACCGTCATCATTTTGTATATAAACACTAATTTTTGTAATAGTGGTCGTACAATATATCTATATTAGTATGTAATGTATGCTGAAGCATTAAGCCAATTATAATAGAACTTGAGATGCTGGCACAAACGTTAAATAAGATAATCCAAAAATCTACAGCTTGTTTAGTCTGTTATTTTGTAAGATAAACACAACTGACAACTAAATCTCGTAACGAATTTCAATACAAATTTGAAATACAGAGAGTACTATTTCACAATAAATGAGCTAATTGCTTTTAATTAACCATGTTTCTTATTTGCGAAACGGCTGCCTCGTTGAACTTTGTGTTAAGTTTTAGCCTACTTTCCTTTGAAAGTTATGATTTATTGGAAATAACAGTCTGAATGACCGTATGTTTCTTAACCAAAACATATTTTTAACTACCAAATAGATTGAAATACTGAGGAGTATGATTTCACTAACTTACATTACAACACAATTTTTCAGAAAAGCAAATAATTTGTTTTTATATAAATTCGGAAGTGCAAACTTCTCAGCACATAAGTGTAGAAGAATCGATCCTTCATTTATCTTTTGCAGCCTCTTCCTGTAGCATTATTAGGGTATTAGGAGTTGGGCATTTAGCATAGTTTGTTTAGGATATCACTTTACAGCGCTACTATTGGCGTAGCTAGTAACTACTCGGCCTGTATTATTTTCGACCATACTTTGTTTTTCAGACCGGAAAAAAAAAAAAAGGAGCGGAAAAAAATTTCAATACTATTTTGTGGTGGTTTTCCTTTATCACAGCCACCACAAATTCCCTTCCCAGCCTCCGACAATCTCCTGCACAAAACAACGAGAAAAATTAATGGCTTTGAAACAGTTATTCCACATAACTAACTTCATTGGATCAGGAAAACTTTGGCATCTACACTTCCAGAGTGATGGGATCGTAATAACAATTGAACAACATAAAATCTGGTTATTTCTGAACATGTAATTACTGCAATACTTAATTTATTTTAACTTTACGACGCTACTATAAGATTTTCTTTATAATATATAGTTACAAGCCAACTACATTTAATAATTAGCAAAATACAACTAGAACCAACACTCTGTACTTATTACTAGATAACAATGTCTCTTTACACCTACTGTACATCGGCTGCCAAAGTCCTAGACTTTAGAAATGAGGCTTTCACATCAACACTCTGTACTTATTACTAGATAACAATGTCTCTTTACACCTACTGTACATCGGCTGCCAAAGTCCTAAACTTTAGAAATGAGGCTTTCACATCAACACAAAATGCGATCGATAAACCTACTAAAAAATTCTGATCTCCCCTTCCTGTCCTCTACAAAAAATATTCATAATTGCACTCTAGCATTGATCCAAGAATGCACTCCTCACCTAACACCATAGGTGTAGGCATTGCTCCCTCGCATACATGCCGTACATCCAGTTTACACAATAAGACCAGCACGTTCCCCTCACCTGGCGCCCCAATCGGCAGGTATTGTTTCTCCACAATGCACCAGTTAGAGCAAAGCTCCCTCCTAACACTTTTTTATGCAGGTAGTGCTTGGTTGCTTTACACACAACTTGGAATGTACGATAATCACAGCATCAGTCATCGAAACATCACACAGGCACCTATTCCTTTGTACTCTTTCTGGGACTAACGTAATAGATATTATTCCTTTAGACACTTGCAGCGTGGTTCCGAGTCTTTCACTTCCAGGTTCCGATTAGGGGTTCCCCTTACCATATCTCGTAGCCCCTTGGTACCTCCATAGCAGAATCGCCTAGTTCCATCATACTGTGTCTAAGAAACTGCTATATTAGTCTCAGAGTAAATCTTCGCCAATTCCTAAGTCCATGGTTTCAGCAAGACATTGCTGTTGTATTTTGGAGAATTATTAAATGCAGATTCCTTGTAACTATGAATTACACACAAAAGTAAGATTGGCATCGTGAAATGAAAAACATAAATAAGTAATTCCACAATTATATGTTCAGAAGTAACCAGATTTCAAGTTGATCATTTGTGATTACAACCCCATCACTCTGGAAGTGTATACGTCAAAGTTTTCCTGATCCAGTGAAGTTAGTTAAGGGATTTACTGCTTCTAATTCCTTCACTTTCATTGTTGTACTGAGCAACAAATTGTTGGTGGTTGGAGGGGAAGTTGTGGTGGCTTTGAGAAAGGGAAATCATCATAATTTCTTGGCGCAACTCTGCGTAACTTAACTGTTTTTCTGCTTCAATATTGGGTTGTTGGTTTTAGAATGAAGGTAGTTTAGTATATTTGGGTAATATCTAGTTGTTGCAACATGTCGATAGGTACAAATACAGCGTTCGTGCAAAAATTGAGAAAGAAATCTTTGCTGGGAAAGCTGAGTGATGCTGGAATGGAATATGTGGACACTGATACAATAGACACTCTGCATTAACTCGCGTGGAGTTTAATGCATTCAGAGGAAGAATCGGAGGCTGCAGTGGGAGCAGCTAAGTCTAACATGCTTGAGCCTGCTCATTTACTTAAGTTGTTGTGCTATTTTCCGAGCGACCTCCAGAGCAAGTTACCATTTTAAAAAACTATTATTTTACTATTGTTAATAAATTTTCTTGTTTAATTAGGGAAGAGAGTATGAGTTCGTGTCTATGAGAGACGTGTAATTTCTGCGCTGTTGTTAAGTGTTCAAGATTTGTTACAAAACGTCTTGGGGAAAACAGTGGAAGATAAATGGCAGTTCACTAAATTTAATAAGGCGAGGTTAGAAGTAACCATTATCCATTTGCGCATAAAAGTACTTGAGTGATATCAGAGAATCGATTAATCCATTCATGACTTTGTGTGGAATATTATTCGTTTAGAAGAGATATCAGGTAGCTCATTTGAGAAAAGCTATTTGGCAAAAAATCATATTTCATAATTTACTTCCCCATAACAGTAGATTATTCTTGTACGAAAGAGCCAAGTTCCTTGAACGAACTATTACAATGAGTATCTCGGGTAGAGTTCAAGCTGGGAGAAATTTGTTAGGCCACATTAAATGTGGCGTATGTGAAGAGATGAATCATACTATGGAAAATTGTTTGATAAATAAAAATTTAAATAATCTCTCTCTGTAGTCGTAAAATGCGGGGGATAGGGAGGACAGAAATAGAGATGCAAGTAGTAAGCTTAAACATGAGCATTTGGGAACAAAGGTGATTGTTGCTCAGGGGGAATAAATTGGCTAGGAAAAAGGGATGTTTGATTTTTTGTGCAAGAAGGGTGGTCATATCCAGCGTTATTGCCTACGTCGCAGAAGCAAGAGGGAAATACAAAGGTTATATGCTTTCTGTGCAAGAAGGCGGGATGTCTCCGTTGTTATTGCCCCACATTGCAAAATCCTCCAGGCATAATCTGTGAGGATTTTGTCAAAGTATGGAAAAGGAAGAATAATTGTTTGTTTCTGTTTTGGAACGATAGAGTAGCCTACTGTTTGAGTATTATCATATTCAGGAGGTTCTTCGTTAATGAAAAATGCATTTTGATATAGACTAATGAGAAACAATCATCCAAGTATTTGTGTGAGTAAAGGGGAACAATGGTCTTATCAATAGCTGATGACAGAATAATTAACTCTGATATTTTAGCATAAAAAATCGAAGATTTTTCTTGGAATATTAGTTTGCGCATAATAAATGGCTTGTCTCATAATGTTGATTTCGGGATAGACTTCCTTGGTAAAAAGCAGGCATCCTTCGATATTTATAAGAAGTGTGTTTGTTTGGGATTCTCCTCTAAAACTTAAGTTTCTTTAAATGGCGGTTCTGTTTACGAGAGAAAATTTTAAGTAGGTACTAATATTTAAGTTACAAAAGGAGAAAAAGGTAGAAAAAATTAAACAAGAATTTTCTTATTTAATTACCCACACTTTAGGGCATTGTAACCCGTATATAATTGTGCTGAAGTTGAAGGACTAAGATCATGTGGTTTCCATCCCCTAACGAGTAACTCCCTCAAAGGTAAATATTTTGAAAGAGCATACTGCCGAATTCAAAAGGAAGGGTATCGTGGAGAATTGTCAGAGCTTATATGCTAGTGATGTTTTCCTTATTCGAAAGAAGACTCGCGTGCAGTATAGGTTTATTTGTCATTATAGGAATATCAATATAACATCTATCTTTATCCTTGCCCAATTCCATTGATAGATACTATTTTTTAGCATGTCGATCACGCTAGGTATTTTACCATTTTAAATCTGAACTCAGACTTTTTATAATGTGATCTAAGGCCAAGCTTGAGGGAATCTCTCTCTTTTCTTACCCCCCTGTGGTTTATTCTAATGAAGTAGACTCCTGATTGGAGCTAATTGTGGGCCTCAGGCAATGTACAGAATAATTAGTGATGTTTTGAAGTAGTATGCATATGGTTTTTTTTATTGTATATTGATGAAGTATGCATCTACAGTAACACATTTGAGGAACATTTGGAACAGCTAAGGAACCTTTGACGAGCCTTGCGAGAGGCTGGTTTGACAGTGAACCTGGAGAAATTGCATGGGCAGAATATCAAGTGATGTATATAGGCTTTGTAATTTCCGAAGTAACGCTTCGGACAGGTCCCGAAATAATGAGATTGATAGTATTATTTTGTGTCCCAATGAATCTAAAGGGAGGAGATTTTTAGGTATGGTTGGATTTCATGCAAAATTCGTTTCTGATTTTGCAACCATAGTGAAACATTGAACTAATTTAATTGCAAAAATGTTCTGTTTGTTTGGGATCCTGAGCTCCACTTACATGTGTGTGACTGAAATGTAGACAGCATGTTGGGAGATACATGTGTGTATGACTGAAGTGTGGACAGCATGTTGGGAGATACATGTGTGTATGACTGAAGTGTAGACAGCATGTTGGGAGATACATGTGTGTAGGACTGAAGCGTAGACAGCATGTTGGGGATACATGTGTGTATGACTGAAGTGTGGACAGCATGTTGGGGGATACATGTGTGTATGACTGAAGTGTAGACAGCATGTTGGGAGATACATGTGTGTATGACTGAAGTGTAGACAGCATGTTGGGAGATACATGTGTGTATGACTGAAGTGTGGACAGCATGTTGGGAGAAATATGTGTGTGTGACTGAAATGTAGACAGCAATTTGGGAGATACATGGAAGGAATTGGCCGACATGCTTTTGATGTACTGTGGAGCAGGCTGCAGTGGTCTGAGAGCATGTGATTTGTACCAGCAGGAGTATTCAAACCACTTGATCCGTCAAATATTGGACGTTGGTCGCAGTTTATCAACCCCATAAGGAAAATACGTGCATTGACCATCATAATATTGCGTATTGGTTTTGTACTTTCTGACTCATTTGAACCTTTATGCATGTCTAAGCGAGATCGCAGAGACAAGGAATGTGAGTACATATGCACAACGTGAAATTTTTTTTGCATGCCTATTTGGCATGGAAAAGTTTGCAGAGTGCTTAAAAACTGCCAATTTGGATCTTTATACTGACAACTAGGCATTGAGATTACTGTTATCATCAAATAAGTCTGTTGGTCGGTTGGCATGGGGGCTAGTCAGGTTGACAAATTGTGTTTCGCGCATGTATTGTGAGGACAGATTTGAGCAAGGTGAAGCCCTAGAAAAGCACATGAATAGTGGTGGAAATGAGGAGACCATCGCTGCAGTACTGGAAATTCCTAAGGAGAGGTCTATGGATGTTTTTCAACATTACCCTAAACTATTCCGTAATCTCCCTGAATATCAGCTTAGTGATTCTGAATGTCAGTACATAATGAAGGATGTCTCTGTAAGGAAAAGTGAATACAGGCTGTATCAGGGGTTGTTGAAAAAGCCAATAAAAAAAATAATGTTTGTTGTTTTGGTTCTCACATATTTCAGGACAATGCATTTTAACTATCATCACAACATCTCGACAGTTGGTCAAGATGGTCGCTAGAAGACCGTTGTTAGATTAAAAGAGTAGATTACTTGGCCTGGTTTAAGAACATACGTCGAGTCATGGGTTAGAAGTTGCCATCAATGCCAGCAAGAAAATGCTAAAAATGTGAAAAGTGAAGGAAAATATGCTGCTACAGGGGCAACCTCCCCTCTGAAAGGCTTTATTTGGATGTTACTGATCCCTTGCCGCGAAGTCCTTCTGGATTTAGAACTATTAGAGTAGCAGTACACAGTTTTTGTTTTTTCTTTCCTTCGAGTTCAACCAAGTAGATTCTGAATCAGAGATGGTTCCAGGTGTTTATATCACCTGTTTATATACTTTGTGACTAGGTTACCTATTTCTGGTAGGCTGAAATGGAATTTTGATGTTTTTAGGGCATTAAATGGGTCGTACTTCCCTCTACCACCCTCAGACAAATCTTTTGGAGTAATACAATAAAAACCTGAATGTTGCACTCAGAGCATTCCAGGTCGGCTGTCATAGAATATGGCGGGAAATTTTCAACAGTCTTACTTCATGTTTCAATTATGTGATAAGTGAAGTAACGAAATGTACTCCTGCAGAATCGTTCTTTGGTTGCAAACAATTCCATTCATTAATAAACGCATGGTCGATAAATGCCATTTTGTGGGAGGTAGTGGACACAAAAAAACATAGAGGAAGTATGGGACGAGATTTCCCAGATTCTCAAGGAACGATTGGAAGGCTGTCACATTAAGAGAAGAAATGAGCTCACAAGGATTCATCAGGATTAAGTATGGACGGCCGTAAGTCCCGACTTACTGCTGACAAAACAAAATTCATTACTTTGTTAGGCTGAAGTTAAAGAATAAGTTCCGACCTCACTGTATGGACAGTCTCCCGTCCATGAATCCTTATGAGCCGTAGTCCTTACAGCACAGTTCTTCCTCGAGCCACATGCCTAGTCGCTGAGAACTCGGCGTTGATCTTCCTCTCCCGTCTCACACCGTGTCTTACATACCCGACCTACAACCCCGCGTCTACACTCTCAGGAAAAGCCTCTGGAACAACCGGAAACTCATTACTACGTCAACAACCAATCGCAAGGTTATTCGCAATGACGTTATCAATCTCCAATACTGACGCATCTCTTTGGCGCGCAGGCCAAACGGCTTAATAACTTGGGACCACAACCCGCCATACATAAGTGTGTTGCTTGTAGAACCGTCAACGGACATCTAGTTTCATAGGCTGGAAAACATTAAACGTTTCTTACAAATATTCACATCAGAGGAATGTAACATCATCACACATGTGATGAAGGTTCCACTGTCACAATTTATATACTTTTAATTATATATTTATATATTACACATTTGTAAACAAACATTTATTACATTCTTTACCAGATATACAACATTTTGTTTATTACAACAGTTCGCTAAGTGAGAAATAACTGATTAATTGTATGGAAAGTAACATTATTTGTTATCAGTTTAATGAACAATCTTTAGCAGTACTGAACATTTGTCGAAGTAAACTCATTTGTTTAAAAACCGGAGAGTAAGAACGAAGATCAACAATAGCAGATGTCTTTGGGGAAATATAAGTGTGAATTTTCACCTCCGCAAACTTGGAGTCAAAATCCCCAAATATTTAGGTGTTAAATACGGTCTCGTGGTCGGTTTAGTAACCTAAATAGATAACACAGACACGGTTTCAGTTTATTATGTTCATGGTAATGTAACATGAACATAGTTATAGTCACTTGTCCCAATTCTCATATGTGGTATTTATGTACTTGCACTGAACTGGCTGTTAATAGCAATGTGTAATATGGGTAACAAAATTTATTTCTATCAAATATACGAATATAATATTAATTACAAATATTTTTAATGTTCCCTTATATTTATGTTTAAATACTTTTATACAGTCAAGTATAAAAAAAGACACGACGTGCATTTCTGCTATGAGCCCTGTTCAGTTATACATTACGTAGTAATAAGAGCTCCAAAATGATGATCTCTGTGACTTACCTTTGCTTCCCCTCTGATAGGATAATTGATTTTGAATGATCACCATGCAGAAGTTTGGTCTTCATTCAGAAAATACCGTTTTCACCTGATCAATAGTGATCACCTTATTTCTTATGCACTTTTTCCCCGCTTTCCAAAGAAACCATTCAATTCAAAATCTCAACATGAACCTAATCACTCTAATCACAGATCTAAACTTCCAGCCTAGCACTTTGTCCAATAAAACTGACACATTACCACCATTATCATACTAAGATCTTGCTCACCACTCTCAAGTCATCATTCGGCAAAATATTATTTTCAAGTGATCAACAATGATCATGTGATTCCTTTTGTGGAAGTTTGCGTGAGTTCCCTTGAATCTTATAAACACCTGCGAGGGTTTTTTCATTGGTGTTGGTACACATCTAATACTCAGTTAGGACATCCGACTTTTAAACTTTAAGAGAATGCTGGATGCTTATTTTTGAAATGGAAAAAATTTAAATATTTGCGTGCTATGCTACATCTCTAAATCCAGTCAGCCAGTATGAATAAAAACTATAACGTTGACATACCACACATTCAGAATCAGATTCAGAGACTCGTGTTCTCACTGGTATACTACATTCAAATATAAAGCCACCAAAAAAATAAAGCTACTATATCACATCTCAGGTACTTCTCAACCTTTTCACGCCCCATTCGGAATACAAGTAAAGGCCGGGTAACCAACTCTAAAGATGTATGATCCGTGCAAAATTGTGTCATACGAGTATTGCTATATTCCCCTCCCTAAATGCATACGATTTAAGTGTACGAAACAATATTTTTCAAAATGGTTGCAGTATAAATAATTTAAGTAACAATTCAATAGCTGCCAATCTATTCATTCAATTTGAACCAAAGTTGGTAGGTTGACAAAAACATATTACGACCATTGAATGTGTTAATTCACTGCATCTATTGCCCATTGAGGTTGAAGTTAGTGTCTATTGATTAACACATATTTTCCATTAACCGATTTAGAACAAGTATTTAATCAAAAAAATACTCTTAGTAAACGCCCTAAAAATATAAAAGTAGAATATATCGCAGGCTTATATTTAAAAATGTCTTTATGTGGGCATTTGAGATTAAAAATATGGATCTACCAAAGCACTTACTAATGTTAATCAAACTTTGTCTATTTGTAGTTCCTATTGGAACGATTTAAAGTGTTAAAGTATTGACACATTTGTCTAACACTTTGTGAGATAATCCCTTACCTGAATTAATAAACTTTGTAGATCACGTCTCGAAAACTGCCACACGGCTTGCCGCCAGATTTAACAAACACACAGTGATTTGGCAAACCCATCAAACCATATATGACTTTTGCATATGACGCCATATAAATATTATAGTTAAGTATGACACATCTAACGAGAATTGGTGCTTATTTTAACTAAACTTTGTCTGTTAGCAGTACCTTGAAAAAAAATAAAAATATATTAATCGTACAGTTTGTCTGCCTCTTTGTAGGACAATGCAAAACTGAATATCAGATGTTTTAATGTAATTTAAAAAAATTATCGTAACGAAACCTGCAGATAAATTTTCTAGCAGTATTATTTAGGACAGCATAAATTATGTAATTTTATCTGTGTAAGTTACTTGCTATTTAAATCCTTGTCCTATGACTATTACTATTAATATTACTATTAATATCACTATTACTATCACTATTACTATCACTATTACTATTTGTGTAGAATATTGTATCTCTGGAACAACGAAACGGACATGAAACACACTTATAATGTTGGCTGTTCTTAATGTGAATATCAAATACAAGAATTGATAACTTCTTTAATACCTCAATACAAAAGACGAAAACTTAAACATTAATCCGTAACTTCGGAATCAAGCTTGACATCTGCTTGGTAATAGGGAGGTATAATATGGAAGGGTAATCATTTATGGAAAATATTTATTTTTTTAAGAGGTTGTATTGTTCTTGTTATGTTGTGTGCACAAATCTTTGCACCATTAAACTGTTTCAATCCGTGTGTGAACGTTCGTTCAGTATGGAAAACTGACAACGTAATAACCTCAACCTCAATCGTCTAGATGTTTGGAAGATACTTCTGCTGAAACCCCGTTGTTAGATTATTACATCACAGAATAACAATTACTCAACCACTCACTATCATATATTGTGCCAAATCATCTTCTTATACTTTTCAAATTAAATAGTAATGTCACATATGTTTTTCTGGGTACATAATATAAATTACTTACATAAAATTGTAGAAGAAATTAACGTTATTTGTTAGAGCACAGGCTTCTTATTTATATAGGAAATAACATAACTGATATGAAGCGACGCGGCCAGAGATTATAGTGTACAATATATACATAGTTTGAGAGCAAGTACCCAGTAACGATGAAAGATGCCTCCTGAAATATTAAACTTAATTATAATGTCTCAGGAATTTTACATATACGAATGAACGGTGAACGGACAACTTAAATATTTATATACCATCCGCTTATTACCAAAATGGATGCCTCACTTTAGCCGTATAAGGGTATATGGCATATCTATGGTGCTGCAGAACCAGTTTAATATAACTTTAGTGTGCCCAAGTTACTAACGTTCAGAGAACCCTCTTCAAATTCGCTTCTAACATAACCTTTTCTTAAGGTATATCATCCAAAAAACCCTTTTTTACTGGTTTACTCGACCGATTAACATCGCACCTGATGGGCAATTCTTTTTGTTGAGACACATTTTAACATTTTAAATGTTAGGTAAATAATATGTTAATAGAAGATTACTGTTGTCTGTTAGCTGGGATCTTAAAAGTTAGGTAAATATAATGTTAATGGAAGACAGCTTTTCTCTGTTTGTTGAGATCTTAAACGTTAGTAAAATATAATGTTAAAAGAAGACAGCTTTTGTCTGTTTGCTAAGATCTTAAATGTTAGGTAATTATAATGTTAATAGAAGATAGCTTTTGTGTGTTTGTTGAGATCTTAAATGTTAGTTAAATATAATGTTAATAGAAGATAGCTTGTCGCTGTTTGCTGAGATCTTAAATGTTAGGCAAATAGAATGCTAAAGTAGATAGCTTTTGTGTGTTTGCTGAGATCTTATATGTTAGGTAAATTTAATGTAAATATAAGATGTCTTTTGTCTGTTTGCTGAGATCTTAAATGTTAGTTTAATATGTTCCTAACATGTTACATATACACACCAAATACATCTACGAAGGAATATGATCATTCGAAATCGAATTTGTACAAAAATAAGTATCATGTTCCTGTAAATGTTTATGAATGTCGAGCATGTGTGCTTGTAACCAGAGTATTACATTTTTATAACTTAAAATCATTGACAGCGTCATTTGACAAAAGGGTAATAGTGCATATGCTGATCATGCCCCTAAATCCTGTCATATTTCGCTTTTGTTATATATTACTGACAATTTATGTAACTCTAATTCTACTGATAAAGGGCTTTAATTGTTTCCTTTTGATTACGAATACTTTGTTTATATCAAAATTCCCTTTACGATATTAATTGAGTACCTTACTGAGAACAAGTATATCGCAGTTTACACATTTTGTAAAGTTAAGGGTTAGAAAACGTATCGCTTGTTCACGACCATCAAAGAATTATTAATAACATCTTCTGAGACTTTTATTTTTTTAATAAAATTTGAAAGACTCAGTCTCCTCCAGTGTCAATGTATAGACTTTGGCACAACATTTCGGCACAAGCATGAAACGGCATAAAAAATTTAATATCCCAAAAACTAATAATAAAATAATTTTAATTTGTTTTTTTTTTTATTTCTCAGTACACACAGGCTTTCTTTTTAATTGCGACAATGATATAACGTATGTTGCTTTATCAGAAGCTGCATCAAGCACTGGACGAGGCGTTCTTCCCCAGCTACGAAGTGGGTCCAGAGGCGTTTCTGCCCAACTCGCCTAGAAAACTTCTGGAAGAGGGGCGCTTTATGAAGGTTCCGTTCATAACAGGCGTCACATCGGCTGAAGCGAAAATTATGGCGATAAGAGGTAAGAGCAACATGGTCGCTTGTACGTTGTGACTATGCACGACGAAAGACCACATGATAATGGCTATTTACAATTAAAGATATGCACTAAATCCTTGGCAACAGACATAGTACAAAATAGCATGAACAATACGCAAGAAGGCGCAAAACATTAATAAACACATATGACTACTAAAGGACGCCACAAAAAAAATATATTATTACAACAATAACTCAAGAACATTAAAAAAAAACAGGTTTTCGCACATGAACAATAAAAATATAAAAGCATTCTTGACGTACCAGTACTAAATGAAACCATAATGGAAATATTAACCTAGATATAATATGAGCAGAACTCGTGATTATTCATTACTAACTATGTTCTTAATTAATTTTTTTCCAATTCAGTAGGAAGAAAATTTCATTGTTAAGGAGAAATGTAAGCATTTTTTAAATTTATGGAAAAACAGTAAAAATAACTTCTTGACATTATTCGTATACTATCCCACGACCGCTAATTTATATACTTTTATCTTTTCTGCTCACAGATTAAAATTTCAAAAGTGATATCTTAAACATTATGAGTTTAAATAAAATACTGAATACCTGCTATATTTCAAAAGTAAAATAATTTGAAATACAATTATACTCCAGTATACGAGATTAGTTAATTTTAATGGTGCTATTCCATAAATGAAACACAACAATAATTAATAAGTATACTTTCCTTTGCGAATATATGTGCTGAACACAAAATGTGACCGACACAAAATGAACATGTCTCTCAAAATAAAATACTTCTATTGCCATCGTTTTGAAAATAAGGGCTTGATCCACTTGTAGCTCATCAGTTTACACGAGCCTAACGTTTTGAAAATAAGGGCTTGATCCACTTGTAGCTCATCAGTTTACACGGGCCTAACGTTTTGAAAATAAGGGCTTGATCCACTTGTAGCTCATCAGTTTACACGGGCCTAACGTTTTGAAAATAAGGGCTTGATCCACTTGTAGCTCATCAGTTTACACGGGCGTAACGTTTTGAAAATAAGGGCTTGATCCACTTGTAGCTCATCAGTTTACACGGCCTAACGCATTGATACTTCTTCGCCAAAGTTTAATGGGTATATTCGGTCATTTGTTTCCAGAAGTATGTCAGAGGTGGCACTCTCTTACAATATGGCGGATGTAAGAGGCGTATTTGACGCTAGCAGTCGGTACATGAAGCCAGTAGTGTCTCCCTAAGATGCGTGTTGCGGCGACGAGGGGGGGGGGGGGAGTGTGCTATCCAGAACAATTTGGCGCCACTTATACCGCAAAAAGCATCCCTCTATGAAATTGTGAATTCGGTCACAAATTTGTTTGCGTTAATATTCACAAGCCACGTCACATTTATATTTTCTATGAACATATTGGTAAAATTGTAATAACAGTAGAAAATAAATTCTTTGGTAATGTTTGTTTTATTTTCATGACCTAAATAATATAAATAGACAACATTTCTTTCTGCTTCCGATAGGTGAACAAACATAGTCATTTTATTGCAAAAAAATACTTTACTGTCTGGGAAGAAATATAAGAAAATCATTTTAATAAAATCGCAGGTCATCCCCTGAAATAGGAAACCTAATTTAATCTATGATATACTAAATACTAATGAGTCTATTAGACACAAAGACTTTTAAGGGGTTATTCTCAAAAGACTAAAAATGAATACGTAAATGTATTGTACTGAACACATGACATATTCAAAATCAACATCACCTTTGTACTTACATTTTGCCAATCAAGCTTGCTAGAAAGTGACAATGCAGGTGATCAAGTCCTCCGCTTTTACTTCATCCACTCTCTCGGGGTACGCATGCAAGTAGCTTAGTCTCTCCTGACCAATAGCAAAGTGTCTTTGTAACATGGAGATGGACCTTTCTACAGTTGCAGGAACAGCAAGCATTATTTATCTTCGTCACTTCGAATATCAGAGGGAACATTTTTATGGTTTCTGGCTTTCGGGATAGATAACTATTTCTGATTGATTCAAGGTTTTTGATGGCCGAAGCACTGCTCAAGGTAGCTAATTATAAACTCAGTTTTTCGCCATCTATGTTGTATTTTTCAGTAAAACTGCGAATATCCTCATCCCACGGTGAAACAGGTTTCAATATCTTCTTTTCAAGAGCTCCTAGATATTTAAACCTTCCTGCCCTAACAGTTTTTCAACTTCAGACATTACAGAGTCCAGAGATTCATAATGTGTTCTGTAAAGTATCACTTTGATAGGAGCTCATCTTATTTTGCCTCTTCGTAGTGGACGAATGTGGAATTTGAACAAACAGTTCCTTCGCCACATAGAGAGTCTACAACAAACAACGAGCTCTAAACGAAGCCTTTGAAAGAAACTTTTTAATTGAATCACCTCTCTTTCTGTATGGGCCAAGGCATGTTCTTCAATACTCTTTTCTATGTTGAGCCACAACATGCTGTTGAAGTGCTCTTCAGAACGTATTTGTAGCAGTTGTTCGCTCACGAGGGAAACTGCCTCCCTGGTATCTGACACGTGTTTGGGTCGTCTATGAATCCTCAGTTAATCTATACACCGAGGCCGTAAGAGCTGGATGAAATCTACATGAAGCGAGCAGCAACGCATAACTAAATACAAACGGAATTATGACAAAGTTGTCGAAAGAAAGTGTTGGTTGTCCAATTTGGACGTCTCACCCACAGACTCGAGGTCACGTGGGCGGAATGAGATGATGTGTAGAGATGAGGTACAGGATGCGCCAGGGAAACTGCTGTAGATATAGGGATGTTGGGAACACGATGGAGCACAGCAGTTTGCTACACTGCAGTGTACGAGCAACCAATCACAAGAAACATGATACTAACAAAGATCTGCTCGGCTCACAACTTTACGTCACTCTGAAACTTACTTGCAAATACAGAGAATGAAACCAAATTAAACCAGATCACTGAAACAAACTAATCAGCTAAATTCGTAATTAATAAAATGTAAATAAATTCAAAATATTGGAAACAACTAACTGAAGCAGCTTTTAGACAAGATGAAATCAAACAAAAAATTGTCCGGGTTAAATATTATATAGTTAACTAATTTAAAAAAGAATAAATACATATTAGAATACTCAGATGAATAGTAAACATATTAAATAACAACATTAATCAAATAATAAATCCGAGTCATTAAAGAAATATATCGAATTATCATTTTAAAGATCTTGTTACTGCAAAATTTATAAATGAAAATTATTTAAACAAAATGTCGTATTCTGATACGGTACAACATTCCAGTTAAATTCTTTAGCTGTGTCTCATAAATTTATTTTATAAACAAGATATTCTTATATTAATAGAGCACTTCTCTACAACACAGATGAAAATTGAATCACCTGATATAAAGTGCAGTATTGGCAAAGTTAGAGTAATAGTTTACAAGGTATTTGACTTTAAAATGCATAAACTTTGAATACTGGTTATGTAAACATATAACAACAATTTTGGTGTTAGTATCTTCCAAAATAATGAATAAACAATTTTAACGACTCTTTGAATTTCATGCTCATAACACGTGCCTAATTCAGCAAATCAAGCTTCAGTTTCGTCATTGTTAATGGTAATATAAATATAACAAAACTATATCATAGAGGCTTTTGTAAATAAGATAATACTTTACATGACATTCATAGCACTGTTTGCCCGCAACATGTGGCAGTTTAATCTGTTTAGAAATAACTTGTCAATATTTTATCAACATTTCAACAAGATGTTGGTGTATTTGCGTACAGTCATAGTTCTCTGTTCACCAAGTGGGGTTAACAACCTTTTAACTGCTCCAGGGGTAGATTTAACAAAAACTGTAGCAAGGTCAAACATAAAAAAAAAAAAACCTTAACCATTTTAGACTATTAAATTTAAGATTTTAACGCATTCTGTAAAAACAGTATTCATTAATTAATTTTTTGAAATATATCGAAAACCTTACATTATATATGGTTCTATTTTACTGGATGAAGGAAAAATTATACGAGTTAAAGAATATAATAAAATAATTTCTTTTTGTGTAACACATTTTCATATTTATCCATTATACACAGTTTGTACGTAATCATATATATTTTTGTCACAAGTTGTACCAAATAATTTAATAGAACACCGAAGTACATCAAGCGCAAATTTCCTCTTTTAGGCAAACATTAATTTCTGCAGCAGTAGAAGTAACATCTTAATAAACATAAAAGTACATGCGACAATTAATGTCCTGTTTGTCAGTATTCTGGAAAGTTGCCCAGTAAATATGAACATTCCAGTGAACTATGCAACATACGAAATAATAATTTCAATCATACCGCAGCCGTCTTGTGTCGTGGAGCCAATGATAATGTCGCTTACATTCGCTGTGTCTGCGTAGTGTCATGCTCAGAACTCTTGCGTATTGGCAGAGGAACAAAGTCGTGCCTACACTATACCTCAGCTAACACTAGCCTATGCTGGCTATGGTGCAGCATTTCCTACTGTGTCCAACACATTCACAACATGACTCTCACGAGACAGCCAGTGAGATTCCACAAAATAGCGTGTTGTCAGACTCTTGTCTAATTCGTGTCAGTCTTTCGCCCGCTTCCTACAAACGTTTGGGTGGAAGCTGTCAAGTTTACACGCTTGATTTGTGACATGGGTTGTAACTCATCAAACAAGTGTCAGAAGACAAGTTTACTTGAAATTATCGGTAAGTATGCAAGACTTGCTAACATGTTTAATATAAGTGTCTAATATGCCAAAATCCTATATGATTAGTGACAGCACTGTTCGAATTAAATCCATATTATGGCTGCGGATTGAGTTAGTACAGCAGAGAGGTGTTGTGCGAACAAACTTAATTGAGGCTATGCAATCTTACAAACTGCAGGCAAAGCAGACTGTAGAGCATCATCATTACTGCTTGTAACAATTACTGCCAACAACCAATATTTATTTAAATATGTTTAATACTTCGATATATGGATCATAATTATTTCCTGTCATGAGTTTTGCATATATGTTTTTGGTATGATGGTATACCATAGCACTACTTCTATTCCAAACATGGCTGTAATTTGTCGAATAATGTCGTTAATATGCTGTATGAGATTTATTTATTCAGGCGATGCTATCTTAATGAACGGTGGACGACAGAGATTGCATTAGTGAAGAGTATTTAGTTCTCGCATTACATACTGGCAGCATACGAAGTCTGGTCGGAATTAATTAAATTGTTCAGTAGATATATTATTCTAACATAAAACATTTATATGGTCGGCATTACGAAAGTTAGTCAGGTAAGATTATTTCACATGTAGTAAGGGTGACTTACCCTTAAACATCTTGTATGCCAAATGTAATCTGCCTTGGCAGTGAGTTTCCCCAGACATAACGTCACTTCTTTGCTCTTCTATGTAGCGCTCTGCCCAAAATGGCAGACTAAAGAAGATATATTTTTCTGGTTGTAATTTGTAATGTTTTAAATGTTAAATAATCCATTTTGGTTCAAATAGGTAAATTGACGATAGAGATGAAAGAGAGCATCTAGATACAGTTAAAAAATATGCATTTCGCATGGTAACAAACTAAAAATATCTCGCCTCCTTATTAACTAATTTAATTGTATCGAGTTTGGTCGAATTCTGTGTCACGTTCAAAAGTTTTTAAGGAGACACTCATACAGAATGGTCCGCGACTCAACTGGTATACTTCGGCAGTGTGTTATACAGATAATTGGCAACAAAAAATGTCATAGACACAAGTTGGCCACACAGCTTCATTTCAGAGTAACAGGGACTTAAAAGCAATAGAAACAAAAAATTGAAATTGCTGAATATCTTTAACACAATTTACTACATTTATGTTGTAAGTCTCACATAAGCTGGTCAAAATGCGCCCAATCTGACAGTAAGCAGACATTGCTAGTGTGGCTGGAGTAGTCAGTCTTTGTTAGTGTGTCGAGCCTAGTGGGTGTGAGAAAATGCCAGGTTTACACGTGCAGACTACAGAGAATTGGTGTTTGTTCACGGGGACTGTGATGGAAATGGGTGTGGTGCAGCAACTGAGTATCCACGCAGGAGGATTGGAAGATGTGGGCCAGTCCCATGGCTGGCGTGCTCTCCGGACCTCTCCCCATTCTGAGGCTGCCTGAAGATGAGACACATGGAACCAGTTGCTGCAGGTGATAAATGATGCCACTAACCAACTCAGAAATGTACTTGCAGTCATGCAGTGGCAACACGCCATAGTAGGCTACAACATATCGCAGCCTGTTAAAGGTCAAATAGTGCACATTTTGAACAGCTCGTGTAAGACATTCAACGTGAATGTAGTCAGGTTCATTAAAGACATTCACTAATTCCAATTAGTGCTTTTGTTGTATTTACATCCCTGAAAATGTGAAATTTGGATGCATATCCTACTTATGTTTATGATATTTTTTGTTGCCAATGATCTGTATAACACGCTGCCGAAGTATATATTAGTTGAGTCGCGGAACATTATGTATATAGATACACACATACACGCAGGAAGATAATTACACGAGGCTACATATTTTCTGGGAAGTAAATGAAAACCAGATTTTTAAGACGTAACAAATGAGCCTACTTTTCTCTGCATAAGTGAAGATAATTTTGAATGAAGTACTCAAAATCTTAGATGGTAGGTCGGCCTTGAACTCTCGTTGACAGAAGCATCGCTAGATATGGGATAGAAATCACATGCAACATTAGTGACTCAATTACAAGTACACACGATCTTTACCCGGTACTCGAACCCATAAAACCTCGTACGATGTTATCGTGCAATCAAGAGCCTCACAGAGGTCGGACTCGTAGTATTAGCTTTCGATATAATAAGTCTAATGTTTTGAATTATTCAGTTTTCTAACATAGAATATTTAAGGAGTCATCTTTTTGAAGAAAAAAAAATGTAAGTGTCGGAGGCTCTTAAACCATGGAAGTTTACATAAACATAGCGCTAAATATTTGTATGAATAATTAGGTGTAAATCGATTGATTGGTTCCCGAGATATAGCATACAGACATTAGTGTCTCATTGGGTGATATCATACAAAAAGACCCAAAAAAGAGTTGTTGTATGTGATGCTTCTGATATATACTGTCAACATACAAAATGTGGTGGGATGGATTTCTATAAATTACAAACATACCATTCTGGGAGAAACAATGCCTGACCCACTTAGATCATGTAAGAGAGTATGGCCACGTTTACCACTACTGGCGTGCGAAATTTAGTGGAAATTAGTTTAATAGCACTGGAAATATTCACAACTGTTACATTTTCTCACCTAGCACTATATTAAAAAGGCGGGCGGAAAAGAATTTCTGTATGAAGCAAACTCTCCGGCCTCCTATAAGCCTATTTATAATGGATTCCTGGTCCAAAAGCACTTAACAGTACCCTTTAAATTAGTAGTGGCATGATTGTTTCAGATCAAATTTGATTAATTTGATTATCAATTTGATCGATTGGGTAATATTTTTTATTAATCCGTTGAATTAATCCGATCAAATGATTGAATTAAAATAATTATAATCTGATGAAATTAATCACGTGAAATTAAAATGATTTATTGATTTATAAAATATGAAATAAATAAAATTTATAATTTGTGTGATTTTATATTTGGGATGTGCAAGTGTCAAAAGGGTCATGGGTGTTTTTATTTTTATTTTTTGAAAGCAGCAGCATCGATGGTTGACTCTTCGACATCTGGTGGTCGACTGAGGTGGGGATGTGTATGTGCATTTATATATAAGTAAAAGTATTTTGATTTAAATTTTTTAGGGTAATATATGATATTGAGGAGGGGAAGGAGGGTGTTGCCGGGAGCGGGACATAGAAGTAATTTCCTGTTTGCCATCTGGCTTGTAACAAAGGTGGTAGAGGTTGTGCCAGGAGCACCAAAGCATGTCCGCCTTGGCCGGTATCAGAGAGTATACTGTATTACATGTAATGGCTCAATAAGAAATAACTGTTTTAAATTATCTAAATACAGCACTGGATTTATCCCTAAACATCAACTGATTAGCAAATATGCATTTCTATTCAAACACAACATATTTTATTCAAAAGCAATATGTACAGCAAAATACAGTATGTACTGTATGGTCAAACCATATATAGCCACGTGTAATCCTATGTCGAGGCTGTGTTCTGCCATATGTCCATCAAAGTTCGCTGTTTTATGGTCTTCTGGATAATAGCCTTTTCCATCAGTCCTATAGCATCCTGCATCATCTCAACCAGCATTGGACAGTTTTTGGATGCAGCAAATTCCTCAAGATCATGCATAGCACATAAATATTTAGCATAGCTCTTGATCTTTAAGTCGTCCACAGTATGTTTACTCTCGTTCTCTTAATCGTTGTCTTCGCCATTATCATCCTGGTCAGTTTCATCACCTGGGTTGTTGTGTATCAGTTGAACTGCTCTGTCAACTCCTTCTTCTGTGCTGAGATCGTCGTCGAATGAACAGCCTCAGCATCAATGTCCTGGCGTCCTCTTGTCCAGCAAGCTCATTGAGAGGTTGGTTGTACTCATCGTCGCCAGTCTCCTCAATCTCTTCGAAACCTTCTTTTGCAAAGTGTTTCCTTGCAGTGTCAGGACAAATCTCTCTTTTGTTGCACGAGTAACCCAGTAAACACAGTTTCTAACAGTTATTTTCTTGGTAAGTTCTGTCAATTATCAACTGTTTTCACTTTTCTGTAAGAAGTTTCTGTAAAACTTTCTCCCTGTAAAAAACATTTGAGGGTGTATATTACACCCTGATCCATTGGCTGGGTTATCGATGTTGTATTGGCAGGGAAAAAAATGAGAGACACGTTAGACAGTTTGATGTGAGGGTGACATGTTGCATTATCCAAAAAAAGTAAGACCTTCCTGTTCTGGTTTTTCATTTTCAAGTCTAAAACATGAAGACTCTCCTCCATAATGGCAGCAGTCATCCAGGATTTTTTGTTAGGCTATATTGTTGTGGAAGGGAATCTCGATCAAGACCTTTAAAGGATCTCCGATTAGCAGCTTTTCCAACCACCAATGGTTTTTCAAGGTCGCCCACCATATTGCAGCAAATGAAAACACTTAATCTTTCTTTGGCTTCCTTACCGCCAACACACTTCTCTTTGCACTCAGCTCAGGTTCTTGTTGATATAGCTATGAAAAAAATTCCAGTTTCATCACCATTGAACACATCCCTGGAATGGTATTCCTGAATATGCGATGCAATTTTTTCTTTCCATTCGCCAACAGTCTGTGAATCAACGTCCTTAGCTTGGCCACATACATTACTCCCGACAATATCGTGACTATTTCTGAAACTTTTAAGCTAGCCATTTGAAGTGGTCCAGAGACTGGCACCCCTTTGGACCTTCGTGTAACAAACCATTCCCACATGGCACTGTTAATAACTTAATTTCCGGTTGACCGTGCATTTAATCGTTTAACTTGTCCTGGTGTCCCTTTGAACCATTCCTGAAGAATTTTGTCTTTATTTTTTATTGTTTCATATATCTGTGCTTTCCCACAGTTAAAGCATACAACTAACAGTTTTGGAGGCACATTTTTTTTGTGTACTTCAATCACTATTACCTTCTCCCTAAGGGAAATAGCTTCATGCTTTGGCATTTTGTATGCAACAAAACTGGAATAACACTTTACTACAACTGTGGGGACACAATATGAACTAAGTAAACACCTCTATATGGGACTAAGCAGCGAAACGAACTAGATTGTGTAGTAACCTTCAATTGTTTGTCACATTCTGGCAATTTTAGAGTGAACCTAGAGTAGAGTGCGCGGGTCTGCCGCACAATAATCAAGCTCTATCACAACACTGAACTGCTTTTTAGCGAGAGAATTGTAAAAACAGTGTGTGTAACTTAAAATCTGCCCACGAGACAGAAGAAGGGAGGTGGCCACCAGACATCCAGTGGTTTGATCTATCTTAAACTTGTAGGCTGCAGGTGGTAGCAAACACGCGTGTGCGGATTTGTAAGTGTTGCCGTAGTTCTTTTTCTCATCTCTTTTCTTTTATGTGTTGAAAACGAAATCGTGTGGCTTCTCGACTGCACCAAACATGGTCACCTGCCCCTGTAATGTGAGCCATCCGAGACAAACTGTCGCCAAGTCACTCGCGCCGACTGCAAATGAGCATTGAGTAGCGAAATAAAATACTTTTGTTTTACGGGCACCATACTTTTGACAGCGAAGGTTTTGGGAGAAAAATGCATATGGTACATTAATAATGATATGCATCTGAAATATTTTATAATTAATCAATATTCCATTTAAAAGTATCTGTTTCCGGATTATTTATTGTACAGATAATGGGACCATACAATTTTTGCAGTTTGTACAGGTTTCCATTTTATAGAAGGACAATTTTGGACAGGTCTCATTGTATTACCACTAGCGCAAATGGCCAATATATTTACATGATGAGCATGACATATAAGAGAAATACACATGGGCATGATTTCCACATCATTATCGAAAGTTTCATCAATTATATTACTATATTTGTCTACAACACTGTAGATATTGATAGAAATATTATTGTTCTCCTCGAATTTACGAAAGTTCTATATTGCTATAGGTGACGACAGACCTTCAGTATTCAATAACTTGTGAGGGGTTGGATATGAAGCTGTTCTGTGGGGATATTGTGTGGCAGGAAATAAAATGGATATAGTGGTGTAATGAAAACACAGTTACTCAGGGGACTGCACATTAATGCAGGCTTTCTTATCAGCAATTAACTTTAAGTTCGCGTGGCACCGATGGTCTATTAGTTAGGTAAGGCATTATTGCTTCAATGTAAATTTCGCCAACGTCAGTTGAATGTAGGGGTAAAACATCTTTACTTTGAAAATAAAATGTCTGCATAGCATATTCCTTCAACAAGAAGGACTTTAACGCTATGTTGGTGCCATTGTTAACTCCAAAGGGGAACCCTGAAACATGAGGAAAACATTTAATAATCTCCATTTCATTCTAAGGTATGCTCACGTCACTTAATCTGGCACCTAATTCCCATGTCCAATAAGACATATCGCATTTCTGGCAACAAACACTCCACTGATTAGGACGAGTGGGAAAACCAATTAATTTCCGACTACCTATGCGAGCTCCCTTTAACTGTCACAAAATTAGGATCTGAATCAGAATCACTTCCTTACTCTGATACATACTACCCAGACGAACTTTCCATCTCAGATAAATAAAGATCGTCCAGCAAAATATTGTGTCGACTGCTATAGTGTTTTGACATTTTATGTTAGAACACCGTTCCGTGTGTTACTCGGAATCTGAATCGCTGAAGAAAAGATCTTCCAATAAAATATCAAAATGCATATGCTTAAGAGAAACTACCTCACTTTGACATCTCGCTATAGGAGAAGTTTCCATGTGTGATTCAGAATGTGTGTCGCTCACAAAAAGATCTTCCAGCAAACTATCAAAGCACTGTCATATTTTATCACTCAAATCGCTTAAGCAATTCCGCTCTTCCATAACTCACTTACACTACAAACTTTAAGAAACTGTGCTATGAAACAGCACTGAGAGAACAAATAATGGCAGTATTTCTTCTCTTTTTAACCCTTACACTCTCTCACAAACACACTCCCACTTCAACATACACTATACTAATCTCTAAAAAATAATTAGTGATACAAAATTACATTCTACGACCGATGAAGTGACTTAAGCGCGATGCGAACAGCAGAACTCGTAGGGTGGCATACGTGTGCCTCCCATGGCTGCAGATGAACGAATGCTGCGGAGCGGCTGGGGCATGGTCTATATATTCCGACAACCCACTCCCTTCACTCCCATACACATATCATATATCTAGACAATATGCTTAAATGTCATTTAAATGCATTTTTAGTAATTAAATAACATCTCTGAAATGTATTTCTTAGAAATATATTACATCAAAGAAAAAATAATATTACAAGTTTTAATTGACAAACGAATGTGTCTTCTGTTCAGAATTATACCATAGAAACTGTATTGTAATAAGAAATTTTAATGTAATATGAATTGAAATATGTATATAATTATCAATCATTAATGACGTTTATGCGTATTTAATATAAAATTGTTTTGTTTAACGACTCTGTGAGTGAGCGATATGGGATGTGTGGTGGTGGCTGAGCGTGGCTCTAAGGAGGGCAGCAGGGGATGCAAGTGGAATGCCTCCGGCGAATGGCGACGCTCGGCGGCAGAGAAAAATTATTTTCGGCGATGCTGTAGTGACGATTCTACCACTCCAGCAGGAATTTGAAGATAAGATCATGAAAGGTGGAGAATACACTCGACACTCGCAAAACTTTAGGCTGGCTACGAAACTCGCGATGGCTGCGTTTTTCTTCTTATACTTGGAACACTTTTCTGAAACTAGTTTTGTAACATTCGAAATAAATCTAACTTGAGGTAACACGATCAATAAAAATAGAGTTAAACCCAATGCTTCATTTGAAATATTCGATGCGATACTATATTTGCATATAGCATAACTAAATATATAATTAAAAGTAGTAATATAGCATATCGATTAAGAGTGATATATGTTTAAGATTCACTTATAACACTACACTAAATATCATGTAAATCATACCAATTCAAAGTGTTTTAACGTAAATCATTGCGTAACAAGTTACAGAATAAACTCTCCACATACACAAATGGTATCATGTAAAATAAGTTTGTAAATATTTTTTTTATATATTAAAACAATTAACCTATTGAGAAAATAACACAAGCACAATATGAATAACTACAGTAGGATAGTTTAACCTTCAGTGAATGAATTTGTGTATCTGCTCAGATATGTTACGTTGACATAATTAAGGGGTGAGCTGATAGACTGTTGGCTTCCCATTAATTCCCTTGCTGGTCAACCCCCCCTCCTTCCCCAGATTTTTCACTTGGGAATCGCGACAGATGATACCATAGGTCGGTTTGTTTTCTCGAGGATCTCCCATGTTCTCCTGTCTTTTCATTCCAGCACTTCTCCATACTCATATTCCTTCTTTATTTATAACTTTTAAGTTAGTTTTACCCCTCATGAGATGAAATTTCCTGTCACTGATAGACAAACTGTCGTATTTGGTTTGCTATGAATGAGTAAGTTATTAGGTTTTCTGAAATGTATACATAATTGAGGCTAATGCCGTTTAGAATTCCAGTTTCATTACACTTGTTTCAATGAATTCTGTATTTTGAAATGAACTATTAATTTCAATATTTACAACTTTGTATAACCTGTAAGATTTCACTCGTTATACCACTCAAAACTTTTTTTGTGGATTCCAACATAATTGTAAGTATATTGAATTTCTCTTTTATTTTCAATGTGTTTAACATTGTTATGTTATACATTTTAAAGGGATTTGGTAAACCAAGGATACAAATGCAGTTAGTTTGTCAAACATATTTATTATACAAGAAACATAATGACATACCGTATACACAAAATATATGGTGAATCACACATTAAGAAAATAATATAATACAGTGACAATATGTAAATCACAATTTCATATAGGTTGTTTCGAAATTTACATAACAGCAATTTTAACAAACAATAAGATTTAACGCTTAAACAGAAATACAGACCAAATTAAGAGTATAGGGTGTTAACCAATTCAGTATATATTTTGGCTATTTGCCAACATGCTAAACACAGACCTCATACATTTCTTTAGGAATGGATCAATTTCCTGTCCTTAAAGAGAAGTTTCCAGGAGGGATAATTTTTTACATGTCAGCATATTGAATCGATTCATGGCTTTCTCTTCCCCCAATGGGAAATGTATCACTTTGAAACTACAGATATGTGACATACAACTTTCGGTGTACTCCCTTAGAAAGCCGTTAGAGCAAAACGAGTAGGATACATTAGACCTCCCTGCTTTGACACTAATGTAATGGTTATCTGGGTGGAAGAATGACATATTGATAGTTGGTATGAGATATAGCACTCGACTAACAGCATTCCTTAAGTAACAATATATAGTATTGGTTTTGAACACCCCCTCTACCATTTTAGAATGTACAACGACTGCATCTTAAGTTTAATTTACCTTATTTCAGTGATGGAAGAACATAACATTTTGATGAGACACGCCCAGTAATTAATAAGCAACCAAACTCATTATAATCTTGAACAAGCATATGTATGCCTTGGTTACATTATTCGAACTACTAAATGGCATTGTATTATCTACACTGTAAATAATTTGTTTAAAACACTCACCATAGGTTGTCACAATACGTTCACCCTCAGTTTTACAGTTATGTTTTTTCTTGCATGTATAGTCTTCATTGATTTTCAAATCACTTTAAAATATTACATTCTGTTTAACTATATTCTAAAATACATGGTTTATAACATTTTACATATAGCTTTGCCAATATGAACATTTAAAATGAACGTCATAGTCACACATTTCCTTATACGTGAGATGTGAATATGGCACTTCATTCCTCACAGAAATCAAGCCATGTTCAATAAACGAGTACTTGGCATTCGGTTGGAAATCATTCTGAATTAGCCTCTTTACAAGCATAAATGTTGCACATTGATGGAAATACTAAACTCCCTTGTTCGAAAATCAAGTTGTGAATGTACCCATCGCTGGTTTCCTTCCAGATGATAGTTGTTCCACAGTGGAGTCTGCTGAGTTTATAGGCTATTCTCAATTTCCCCATGCTATTTCTATCTCTTTTCTAAGGCTAAATATCACCAGGTATTCTATAACTAACAGCAACATCATTGAATGTCAGGCCTTCACTGAATCTAGTGCCGAGGCTAGCATAGAACGTGCAGCACTAATGTTCAATATCATTGCACACTTGAACTTGTAATACAACATAAAAAGGTTTAAAAAGTATGTTCTGTATCCTATTTGCAGGATATTGTAAATGTCCGTAAGATTGAACACACCAACTATGACTGGCAGTATATTAACTCACACCATCCTTTATATAGGCTTTCATTTATACATCAATGCTTCTCATTGGCTAATTACTCGGGAGCACTCCACCAATTAGTTGTGAGTGTTCCACCAACAACTGGAATAAGACTTGCTTGCTTTGAAAAATTTTACATTCCCACATACCACAGGGTGACAATAAATGCAGGTTAATATGTGAGTAATATGTTCCCGGTTGTCACATTTTTCACTCCACACTATAGGAATACAGCATCAGTCCTTTTGCATTATGTATTTAAATTGATTACATGAAGTACGTTTCATGATGTGTTTAACTTAGATTTCACATTCTAGATCGTTCACACTGCAGGGAAATTCAATGTCAGGACTTAGATTATACAAAGTACAAAGGTTTCCATAACAAGTGTCCAATACCTTTAAAATATATGTCGGACTAATTAAGAAGAAATGCCAGTGCTCTTCCCCATTACACATTTGAATGTGTAATTGAGTATTGTCCTCTTCTCGACACCATACTCCCATGTATCCCAGAGTAACACTTGCATACTTTAGTGATGGATAGAATTTCTCTATCATAACTGTCATCCTGTCATCTGGCTCTTCTTTATACAGATATTATTCACTTGTCCATTAGCTCAAATATCATGAAATTACTAATTTCTCAATGACATCTTGGTTAATTTGCCAGCACAAGTATTGCTTAATCATACCTTGCACTGCCACATTCCACAAGGCGACACTAGGCATCGGTTATTCCCTTGGACATAAGTGAAATTTCCCTTTTTTTTTCCCCCACATTGTAGGACTGAGATAGAATTCACTCCTTAATTTATATTTTGCTTATATCCAGGATACATTGTTATTTCTTCACATCGAATGCTAAACCTCACTTTGTTTGGAGAACATGGCAGCTTACTATCAGGTCACATATTAAACACCGGACAGTCATCTTCATTTCACATGTCCTGCTCTTCATACGTATATTCTGCACTAGTTTGTGAGAAATTCCAGTGGTTTTCCCCATTGCAGAGGTGGATTTGACAGGGTCTGTTGGCGGTAAACTCGAACCACACTTTCCTGTATCCACATATTTACACTCTCGTAAGACCTTGCTGGATTCAATCTCTCCATTTCAATGTTCTCTGATGAAACAGCTCTAAGTGTTCCTGTATTTGAACCTGTCTTTCTCAATAATGGTTGTAAAACTACAATATTTTCCTTATGATTTTAATATTGTTAAATGTACCATGGTTGTTGATACATATACTCTCTTAACGCATCGTTTTTACATAATGAGCAAAACATTTAATTCGAACATTGATGAATTCTATAGCATTTTACTAGTGAATTAATATTGGCACATTCATAGTATCTTCTAACATTTATAACCTCTGCACTTGTTAAATACTTAATAATTTCCTTTGTGTTTCTCGCAGAACATATACGGCATAGTATTCGATGAAAACATCATTTAGTGTTGGAATCTCTCTTCGTATTCAATAATACAAGATTCCCAACTTTAGTGTCATCATCATTTGAATACAATATAGCAAGTTCTTTCATAGTAAAAAACTTATCATAATGGTTTTCAAATCCTTGCATGTAACACAACATGGTTAGGCCTTATCCTTTTAAACATGATTACGATGTTGTTTATATATACACACAATTGAATATTAAGTCTTGCACGTAATTATTTACAACATACAATTTATTTACATTATTTCCTCATCATGTTTCTACATTATTACGACATCTCTGTTAACACTTCTAAATCAACCTCATCGATTTTGAAATCGGTTATGATGTCTGGAGGAGCATTGTTATTGATAATTTCTATGACTTGTTGCATCCTACACGTCTCTCCTCAGATGTTAGTGATTAAACCGTTGAAGAACACAGGTGTGCCATATGGGTAATCTTGGCTTGGAAGATACGACACAATGTCTTTGTCAGCCCGTAACTCCTCCGAGAAGAAAATAAGATAATTGTATTTCGTGGGAAGTGAATGAATTTATACACGCTTTTGGAAATAATGATATCTGGTCCTCAATATCTAAGCTTAGCAAAGTTTTACTTCGACCAAACGCTACAATCGCATTGTAAACATTCACGCACAGTTCGTCCCTGTGGTGACTGTTATGCATTATACCATTCAAGTGTAGATGCTGTTTCAGTGCTGGGCTATGGTAGGTTTCACATCTGTTAATGGTTTCTCCACTTCGGATGCTGCTACTATAGATGATGTTTTGAGCACAGCTGTAGTTCAACATCTCGTAAATGGAATGAAGACAGTGAACACTATTGCTGATGCAGGCAAGAATTCACAACACAGTTTGTACTGGTGGTTAATGCCTTGCTATATGCCCTTGACTACTGCTAAATTTACACTCAGAGAAAATTAAATTAATGCCTACTTTAATAGCAATCCGACCCTAAATGGTGGCCGCCTCCCTTGAATTTTCCCTAAAATACTGCCTTACCGAACTTTTGTTGAAATATCCTGAATTAGCCATATTACAAACACTTATGAGTTAAATCCAGAAAGGAAACATGATAGGCGGTCTTTTATCAATAATTCTTTGCTGAAATGTAGGGAAATCCTAATGATTTGAGCAAATAGTGGTATATGGATACACATTTCTGGTATATTATACTGTGTGAACAGTCAAATAAGTTATATATGACCAATTATTTAGAATAACCTAACACATTTTATACTTGTGTCTAAACATTTGCTTTTTTTTTTTTTTTTTTTTTCAAAATAATATTAAGTGTTAGGTGTTGACATACTACAGTATATTATTTGTATAACTGTATAATGTGGGATTTATGGTCATGTATCATCATTTTGTGTAGCACACTGGTCTTTTACTTTCTAACTGACATAATTCGTTAGATTATTACACATTAAAGTATTACATGCTGACTAATGTCAGTTGGGTATCTGATATATTAAATGATTGTCAAATCTTCGAGTTATGCAAGCGGAAATATGTAACGTTAATTTCTTACTAAAATTTTATGTGACAACTAACACATTTAATAAATTTCAAATATATTTTGTAAGCAGATCCATATATTAGAACAATTCTTGTGAAAGCCTAAAGAGGACATAGAAGGGCGTTAAGTAACACCACACACTATGGTGGTTGGAAAAGAGTGTTTCAATATCATTCAGCCTATATTATTTTTAAAAAAATTAATTGTTACAGTACTTTAAATTTCAAATAGTTACCACACACTAATGCTATAACAACAGCCATTATGTAAAACAATGTGGAGCTGAAGGCTTGGAAATCGGGTTTTAAGAGCCGGTGAGGATGAGTGGCGAATCGGGCAATCCATTATAACGTATAAAATTAAATTTATTAACCCAAGCTATAGTATTTGTCCTGGAATATGGTATAGTGGGCTATTATTTGTTTTAGTTCTTTGCTATATTAAGTACATTATATTTATTTATTGTAATGCTATATTTAAATTTTTTATTGGAATTGTGCCGCTTGAGAGGGTGTGAGAGCAGATGAGACCGAAGCACTGGCCCTAACAGAACAATGCGGGCTGGATCGGTGCACTAGACTTAAATGTATGTTGTGCTGCATGGCTAGTAACTGTGGCAGTGTTAGTAATTGATCGTGTTTAAGTGGTATTTCGTTGAGCCTGGTTGTACATTTCTGGATTTTTTATTGATTTGTCCTGTTGTTTGTGATAAAGTAAACATATTTGTTGACTTGTAATGCTACATTTATTGTGTTAATAATTCTTTTGTTGCACAATATTAGTATTTGTTTGTAACTCAATCAGTATATATTTAATCCCTTGCATGTAATTAGTAATCGTGTGGTGTTTGTCATTTATTGATTTGTTACTTAGTTTCTCTGGTATTTTTTCAATGTCGCATGTTTTAAAATGAATTTATTTTGTCTGATTAAAAATGATTTCAGGATTTAGTGGAAGTCATTACTGTCAAACGATATATTTTTGTATTTCGTTATTTTAACGAACATCATGGCCACTAAGGAGACCACACAGCCACCCCCTTCATTTCAAACACTCCTCCTGCGACAAAGGATCTCCTCCTCCCTCCCCTCACACAGACTCCGAGCTCAGTATACAGTGTGGCAGCCGACGACGGCATATATATGTATATATATATATATATATATATATATATATATATATATATATATATATATGCCAGCCGACGACGGCATATATATATATGCCAGCCGACGACGGCATATATATACATATATATGCCGGCATATATATACATATATATGCCGTCGTCGGCTGCCACACTGTATACTGAGCTCGGAGTCTGTGTGAGGGGAGGGAGGAGGAGATCCTTTGTCGCAGGAGGAGTGTTTTAAATGAAGGGGGTGGCTGTGTGGTCTCATTAGTGTTTATGTATATATATATATATATATATATATATATATATATATATATATATATATATACATAAACACACCAGGTGAGGCATTTAAAATAGGCCACCATAGTAAATCGGCCAATTGTAATGATATGAGAAAATGTTTCAGACAAACATTGTTCGGGGGAAAGGAGTCATAATGTTACGTTAGTAAATAGGCGTGTTGTATGCCGAGGGTTGATGGATGCATGGGGGTCAACTGCGGTATGTTGAATGGGATGATGTGGTTTAATGTTCACATTTCTAGTATGTGTGCCACATGTTTGTATTCATCTTGCAAAGAGCTGTTCAAAGGTTTGTAATAAAGTATGTCGTCCCATTTACAAACCGACGTTGAAATCCATAGCTCCGTCACCCCTCGAAGTAACACCAAACTCTTAACATCATATATGTTTCACACCAAACGTTGTTTGGTGTGAACCATTTTCTTCTATCTTTACAAGTGGGCGATTTACTGAGTTGCCCTGTTTTAAATGCCTCTCTCTCTCTCTCTCTCTCTCTCTCTCTCTCTCTCTCTCTCTCTCTCTCTCTATATATATATATATATATATATATATATATATATATATATATATATATATATATATATATATATATATATATATATATATTGCTACCCACACCGCTCTAAGTTCAGTCGGCTGTAAGATGTCCGAGGGTGAAGATGTATGCTACTTCCCCAATATAGACTTTATGACACTTAACCCTTTGAACGCCAATTAATGAATTAATGCTTGCAATTAAAAAAATTTGATGTATACTTTATGTGTAATTAATCTAGGTTATTTAATCGAGGTGTAATAATCCACTCAATTAATATGATAATCCAAATAAATCCGATAATATGTTCCATTAGTCCGATATTGTTTTCAATTAATCCCATAAACCAAATTAATCCGATATTCTGTTCAATTAATCCCATAATTAATCGGTTTATACCAATTAATCCATCTTGTTTCAGAACGCCCCAGCTCCCACTACTTGGAATTGATGTGAGAGATGAGGAGGTTGTGACGCATTCCAATAATTTGCTAGAGGGGAGCAAGTAAAAATGTGAGGGTCGGATGGATATTTTATAGGGGCCCCGACTAATCAGTCGTACTTTGTGTTAGAGGAGGGATGCTCTATATTAACAAATGAAAAATAGTGATATGGATCGGTTACCTGCTTGTCCTCTCTCTGGGAGGATGTTTGCTATGCTATATTTGTTTCGAATAGTGGACCTCCTGCATGTAGGTTTGCGTAATTATAAAAGTTTAAAATTTTTTATAACTTTTAAATTATTAAATTTTTTAGAGATTTGTTAAACTTTTTATGAGGTTTTATTTTCGATTTTATATGTTATAAGGTTATTCACATTTATATGCATTTATATGAGGTCAAGGTCAATCACATCCAAAATGGCGGCCGGGTAACATCATAACATGGTGGACATCCGGCTTTCGCTCGGGTGCCATGTTCACGTATGACTGTTATTTTTCTCTGTTGATGTGGAACAACTGAAGAGTATGCATACACTATGACATACGGTAAATTTCTTCTATACTTCTTAAAAGTCTAAATGTGTGAAGGATTTGTTTCAATATTTAAATAATATAATGGGTCTTCATATCTACAGGTGTCACATATTATAGACTTTCTGCCCACTGCAGTCGAGTATCACCACCTTTAATTACTATCAGAACTAATGGTGCAAGAAAAACTCTACCGTGTGCTTCATTAATGGATACCAAAAATTATCAACTCTACTTCGACATGAAATATGCTGAGGTAGTAACTGTAATTATATATGTAGTACTCACACAATATATATGTGCAGCACAGAGTTTTCGAATTTGCATTCCACATTCAATTTTGTACTATAGAGAAAACAGCCAGTTATATGTATTGAGCAAACTTCTTTCAATTTTCGTAAAATATTTGAAATTAATGTAAAACAATATAAAAATACTATCAGGCTGTTATCAGTTATAATAAAGTGTCATACAGCGAAACATACAAAGTTTTAGAGTGATCAGGTAATAGGATAAAAATATTAATGGACAATTTTAAAGGGGTTGGCTAATAAGGTAATATAACATTGATTAAATTATACACGCATTTGTGCAAAATGTTACAGGCCCATCTCTTGCTTCGAACCTATCACAGATTGATGAGAAAATCCTGACACTGGTCCCTCTTGATCTAGCTAATGAGGTAGGAGAGGAAAAGAGCAAGGAGATCGCCAGCCTGATGAAAAAGTTCTACTTCAACAAGAAGCAAACAACTGAAGATGCAATTGCTCAATTTATTAATGTAAGTTAACTTATAAGTTCAAGTTTACTTTCATAATTTTTTGGAGTATTAATGACATGAAAATTTTCTTTACAAGAAATTACTCACTGTGAACTGTTTTGTTCTATTTTCTGAATTTTTCAATAAAGTCATTTTGCTTTTTTGCGAGAATGCTCTACTATAATCTATTCCCGTGAACCGAGAAGTACTGCATTGTGTATCTAAGAACGCAGTTCACTTTAATACTGTTTGTTGAAACGACTCTTATCCCACACTGCTGGTCAATGAAGATAAACATTGGATGGTAGTGAAAATGTACGGAGGGGGTGAACAGATGAGTGAGTAATTCACATGATCGTGGAAACAGAGCTGCAAGACAATGACGTATGTATTTGTGGTACACTGTCGAGTTATCTCCAACATTGTGTTGTACTCCCTTGCACTACACGATGCAACACAGTCTGGATGGGTCCAGCAGACACAGTAAGTAGTCCTGAGGCAGACGAGCCCACAATTGTTGGCCAGGGTGTTACAAATAGTGGATAATGTTGCACAGTGACATCTGGCATTTCATCTGGTCCCACACGTACTCGATTTGGGATATGTCAGGGAAGCAGAAAGGGCATGGTATTTTGAAGACATGATGGATACAGTCCTGGGTGATCCGTGCCATGTGCAGTCCAGTGATATACTGCTGGAATCCCGGTCAGAAATGGGAGCAGATGGAGGTGTAGGATATCATCCACATACCACTGGGTCATCAGTGTTTCATTTAACGTGAGGTAAGTAGATCGGCTATTATAGGATATAGCTCCCCAGACAATAATGCCTGCCAAGGAGGCAGTGTGCCTTTGGAGAGTGAGACTGGAGTTTGGCATTAACCAGGATTCTACCTTCCTCATCACAGTCCTCATAACAAAGTGGCATTCATCACTAAACACTACACATCGCCAGTCTGAGGTGTTCCACGTTCCTTTGGCCTGGCAATGCACTGCAGTTGGATCCGCTGCTGTTGCAATGTTAATAGCAGCACACTTATGGGAGCTGAGATCGCAGGTTCGCCTCCGTAAACTATCAGGAAATGGCTTGTGGGCACACATGAGCCCCATCACTGGCCAGGTTTGTTGACCTAGCTGCCACTGTCCATCGATGCTCTTGACAGGTGATCGACCTTGTATGTCCTGAGCTGGTCCTGGGTGTCTTCACTATTAAAATTGTTCCTAACAAAACCGGTCAGTATCGATCCACATGCTGGAATATTCGGCTTCACGACCACCCTGCGGTCAGCGCCATTATAAGTCTTGCGTCCAAGTTGTCCGTCAATTGCGTAAAGCAATGTATTGGGTGTTTTCTCGCAGTTTCTCTTCCCTCTGTATGCTTGCTTGTTATCGTCTGGTGTTTCTATATTCGACTGCACGCCAGTGTCTACAACTGCTGGCCGGTGATTACTGCCGTATGGGTGCTCAACTGCATATGCACTAACTTGTTTACCAGCTAGTAATCTCGCTATTTAAATCGTTTTGTGGTTATCATGTGGATTATTACTGGTGTGCTACATTCGTCCTCTAAAGCATGTTTTCCTAAACTGAACCCTCTTCACTTGTATGCCTCAATATAGGGATATTATATGCCTCAATATAGGGATATTATATGCCTCAATATAGGGATATTATATGTTTCGTTAATTTTGCCTTGCACTTGGTAGCTGATAAGTGCTCACATTCATCTCATAGATTGGAATTACTACTCAATTTTTATTTTGAATTTGGAAATTATCATATAGACTTTTGAACACATATTTTTGCAAAATTCTCTTTACTCTGTGCTTTATAAATTAGTTTCAGTTTTTGCAAACTACTGTTCTGTGTTTCCTATGTGATTTTTTCGCCTTTAATCTGCAAGTTAATAAAATGTTTTAATATTATTAGTAATGAAATCTCTGAACTTCTTGCTCCTGATTTAAATTTAGACTTTTGTTTTAATGTTACATCAGGCATGTATTTCGTCAGGTACCGGATATGATAGTTCTTTTTTTCTGCAGGTGAAGTCAGACTATGAGTTCGTGTTTCCTATGCACCGTGTAGTGAGGCTGCAGGCAAAGTGGTCTCCCTTCCCCACATATGCATATGTATTCGACTACGAGAGCCCGTCAGACATACAGATGCCAGAGAACAAGTATCCTGGTGAGTTGAGGAGACTAAGTTATAAAGAAATGTAATATTATAAATCTTTTACTTTGGCTGTGTACGTGTGTGAGAGCTAATTGCCTCGACATTGTTTTGTGTTATATTTTTTGTTTTGACATTAATATTAGTTTAATTGTTCAGAATAGTATGTGATGTAGTTTTACATCCTAAAATACCCAACATGTATTAGCTTTAAATAATTATGCTAAATCCATGACCACGCCGGGCACTTATTTTCAAAATGGCAGCTATTTAAAAACTTGTGGTGGTGTATCATATCTTGAGAATGGTTGAACCGATTTAAACAATATTTTGGGCTTTGACAGCACATTATGTAAGTAATTAATTAAGAAATATATATTGTTGTTGGTCCTCCATTATGGAAGATAGCACTTACGAAAAATTAAGCTCTTACATTATATATCGCAAACAACTCAAAACAATTCGCGAAAAATAGGCACGCAAATGATACTATGGCAGGCCATATAAACTTATGCGATTCAAATTGGTGAAGCACTTATTTTCAACATGGTGCATGTTAGATCTATTTAGTATAAGTACCATAAGTTTCACGAATTTCGATCAAATTTCGTATGCTGGGAGTATATATTAAACGCGTTATATTATTAAAAAATAACAATCTTTGTCCTCCATTTTGTAAGGTAGTGAGACACGAATTAATTATATTACTATGTCATATTCCAGGAAACAGTTGACTGTTTCCAACCAAATTTGGCAAACACATAGTACTAGCTCGGGTGATGTAAGCTATTATGTTTTCAGTAATAAAGAGACATATTTTCAAAATGAAAGATATATATATGATTTAATTACATAAGCTATATAATAATCGAATCCATGATATAATTCCAACTTAACTTTGTATGCTGGCAGTGTGTGTGTTTTATATATATATATATATATATATATATATATATATATATATATATATATATATATATATATATATATATATATATATATATCAACCCAAAGTCTCTTTTATTCACAATTTTTGTATGCATTACATAACAAATTAACATTTTTGTTATATCACCAAATAAAATACATACATCTACTAAATCTGGCAAACAAATAACACTACAATGGACCATACAAACTGATATTTTTTTACTATCTCAAGCACTTATTTTTCATAATGATGGCTATATAGAAATTTTATCTCAGTGTGTTGTATCTACGATACTACAAAACTAATTTCAGCCTAACTTTTTATGCTGTTTGTATATGTGATAATCATCGAAGGTACTTATACATAGCCTTTTCTTTCTCCATTCATTATGATGGTTAATTGAAAGAAATTAACATTCTTTCCTTATGCCCCGGACCAATCAGCTGATAAATACCAAATTGTTCACATAAACAGTCCTACATTAAGGTGTATAAACTTACATGTTTTAGGTGCGGAATGCACTTTTTTAAATTATGTTTATGTATATAATTTAAGTTTATGTAATATCAATGAGACAATTCAACATCATTCAACCAGATTTTGTATGCTAACAGTACTCATTAGAAGCAAACACATATGCATACAGAGATACTCTTTTACCTGCCTTTATACAAAAAAGTGCCAGACGAGAAAATTCAACTTTTTCCGTATATCTAAAACAATTAAATTTCCACCAAATTTTGCACACAATTAGTGCTACAGAAGATCGATTATAGTTACGTGATTTAAGTAGAATCAGACATTTATTTTCAAAATAGTGACCAAATAACTATTTTGATGTATTTGGCATATATATTTAACAATTCAACCCTATTCAACAAAAGAAAATATATGTAGACAGTATAAATTAGATGTATTGTAAACCGAACCTCTTTTTAAGGCATTTTGTAAGATAGCAACTATCAAGAAAATAAGGTTTTTATTCCATGTCTTGGGGTTCAATCGAACGATTTCGACCAAATTAATTTATACAAGTAATTCTACGGCCGGCCATGTAAACTAACGTGTTTTGAGTCGTTAGATACCTATTTTCAAAATAATGGCCTTGTAAATATGTTTTGTTAGTGAACCTAACCTACATTTAAAACAATAGACTGATTATACCCGAAGCTGATGCTACTAATCTGATCTCCTTAATGCAGTTGATTGCGTGCCAACTCATGGTACGAGGTTTTCTGGGTTCACGTCCAGGACAAGGCACATGTGTATTTGTAATTATCTCGATACTGTTTCATATGTTTCTGGTTTCATCTCTAATAATAACTGTCAACATGACGTCAAGGCCTATCTATCATGAAAATTTTTGAGAATTCCCCTACCATTTATTTGCACGCATTAAAAGGAAAGTAGGCTCGTTAGTTATCAGTGGCAGTAACTGCTCCAGAATAGTTGCATCTACAACAAAAATTTATGCAAATATTTTGTACATAATTACATGTCCTGTAAATATGTTCTGAATATTCTTCGTGTATTTGATAATACAGCCGACAATAACGTTAAATACAATGTTTTCAAAATTTTGAAAATTAAGTCTAGATTCTTGGACAGTTGATTCGCCAGGGTATTATAAACAACAAATATAAAGTTGACATAACTATAGTGACGGTGTGGGCTAGTTTAGTACCATAGTGACAGCGGGATCATGACATATGCTTGGGTTTCCTTAGTTATTTATTGTGTCATTGTGTATCAAGTCTGTCATATTCGTCTTCGAAGCATCAAATACCTTGGCAGGAGGAACACAAGACGGAGCAGTGAAATCCAGCTTCTGAATGTCCACAGGTTTTAGCATAAACCTGCTTTACAGTTGCATTAAATGAGTTCGATAATATTTACTGGGGCAGGTACTTCTCTAGTTTGAATGGGAAGTAGATACTTTAATATTCTCCTTAAACTCAAAATTAGTGACTCTAAGAAGGTGCCTCGCCATGTCTGAACCTGATAAACACCTTCTACCGAGCAGCGCCCGAATTAGGAAGAATTCCTGAGTGAAATATATTTGTTTTGCACGGCAAATATTTTCATTTGAAGAAACGAATATGTACTATGTGAGGATTGTGAGGTTCTTGGGGACAATGTGTAGTGCTGAGACTAAGTGTTCTCCATCCCTTCCAGCGTATTTTACAGAAGAAGGATTATAAATAACACGGCGATGTAATATAAATTGTCACAATTTTCGAAAAAGTTGAAGTATTTTTATTCCGTTTGCCATATAATGCTGAAGTGTTGTCGCAGTCAATTAGGGTATTTAAAATAGTCATATCATCCCCAGCAGCAACCTCCACTATACCACGTTGGCATTTGGTTGGTCCTAAGTAAAATTCCAAAGAACATTTGCTAACTTAAAAAAGTCATAAGATTTCTTAGAATTTCCCAAATCAACGATTTCCCTAAATTAGAAAATGCCATAACCTAATTACGTGCATTTCTATAATATTAAATGGTTCGTTGATGATAAAAACATGGTAAATATGCTGTTGGTAATAGGTGTGTATTTTATTGTTGAGTCAGTGTAACTAATATTTTAAGTCAAACTTTTTGATTCAAACAATTTCACTTTATTGTATTTGATAAAATATGAATATCCATGATCTGAGACCTTCCTCTATAAAATATATTTATTAGGATTTGTGTTTTGCCAATGTTGGCTACACAGTTTTTGGTTCTTTGCTACTAGTTGTTAAATTGAGGTAAATTGTGTAATGAACATTATGGCAGCAATGTAGTTACCATATTTCTGATTAAATAATACTAACATTTTGTCAAATTGTCTGAAGGCTATTTTACGAAACAGAAACAAAGTGATATTTAAAATTGACTACAGGGGATATGTATTGGTTATTTAATGGAAAATAAACTATCGGCATTTTAAATGTAAACTTTTGTACGGCCAGCATTGCATAACCAACATTATTTCATTAATAGAAAATAAAAGTTTTAAATGGGGGAAATCTTTAATTTTCAGAGCATATGAAAACTCTTCTAAAGTAAGATTTATTTAGAGTGTATTTAGTTCCTTGTGGATATTTTTTTTATATTGGACCGACGTTGAATTATAGACATTATTATAATGTTTGATATTTAGAATATTTTCTGAAAAACCATACATTATTTTATTTACTTGCATAATTTGTAAATGTTTAAGCATAGAAATTCTTTAAAAATAAACTGTCGTGTTTTTGTTTAGTGCTGATTATTATTTGAAAAAATACTGTTGCAATTGCTAGGTATTCGTATACTTGCCCGAGGCCTCCAGTTGTCGGCATTTGGTTGGCAAGTGTGGAATATATTGTGTTAGAATCATGTTTTGGAATATGATTATAAATTTTATGTTGATGTATCATTTTTTTTCAGGTAAGTAATATCTAAAGTAATAAAATATAATAAACTAATAGCGGAAAAAAGATTTATTTTTACAGTTGAGGTTTGGTTAGCATGGTGGGATGTATGTTATGTTGGAAAAAAACTAGCATATGCTAATATGATTCAGTTTTCGTCACAGCTTCACGAGTATGTGAGAGAATATAGTCTTCCAGCATTGCTCTTAATTTTGTACACTACGAGTTCTGACACAACACATGGCTTTAAAAATACTCGATGTACTTAAATCTGACAAAAATACATAACATGGTAAATGCGTATTGCTTCGGTTATCACGGGGAGTCAGAGTTGTATATTGGGAAACAACTCGGGAAGGTCACTACTATGAATCCAACGTACACCAGTGAAATTTCGGGATTATAATTTAAAAGTTACCTGTAACACATTTATTTTAACTTTAGTTAGACTGTAAAATTTACTCGAAAGACTGGCAACACACTGAGCAGAATGTTGTTAATCGGGTGGCATTATGTATGCAATACCACATCTTGTCAACAGATTACCAACGTCAAAATATGTTAGTAAATCTTTGTTTGGTTGTATTAATGCTTTTGTAAAAGGAAAATACACTCATATCAAAAGTGTTCCCACTAGCATAACATAGTGCTGGGCAAATTTATATTTCAGTTGGTAACCAACAAAAATGTCATATTGATGAACATAGACCTCCATGACATTTTGTCGCTGGCCCTACAATATGTTGCTACTGGGGATCCTTCAAATCATTCAATATTCCTGGCCACTGTAAATCTTAGGGACTATAAATTTTATAACCTCATTTTGCCATACCCCTCTTTCGCAATAACTAATTAAACCCGACCAGATACCACGATCTAGCCGCTTTTAACAGTTAGTTACTGTGTAACAACATTGGAAAGCTTCAAAGAAATTTCTACATATATGCTTCCCCCAGTTTTGTGAAGGGATGAAATTCCTATTTCTTCAGTCTTAAAATAGGTGATGATATCACCACCAACTTTTGAAATCCAAACCACATCTTACAATTCAGACCTGTTCTTTCTGATGCATTGATTATTATCACAAGCAGATCGATATCCTATCGAACTACGATAACGGAGTTAACTTGTGGGTATTCTTTAATGTCAGATTGAAAAACAGGAAGGTCCGCATTATCCATAGCGTTCAAGCCCGCTTCCAGATATTGTTATTATAACTGTGCAATGAGTCGAGTCACGTTATTGATATTTTCAAGAAACATACCTTGAGATACAGCCACTATTGTATTTTCATCGAAAATAGTGACTGGTGATGTATCCTTCCATTATCTTCTCTTGTGTTCACAATTCTATGCACTCACACTGATTTCTGAGACACGTCGAAAACTGTCACTCAGTTTGACCGTATTTATTAATTAAGTTACTTGGCGAATACATGTGTAGTACATTTCGGAGCATATAACGTTCTAAGACCAGTATACACCATATAACGTTCTAAGACCAGTATACACCATATAACGTTCTAAGACCAGTATACACCATGTAACAAAAAGCCACCATATAGTACATAGACTACAAATTATGCAAGTTTGTCTAGTCTTTCATCGTCTGTGTCGAACACTTCGTAGAAAGAAGATTTTTCTATGGTTACAAAGCTTAATGTTGGCATATACAATGGCAAGATGTGACATCGTCTCAGCAATACAGCAGAAATAACTGTAGCTTCCTTGACATGTATAAAAAGATACATTCCTTGTGGGATTATATAGACACACAACTTTGTTGTGTTATCTCAGAATGCAATAGGATTTAACGTAGTTATTTCGCTAAAATCTTTATTTATATATTGGAGTATTATTTTTGCCTGCAGTATAACTTACCGGGCATGGAGTGCTGTGAAGCTCCAGTATTATGTCAGCCTGAGTAACTGCATTTCCTAGGCAGCGGACTTGCTCGCGCGGTTTGATCTCACCATGCTGATGCTGTGGCATGGAACGAGGAACAAGAAGGAAGAGTATGACGAGACAATATCAATCCTTGTTTTCTTGTACAACTCGAGACTAATCTTAATCTAAATATAATGAGCGAGGACTGTTAAGGTTTGCATTAGCGAACCGCACCGCCAGTCCATTAGAATGGGGATGGTTCATCACATGGAAGAGAAACTTCCACTCTGCATCTGATCGTGTTACCTCCCGAATGCGAAGGAAACTCAGTCTGGCGAGATGGAAGTGGGATAAAAGATGACAGAGATGACAGATGTGATGCGGAAGTAGGTAAAGGAGTGCCTTGTCAAAGACGGTCAGTTGCAGGTTTACTCACTGGAATTATGCAAGATACGGCATAGAAAGTAATGGAGCTGTTTCATAATCAACAGAACACTTTTTATAGACCTGCTTAGTATACTCTTCTTAAATGTCAATGGCATTGCCAAAAAATTATGGCCAGTATTAGTTCGTTTATCTTGTGGAACTGTAAAACGTAAATATATTATTATAACAGGTAAAAAAGGAACCAGTATAAGTCGCCGCCAGTTTTCACATTACGCTTTCAGTATAACGTAAGGACGTGCTACTACTTTAAACAACTTTCAGCCAGCAGTTATCTAAGTGCTCTTGTAGCCTAAGTGTTTAGTTATAGTTGCTTTAATTTATTCAGAGGCAGGGATCATCTTATAGTTGTTATTTTCCAGTTTAAAGTAAACCAACTTTCCGTATCGTGTAGCCCAGAAGTTACAAAGACTTCTCTGTGTATGGCGTCGGTGTTGGTGTGCCGTGATCTATCTACGGCAGATCATAACACAGGCTTATATGGACACAGATACCCACTCTTATTTCTAGTTCCACAATACAAGCTGGTTACCACATCGTTCACCTTGAACAAAGCTTCGTAAAAATATGACGTCTCCCGTGAAATTAATATTAGTTTAGATTTTATCACATAGTAAAAAAATTACAGATATTAAAAATTTTCCTCTTTATAGGCCTACTCTTCATTTGATTATCTTCCACAGAATATGTTTGGAGTGCATGCGAACTTTTTCGAGTGCATGCGAACTTTCAGATATTATCTTCTGTAAGTAGTGTTAAGATATATATTTGGTAAACTGCGAATGTATGTTTCCGAGAGATGTCCTTTATTTTTCATGACAAGTTGGGAGAAGTGAGATGGTGAGTGGGTCGCTCTCTTGAGAGTCGATAAAGGTGAAGCGAACTGAGCATGAAACAGTGCCAGAAACTCCAAGAAAACACGCCGATTAGTTGGATTGTTCGTCATGATTCCCCCGCGCGAAAATCAGCAAGAGACTTAGTCGTGACTGTAACCCGGTTCACCTGGGTGGAGGGTGATTGCTCTATCCACTGCGGCGTCACAGCCCCAAGCAGTAAAGCAAAAGCCTTTATTTTTACTTCATTAATTTACTTTGCATAGAAATATATTTCTGACTCTCGAAATCTTTTGCATCAGTTTCAAAATGTGCATGTTGCTTTTTTATAGGCAGGTATCAATTCATTAAAGTTTTAGAAAATATGACACAAGTACGTCGGTAGTTATATTTGAAAAATTTATTTCTAAATTACCAGGGCTACTTTGCTCCTGTGGAGGATACTTTGCTCCTGTGGGGGATACTTTGCTCCAATGAAAAAATATGTTTCAGAGATCTCTGCACTCTGGTGACCAATGTCAATTCCTTGTACTATGACAACATAGATCGCACCACGTAGCATAAAAATAAGTCTCTAGGTTCTGTAAATGTTTAGTACCCACAATAAGGCTAAAGGAATAACTTTGATCCAGTATATTTGTGAATAACATGTGCATGGATTTACGAACATTCATAAAATAATAAATGTGTAGTTCTATGTCAGATACATCTGTGTGGTGCCCTGCCAATGGCTTATAGATATCATTTAATGTATTATGTAATTTTTAAATAATTCATTGGAAATTCACAATGCTTTTTTTTTGTAAAAGTAAAAAATATGGTTTTATCATAGATTTGGAACGTTCGTGTTTTGCATCTTAAAACAAATTTGCAGAAGCAGTGTAGGACGGAGACTATGTTCGACTCATATTACGTTACACTTTTAAAAATTATCTTTCCACCATTTGGCTAAATGTTATAAAGATTGCCACATTTACCACTATTTTATTATATACCAATATTCAGTAAAAGGATTAGAATGCAATGTGATTGATTCTCTATTAATGATACTGGTTGCTTAGCTTTGCTTTGAGTAAGCACGTGCAGTCATCCGTGATGTGTGTGCAGACACCATATACAGCACATGTAATATTTTAGTCTACTCAAAATAATTAAAACGATTATGTGTCAACAGGATCTCGAATAAGACTTGAGCATTCTTACCTGCAACAATAATTGCCTTTAACCAACACGAATCAAACATAGCAGATAAAATGTGTATCCTTTATTTTGTCTGTAGCCTTTTACAGCTGCAATGCACATTCCCTGAATTTCAAATTTGTTCAGGTTATTACAGGAGAATAATGACACATTCGTGCTACAAACAAGACCAAGTAAGTGTTATAGTTGTGTGTGCAGGTGCTCACCACGCAGGGGAACTGAAGTACTTGTTCCAAGGACGCGAGAGGCCTGTGTTCCCGCCAAACCTCCGGACTCCAAGGTGCGTGACAAAATAGTCAAGCTATGGACGAACTTCGCCAAAACAGGGTAAGTACATCAACTCATATTGTCACAGGGAGAAATATGTGCCAGTGACTATTTTATGGGAACAAAGTCTTGGGCAGATGTGTACCGCAATAAGTTTCATACCCATACACTGAGTAACAATTTCCTTTACATTTATTTAATTGCCATATTTCTGGTGGCATGGTTAAAGAAAGAGTGCCGTTTATCCAACACAACTAAGCTATAATTAAAGTTATACAACTGTAAACCGATTGAATCACAAAAAGAAACAATAAATGTACTACAGAAATCGTACTACAGTAACCGACACACACTCTCATACACACAGTTATGTACATGTGTTTGATTAGGGAGGGGGTACAACTAGGTTATAAGCTCTGAGAGATTACTGGTGACCTTGACCCAACATATGTGGAAAACGGAACATCTAATGGTAGTGATTGACTCGAGTTGCGTCAGATGCTGTTCCAAGGAATTTCAGAGGCATTAGCCATTAATGATGAATAATCCTTATTGGAAATTAGTTTTGCAGTGGAACGTGCTATACGAGAACGAGTTACTTGATTCTGTTAAGAAGACAAAACTAGAATCTCGAGGCAAATACGAAGGGATTGTCGAGTCTTGGCACTTTGAATAACTGCAGAATGCTGTGAAGGTTACGCCTGCTATCGAAATTATTGCGAGCAATTATTTTTGTAATGGTTGCGTGGAAGCAAATATTCACTACTTTTAAATTGCAAATAAAGCGCACACGCAAATTTAAAAATCTTAGCAGCCTCGTGGAAATATTTGCCGCCGATCAATATAAATAACAGCATAATAGTCGAAGTGGGGAAATATCGGTTTTATCTCAGATAAAGTGTTTGTCGCAGGAAATCCTTTACGTGATTTGTAAGATTTAGATGTTTGTTGCCAAGTCTTATCCATGCAACTTCAAAGACTGAGCACAAATTTAGGATCTTTCAAAGTAAGAGCGCATGCATATTGAATGGGAAAACATGCCTGCTCGTATGCATACTTTCCGTTGCCGTTTGCCACCCTACCTCTCACATGTTGTATAGCCTTGTAGCAAGATATGAACTAAAAGTAAATTTTCGATTAATGTACACAATGCTGTATATAAATATAAAATGATAAGGTAAATAAATTTACTCCTGGAATGTATTAAAGGGTATTTTTTTTTAAATAATTTTCAGTGTAATGAAATTTTTATGTTTTATTTCTTCCGTAATTTTTTTGGTTGGGTGGGTAAGGGTTTTGGCATGTACCCTACGCTTTTGCTTTAAACTTAGGGCAGTCAGGGACCATTAGTTCAGTTTCTCTCTCTCTCTCTCTCTCTCTCTCTCTCTCTCTCTCTGTGTAACTATGCCTCTGTGTGTATAACTATGCCATATGGGAAAAATTATTTATCTTCTCTGGCCAAAGCTACGTATTTCGTTTCATTTTACGTATCTCAAAGTATAGTGTACGTTATCTTAAAACTCGAAAACTGTAAGTCAGTTTAAATAAAAATAATGTTTTTGACACAGTCCTTTGTTAGTGGCTGTTACACAGGGAGAAAAATGTATATGAAATATAATTAAACAAATGAAAATTATTTAATGCTACGCGTTTGGGAAAAAATTCGAGTTTAAACCACACCGTAGCTAAAATGGCGACTCTATAGGATGAGTGGAGGAGGTGGTGGTTGCATAGCAAATTTTGGTTTTGTTCACATCAAGAATAGCTGTTTTAATTTCAGAACTTTAGAATCTTTCTCCCTCCCTTTCCATAACTGCATAACTAGCTAGGCAAATACTGCCTAAAATACTTAAAGAGAAACGCTGACAGAAATCAAATAATAGTCGCTCTAAATTTGAACGTCTTATTAAAATTATATTCATCAATTCGTTATCACCGAACTACATTTCCTTCCCCACTGTTCTCGTTTGAGTGCATATTTGTGTCGACAATATTTAACAATTTCACAGTCCCTCGATCGACTTTTAGATGTTTGTGCTCGACAAGGAGAGTGTTTCTGCCACGCATAAGAATACACAGTAGAAGATATGGAAGTAACTGAGCTAGACTGTCTACAGTAGAGAGGCTCGCACACACAGTGTGTGCAACACGAGGCAAACAGGGCCACAACAGTGAGCTGCGAGCCAAGTCTCCTCTTCATTAGAAGCTCGGTCAAGAAGAGTAACTGCACATTGGCAAGATTCAGCTTACTATGCATGCGTTTGTAGGAGACCGTCAATATTGCATAAGAGTTGCCACTCATTTTTGAAATAGTATTTCAACCTAACGGCGCCGTCTTATGTTAGGTAGTATAGTGAGTGGGCACATACTTTTAAAGTACGGAAACTAGTTTATAATACTAGCTGAAAGAACGTTTTTAGAATGTTAACCAAGCTAGGATATTTGATTCATTTCCGGGGGCGGCAGAATGATTTTTCGTAAGGGGAGCATATATTAACGGGGCTATGATTTAGAGTGGGGTTTATCGCAGGTGTGAAAGGAAAAAATATTTTTTTTTTCTCACATTCTTGAACCAAATTTTGGTGAGCGTACATTTTGTTTAATACACGAAATGGTGCTTACAAATTACGTTTGTAGTCAATTTGAAGTTAAACAATGTGTAATTACACATAAACATATTATTTAAAATACATTATTTGTTTCATTACAACTGTCTCTTTGAGAGCAAGGAAGGTTAATAAGTATTGTAAAAACTTTCAAAATAGCTGTGGCGTCGATTATTTTTCTCAGTAAATAGTTCAAACACTTCTTACAAATGTAATCAGTTTCATTTTTCTTTGAGCACATGTGGAAATAAAAGGAGATGGTACATTTGAAGCTGAGTCATAGTTATTCGTATGAACATTTTCAATCTTCGCACATCAGAAAATGTTCTCTCCGCAGTAGAACTACTTTTACAGCATGTAAAATACATCCTGAGAATTTCATGATCACGGATAAAGTCACTTCAACCATGTCTATTTCATGCGTGACAATTTGTATTAATGTAGATACAGAACTGATTCTAGTCTTTGGAAAGTGCTTCCATGTAGCAACACGTACAAAGTCCGTATAAATAAGGAGTGGGGCTTACAACAATTCATCGTCAGTTTCAAAGTATAAGCCACTTACGACTGTCCTGTTATGTGTCTGTTCTTCCTTGACCCTCCTCAACATCATAATTTCCATTGCTTTGAGGATGCACGAAGAAAGGTTCTCTACGAATCTGTTCCGTAGAGCTGGAGTTACATGCACCTAAAGCCTCATAGTACTGTGGACTGTAAAAATCTTCAAGACTTACAAATTAAAACGATGTGTGGAAGAGACTGTTTGATCATACCTTTGAGTGGGATGGAGCTTTCGTGGGGCAACTGGTGGCTCAGTAAAACTTTCTCATGTTTCAAGGCAGTCGAGCCAGAGAGTCTGAAAGGATTCGACGTGCCTTTGATGGTCATGACAGTTCAGTATCGAAAAACAACTTGGGATTTTGTTTCGTATGTGGCTTTCTTTGAATGTAAAATGTAGCTTGCATCCTCTGCCGTGCAAAAAATCATGAAGCTTAGTTTTAGTCCGTAAATGAAAGGGAAGCGGCTCATTGAAGCCCTTTCTACCATAGTCAGAAATTCTTTTGCCAAATCGCTAAATTCTTCGAACAAATTACTATAATTTGAAAGGACGCTTTCTAGTAGTTATATGCAAACAGTGTTTGAAGTGAAGCAGGACTGATAGCAGCAGTCATCATTTTGTTGATGTTCGGTGTTATTGAACAGTTCAAGTCGTTTCAGTGATCAGCGAATTAAGGTGAGAAGTAGGGAAAGAGCTTGTCTTGGCAAGGGGACCTATGATAGGAGCCAGGCACGGACCTCCACCAGGAATAATTCTTTTATTTTTCCCCTCGACATTGACAATTTTTTGCTTTAAACTTCTCTTTTTCCCTTTAAATTACTCCTGTTCATTTAAAAGTTGCCATTACCCCTCAAAAAGAACCGAATAACCTAATTTGCAAAGATTGAGTACCTTGTTTTAAAAAAAAACATCCATTGGATGGGTTTAGCATGCTCGTTTTTTACCTGCGACCTTAACCATCGACCTTAACCTCGACCATGTACCTGGTGAGCTTGAACCTAAAAATTCGCAAAAAAACTGCAGAAAAGTTATAAAATCACAATAAAATTTATCAAGAATCTTAAGAAATATACAAATTATTTAAATATGCACTTGCAGGAGATCTGGGGTTCCATGGCAAGTGGATTGACAAATCTCCTGACACGACCAGCCCTCATCAGTACAACTCGTCAACCATTTTAGATGTCGGTGACTTTGACACTGACCAATGACCTAGACACCATGCCCATGACCTTGGACGACCTTAAACACAAATTCCAAAAATGCATTTTAAAAATATTTGTAAATTATATATAATATATATCCCCTAAAATTTCCAAAAAAATTTCCCAAAAAACCCAAAAAAAAAATTTCTTAATTATTTAAATGTATATAAAATTACGAAATATATCTAAAAAAAAATTTCAACGAATTCCACAAAAAAAAAAAAAAAAAAAAAAAAAAAAAAAAAAAAAAAAAAAAAAAAAAAACACTTTACACATGACTCAAGGCCCAGGACACAAGACTCAAGACCATTGTTTCAAGACTCAAGCCAAAAAACTTCAAGGCCCTTGACTCAAAATTCTTGACTGAAAACAATTTACTCAAGACATAAAACTCAAGACACAAAACTCTTGACTCGAAATACTTGACTTAAGACACTTGTCTCAAGACTCTTCCCTCAGGAGTGAAGACTCAAGACCGAAGACCCAAGACTGAAGACTCAAGAGTCAAGACTCAAGACCCTCAACATAAGACTTTAGAAACAAAACCTAATACTCAAGACCCAAGTCTCGAGATCAAGACCCTAAACCCAAGACTCTCGACCATAAATTTAAAAAAAGTAAAAAATTAAATATTTTTGTGTTTGGACATGAGGCCCAGGGTTTAAGCCAGCATCATGCTCTGTCATTCTAGTCTTTCACCTGACATGTTATGACATCACCTAACCACTGTATTGAATCCAAATGGCCTTCAACTTGTCCTTTAACCTCGGCCCCATGTCCATGCCATGGTCAATCTTGCACCAAAAATAAATTTAAAAGACACTTATTAAATGAAAAGAATTAATAAAATAATAAAAAAATAAATAATTTTTAATTTATGAATCCTTCGAAAAATCTCGCAATCTTTCCACCAATCAGCACTGCAATTAGCACCACAATCAGCACACCAATAAGCACTGCAGTAAGCAATTCAAACAGCATCACAATCAGGACTGCAATCAAAATTGCTATCAGGAATCCACATCAATCCAATTCATTCTACACACAATTCCACAAACCAATTCACTCCAATCCACACACCAATCCCCACATCAATCCAAATCTATCCAGAAACCATTCAGCACACTAATCTACACCAATCCACGCACCAATCCACACATCAATCCACACATGAATCTACACACGAATAAACACCAGTCCACACACATATCCACACAAATACACACATCAATCCACGCACAAATTTACACCAATACACACATATCTACACCCATACAAACACCATTTCACACCAATATGCACAAATCCACTCAGTTACCCACATTAATCGACACACCAACCCACAAACCTACCATCACCAATCCACACACCAATCCACACCAACCCCACCAATCCACACACCTGTCCACACCAACCCATACAAGTCCAAACCAATCCACATCAGTCAATACCAATCCATAACAAACATTCGCAATCCTCCTCCTCAATCCACAGCAATCCATGCCACCTTTTGATCAATCTCAATACTTCGATCCATCCCAATTACATTCTTTTGCCAACTGTCTCCTGATTTGTACATGTAGTCAGAATTAATGTTTTATATTCAGTCAATTATTCACGCAATTTTATACTAATGTATTTATTATCATTCTATATGCAGATATTTCTGTCAATAGTCGAGTGCTAATAGCACCACTTTAAATTTGTGTATGAAAAAACGCTATGACACAAAAATTATCCCCGATCCTTCAGTTTACTAATGTGTGAATATATATTGTATATGTTCCTGAGATATCCGCATTTCTAGAAGGACAATGAAATGTCTGAATCTATCAACAAGTTCATTCGGGTCTTCAGGAAATAGCTAGCATATATTATCGGCGTCATGTCTTCTTCATATCGCTTATTGTAGCATATGTGTTGGAGGAATATAACAGTGAATCGAGAAGATCAACATCAGTGCTCTCTTTATGGTCATCTTCACCTCCTGTATTGTAATCTATATTACATTTGCTTATCTTTGTAGCAGAATTTCTACGCTCAACAGTATTTAGAGCCGACGCCTGTCTTGTCTTCACGCGAATTCTTGCAAGTGTACATTTCACACAAAACCGACTCTACTGCACTAATTCTGTCTTTAGCCGTTAATGGTCTTTTTATAATCGCCTGTCGAATCGGTACCCATCGCAGAAGCAATAGATATTGTCAGAAACACTTTCTGACCCTAAGTAGAGGAATCTTCGCAGATCTCGGTATGTGCTTTCAATGTATTGCATTGCACAATCTGCATGGGAAGAATGTCATAACGCTTTATCCCGTGAAAAGTATTTTTCATACAGGCCATTCTCTCATGCTGATTAGTATTTTGACCACAGGTGAAAACTCGATCGCAGAATAGGTCCTTGTAAGAAGATATAAGAGATGACGCAGGTCGCGGCTCTGTGATCGCTGAGGCCAGTCAGGTCTTCGTATACGCAATTTATCTTCGTGGTATGACGAGAGATATCGCTTCCGAACCGACGTTCACCTCATCGTGTCAGAAATTCAACTGCAAATTTTTTCTATAAGAATATTGTTCTTTTTACAGCAAAGAGCCTAGATTTTGCTCACAAATGAACTTCCACTATAAAGTTTATATGCAAACAAATGTGGCAGCACTGAAAAAACCCACATTCTTATTCTTCCCAAAAGAATACATATTGTTATAACACTATGTTATTTAAATGATCTTGACGTTATATAAATATATATATATTTAAAAAATATTTTATGTTTCCATATTCTTATATGTGTGATTCTGTATAGAAGTAATTTTTTATTTTCATGTTTATATATCTATACATAATTTGTATAAAATTAATTAAAAGTAATTTTATAATTCTTTATTTTTGTATAATTAATTATCTGTGTGGTTTCTTCTGGCAAGGACGAGCATGAGATTTCTCAGAGTGCTGCCATATTTTTTTACATATACATTTTAAGGTGTAATTCATTCTGTGTGTACAAGCTAGTCTCTTTACTGTAAAAGGAACCACACTTATATAGAAAGAATTTACATTTGATGTTTGTACACCGTGAGACGAACATCGATTTAGCGGTGCTCTCTCATTATACCATGAAGAGAATTGCAAATACGAAGACTTGAATTTGACCTCAACGATCATGGAGCCGCGAACTGCATCATTGCTAATTGGTTGTTGACAGTGCATATTCTGCGATCGAGTTTTCACCTATGGTCAAAATGCTCGTCGGCATGAGAGAAACGGACTGTATGAAGAGTCATTTCGCACAACGAAGCATTACGATGTTGGTCCCATGGAGTTACCGAAAGGCGAAACATTTATGGGAAATACCGAGAACTGCAAAGATTCTTCTACTCAGAGTCAGCAAGTTTAACCAGCAGTACCTCTGGCTGCATCGATGGGTACCGATTTAACAGGCGATGCCTCTTGTTGCATCGATGGGTACCGATTTAACAGGCGATGCCTCTTGTTGCATCGATGGGTACCGATTTAACAGGCGATTATGATGAGACAGTTAATACTTAAGTCGGAATGACTGCAGTAGAGTCGGTTTGTTTGAAAGGTACACTTGCAAGATATTTGTGTGAAGTTGACGAACTTCATAATAAACGGCCGTCAGCTTTTAATACCGTAGAGCATACAGCTCCAGCCAGAAAGAAAATCAACTTTAATATAGAATACAAAACAAGAGATGAATGTGCCCATAAAGAGAATATAGATCAAAATGAACATGAGACAGTGATAGTGCTGATGACAACGATGGTTTTTTCTATATCCAATGATACGCCTCATCAACATATTTGCTGTAACAAGCGACATAAAGAAAGCAGAAAACGCAAATAATATTAACCAACTATTTCCTGAAGACCCAAATGAACTTTTTGATATACTCAGATATTTGATTGACCTTCACAAACGAAGGGATTCCATGCATATTAATGAGATACCTTTAATCATTAGTAAATTGAAAGATCGACGATATGCCTCATGATGTGATGGTTGCTTTGTTCTAAAATTATAAATAAAATATAATATTAAAATATTATTAGTAGTAATCTGTTTTCCTTAATTTTTGTGTGTTGTATCCTTTTTCCCCCCACACAATTAAAGTGGTGCTTTGAGCACTCGACTATTGACGGAAATATCGGCATATGGAATAATAATAAAGACTTTAGTATAAAAATGCATGGGCAGTTTACTGTACACAAAACATTAATTCTGTCTACATGTACAAATTTGGAGACAGGTGGTGAAAGAATATAATTTCTATACATCAAGGTGTGTGACAAAACGAAGGATTGGTCGAAGGATCGGCATTCGTCGACTAATTGGGGTTTATCAGGAGTACTGGCATGGGTTGCGAATGTTTGTCATGGATTACTGTGAAGGATTGGTGTATTTTGGTATGTGTTGGTGGGGATTGGTGTGTAGGTTGGTGTTACTAGGTGTGTGGATTAGTGTGTCGATTCGTGTGTAGATTGAAGTAAATTGGTGTAGATTTATGTGTTGATTGGTGTTTTTTGTGTGTGGATTGGTGTGGATTGATGTGTGGACTGTGGGGATAGGTGTGTGTATTGGTGTGGATTATTGTATGGATTTGTGTGTGGATTGTAGTGGGTTAGTGTAATTTCGTGTGGTAATTGGTATATATTGGTGTGTATTGGTGTATGAATTGGTGTGTGATTTAATTTGGATTGGTGTGGATTGATGTGGATTGGCGTGGATTGACATGAATCACTGATTTCAGTGTTGATTGTGGTGCTGTTTGTGATGCTGGTTTTGGAGCTGATTGGGGTGCTGTTTGCGGTTCTGATTGTTAAAAGTATTGCGATATTGATCGAACTGATGAAAAAAAATATTTTCAATTTTTAAAATTTTTTTTTGGAATTTTTTGATTTCATAAAAAATTGTAGATTTTTTTTTGGGTGCAGGGTTACCCTTGGTCATGGGCATGGGGTGAATGTCAAAAGTCAAGTACTAGGTCACTTGGATCCATATGGTGGTTATTTGATGTCATAACTTGGCAGACGAAATACCGGATTCACTGAGCATGATACCGGCTTTGGCTCCGGGCTCCAATAGGTCCAAACATTCAAAATCTTTATTTTTTTAAATTTTCTAACTTCAGGAGTAGGGTTTAGAGTTTTGTGTGATGGGTCTTGATTCTTCAGCCTTGGGTCTTGATTCTTGAATCTTGAGTATTTGGTCTTGATTTCTGAATCTTGATTCAAGAGTCTTGATTCGAGGATTTTGAGTAAAGCATTCTGAGTCTTGAATCAAAAGTTTCTAGCTAAGCATTTTGAGTCAAGGGCGTTGAGTCTTGAGTTTTGAGTCAAGGATCTCGAGTAAAAGTTTTGAGTCAAGGGTCTTGAGTCATAAGTAGAGAAAAGGGTCAAGAATTTTTAGGATTTTTGTTTAAATATTCTGGTAAGTTACAAATGAATGTAAGCAAAACATTAAAATAACAAACATAATTGAGGTTCACCATCGGAAAAGTAAACAGAGCAAATCCATAAAAAAATATAAAATAACAAAACAGTTATTAATAATAAATGCATAAATGAGCTGATTCCATTGCAGATAATTAATATTGAAGCATGCAATAATAGCCTTATCCTAAAACGCTGTTACCAATTTGCGTGATGCCAGGTGCATCGCTAACATATAGCACACCAAAAATAAAGGTTAGAAACGGTAATAATTACCTGAATTAATAAGAGCAAGAATCCATGTTGAAGATAAATAACTATGTATATTACGCCCTCGTTCAAACAAGACAACCATAATAAAACTGTATATAAAAATTAGAAAACTCACAGGTTTATACAGTCAAACACTGGTGACACTTAATTAACAACAACGTACAATTATCTTCAGTGGCTTTACACAATCCAGCTGAAAACTCCAAAACACTGCCGCAGCGTGATTAAAATATTACGATGTCCAGTGTGCATATTAGCCTTAATCTTGACAGCATAACGAAGTGTCAATTCTGAAAGATCAGGGAACACAGCCCTGGCTTAACCTAGGACAGTTTATTTCTCAAAATTAGAGGCACCTTGCCAAAACAAAACCTCGGCATTGCTTGTCAGACAACAGCTGTTACAGATTTTCTGCATCTACAATTACGCTCTTTCTATGCAAACAAGTTTACTTAACTTTTCAAAAATTCCTTACAAACCATTAAGCTCGTTTGACGATCATCAATTCCAACCCCGATTTAACATTTGAAATGAGACAGTCCAAATATTGACTGGTTTTCTTGTGTTCGAAAACTCTTTATTTGGAATAACTACATATAATAGGATCTGGGATATTTCACATTGCCCACTTACATGACACAGCGGGGCACCATGCAAGCCATTCAAAGCCCGTTGAGATCATAATACATAATTAAAATTTAATAAAAAGTATAAAATTTATAAATTGGCTGGTCAGCGGCAAAGGTGCCTGAACAAAGTGACCAGTCATAAAATTATTACAAATGCACACAAGTAAAAGAATGGGCCGACATTGTGGATAGCGATCATAACCAACATTAAAGCAGACGAATAATGGGACGGCAATTTAATACTACGAATCTCCAGAAATATTAAAATTCTCTATAATAATTGCTACCAAAAATACTACCTAACGAAATTTAGATCGCACGTGTCGAATGTGAATTTTACAAAAGAAACCGCACCCGAAATTTACTTTAGCACTTCCACTACTATTCCGACAAACTACATGTCCAATCAAATAAAAGGCTCTTCATTACAACTCACCAGTTTTCTAATTACAGGCCGCACCTTCCTAATAAAAATTATAAATTAATTACTCATATCACAAAAGGCCATAGCCCTTACGCATTATTACAATATTAAATAAATAAATTACTTGTCGCAAATTTTAAAGCTGGAAGATCCCCGCAGAAGGCGATTTCAGATGTCGATCAGTGAGCCAGCTGACGAGCATTAGGAAGGCAGGTAAAAATTGTAGAGCAATCGTGCTGATATGCGACACATTTAAGAGCCAATATTCAATTTAAATGGCAGCGCTCAAGGGGAAAGGAGGCAAACGGATGGAGAAATAGGAGAAAGGAAAGGGGAACCGAGCGACACCGAGATTACGAGGAGCGCGATTCACCTGCCGGCGGCAGACAGTACTATAAGCGGCGGGCAATTCAAAGGCCGGCGCAACCCACTACTGAAAATCTTGCTACTTCCAAACACAGTGAGAGTTTCCACAAGGTATCCCTCTCTGGCATCCTAAACATACACAAACAATGTCACTGTTCCAAAACAGATATCGAAGAAACACCCACAAAGGATAAGATAAAGTTGAAAGCAGAAGAGAAGAGAAATATCAAGGACAGATACAGTACATCAGACACAAACAATTAACATCTTCGTTTCTTGCGGACACATATCGACGAAGTAAGAATCACCCCCAGGGATGATATCAAACGGTGGGATACCAAGTCAAAACCCAGCTCCAGATAGGACTCTTCTCGAGAGGCAGCAAGGTAGGGGGTGCGGAGGAGCCAGAAACTCCAAAGGATTGCCAGTCCCAAGCAGCGAAGTGGTCCTCCATCCGTGCAACGTCACCAGGCTCCTCCAGTATCTCGGGTCAGCTCGGGCCGAAGATGGGGAAAAAAATAATATCTGGTACATTAAATCGCGGAATAGTTACAAAACCGAAAAGAAACAAAAAGGGAAGGGGAACAAATTTCTAGTATGAAATCATAGACATACCAAGCAAATACAGACTGCAATGGCAAAGAACATGCCAGCTAGGTTCTAGTAACATACAGTTTTAAATGAGATACATGAGATTTTCGGAATATGCTGCCAGAATGCAAAGAAACTAGTTGTACAGTTTTCGGTCCCAGAAATTTATGTATCCTGAAGGGATCCACAAATTTCGGGATGAATTTGCTACCAACATCATTTGATAGGTCAGATAAACTTAAATTTCTGCACAAAACGTTATCACCTACAGAAAACTTCGCGGGAGTCCGGGATTGATAGAGGTGGGAATTAACAGCCTTTTTCGCCTCTCCCAAACATTTAGAAACCTAACCATACATCTTATCGCGTTCAGCATTCGTGAGAGGGGATGGAAAGTGTGGGAGACCCCAAAGATTGTGAAGGGTATGACAAAGGGGCCGACCAAGTAAAGGCAAGGAAGGCAGGACCCCGGTTGAACCATGATGAACACTATTAAAACCTACATTCAAAAACTCTATATCCTGGTCCTATAACAAGTGGTCAGGATTGTGAAAAATCGTCAAACAAGCCTTCAAGTTCTTGTTGAACGTTTCTACCTGGTTACCTTTGGGAAAGTAGGGACTTGAAGTGAAATGCTTCACTGCCCACTTAAAACACATATTCCTGAACACTGTAGATGTAAAATATCTAGTGTTGTCCTTAAGGATCTCCGCCGGAGCACTTAAGATTTCCCAAACATGCTCTTTGAGCGCATTGACTATGGTGGTGGCCTTCATATTCCGAAGGGGAGAAGAACGACAAACTTAGTAAAATTGTCCATTAGAATAAAAATACTGCTATTGCCCTTCTTGGAATGCACTAGCGGACCAAAGACATCGAGATGAACAGTTTTCCAGGAGGCTTCAGGTATCTGAACAACCGCATGTCCCACATTTGGTTGGCATGCCTGCTTATATCTCTGGCAGCTGTCGCAAGATCGCAAATACTCACTGACCTCCTTCTAGAGCACAGGCCAAGCAAATTGACTTTAGATATTATGGAAAGTCTTGCTGACTCCCTGGTGCCCTCCAAACACAGAATCGTAAAAATAACACGGCACCATGGGGCACAGAGATACAGGAACTTCTACTTTACGGGAACGGCCATTCTTCCCGGTAAAATGCAATACACCATTTTCAAGGATATACGGAAGATTGACACCTGATCTCAACTCCTCAATCACTTCGGAACAGAAGGCATCATACAACTGTGCCTGACGAAACTGAACGGAAAAAACCTGGAATTCCCTGGATCAGACTAACCAATGCAATCGGATGATATTCTGGTTGCAACTTGAAATCCTCTGTGTCATAGATCCGAGAGAGTGCACCAGCAAATTGGTTTTCTGACCCTCAAATGTGATGAACCTGGAATCTAAAACGAGAATGTCCCAAAACCCACGTACCCAACTTCCCTGGCTGTTGGTGTTGCTTAAGCACCCAACTAAGCACCTGATTGTCCATGTCCATGTAAAGGTCGCATTCTTCATACGCGACATAAGACGCGAACTTCTCCTACTCGAAGATGCATGCCAATGTCCCTTTTCATAAATGCCTAGATTTCGTTCGGCCTCTGTAAGATTACTACTAGCAAAGGGAACAGGTGCTAACCCACTCTCTGTCTTCTGACTCAGCACCCCGCCTAATGCCAAGAAGAAAGCATTGACCAGTACAATAAACCTTTTTGAGAATTCGGGTAAGTAAAGTGCCGGAGGAAATAGCAAAATATTCTTCAAAGAGGCAAAGGCTGCCTCCTGCTCGGCTTCCCATTTAAACTCTACTCCCTTCTTTTTTAACTTGTTTAAGGGGACCACCAGATCTGAGTAGTGATCAATGAAGCTCGAGTAGTACCCCATTATTCCCAAAAATTTCTGCACCAATTTACGATTTTTGTGATGCGAGAAACCCTGTATGGGAGCCACGTGTTCCACATGAATTAGAAGCCTCCCTTCGCAAAGCAGGTATCTGATAAATCTAACCTTGTTAGACCCCAGTGTGACCTTGTCTGGGTTCATGGTGAGTCCAACTTCTCTCATTTTGGTGAAATCAATAGTCGGAAGGGGAACGGGTCCTTATGTACTTCTTGTTAACCAAGGAGTGGTTTACCCCCAATTGGTACTTGTTGGCATCTTTCTTTCTCACAAGAAAACCTGGAGAACAATAGTATTATTTAAAAGGTACAATTAGCCCTGCCTCTAACAGTTTATCGATGTATTTTAATATATGCGTGTTTTGAAGGGCTTGAATGCTGCCCAACTGTGCCATGTCAGTGGGTAATGTGAAATATCCTAGGTCTAAGGATATAATGTTATTCCAAATAAAGCATTTTCGAACACGAGAAAACCAGTCTAGATGTGGACTGGCTCATTTCAAATGTTAAATCAGGGTTGGAATTGATGATCATCAAACGAGCTTAATGGTTTGTAAGGAATTTTTCAAATATTAAGTAAACTCATTTGCATAGAAAGAGTGTAATTGCAGATGCTGAAAATCTTTAACAGCTGTTGTATAGCAAGAAATGCCGAGGTTTTGTTTTGGCAAAGTGCCTCTAGTTCTGAGAAAAAAAACTGACCTAGGTTAAGCGAAGGCTGTGTTCACTACACTGTTTGGGATTCTTCTTCTTCTTTTTCCCTTATTGTCTTCAAGGCACAACGAACTAATTTCAATGTTTCGTCCTTTGTTGTTCCTTCTTCTTTCTCCAGCACTCCATCTTCTCACTATGTATATTTTTCCTCTCCTCGGACCATTTCGAGCATGTTTTCCTTTCCTTCCTGCCTTGGAATCCTTCCATTTTTAACACTTTTTTCTTAAAAATTTCTCTCTCTCTTGCCTCTTTTTCAATTATATTGTTTCTTTCCAAATCTTTCTTAATTTCCTTAATCCAGGTTGTTGTTGATTTCTTGTTCCAAAGATATTTGAAGATCTGTTTGGTTAACCTGTTGCCATCCATTCTATATAAATGTCAGAAAAATAGTGATCGTCCCTTCCGTATTGTTTCTGTTATGTTTTCTATGGTACGATATATTTCATCATTACTTCTTAATTTCCATAATTCTATAGTTTTTAGTGGCCCAAGTATTTTACGTATAATTCTTCTTTCTAGTACTTCTTATTTATGCTTCTTGTAATTCAGTACTAGACATTCTCTTGTGTAAAGACATTCCGGATTGACGACTGTGGTGTAGTGCTGTATTTTGAGATTTTTAGATAAATATTTTTTGTTGTTGAAATTCTTGGCTATGCCAAATTCTCTTTCCATCTTGTATATCTTTTCATTTACTGCATTTTTTTTTTTTTACCATTTTCCTGAATTATTTCCCCCAAATATTTGAACTTATTTACTCTCTTTATTTGACCAATATCTGTTGTTTGGATTTCAGGAGCATTATTTATATTAGTCATAAAATAAAATTTTCTACAGAATTTGTTAAACCTGTTTTGTTGGCTATCTCTTCTAAGAGATTTACTTGTATATATTTTTTAATAATTTATATATATTTTTTTTGTAATTTTTTGGATGTTTTGGGGTCTTTTATTTAGTTTTTAAGATTAAAAAAACATTGTTACGGTTTTTGTTTTTGAAATATTTTGTGATCAAGGTCACCCATGGTCATGGACATGGAGTCATGGTCAACAGTCAATGTCACTGACAGCTAACATGTTTGACAAAATGGACACTGGCCGACCTGGCGAGGGCCAGTTATGTCAAGAGCTTAGTGGACCCACCTGCAATCGAACCCCAGACCTCCCCCATGATTATCTTTAAATAATTTCATAAAATAATATTTCAAATTTTTAAACAATTTTTACACTTTTTTTTTGGATTTTATGTTCTCTGCAAATTTTGGAATGGCTTGGGTTCAACGTCATCCAAGGTCACCAGGTAGAAGTTTAATTTCAAGGTCGAAGTTGAATTTCACAGGTAAACCTAGCCCCCCAAATCCTTGTAATTAATTTTCGCAAAACAAAAAAGGGGCTCGTTTTATTTGCAAATGAAGGATCAGTACTTTGTGAAGGGGAACGAGGAAATGTTGAGGGGAAAAAGGGGGAATTTCAAGGAAAAATGGACAATTTAAGGGTAAAATCGTCGATTTTGAAGGAAAAAAGGGAATTTTCTCCTGTTGGCATTCGGCACCTGGCTCCTATCACATATCCCTTACCCAGACTCGCCATTCCTTACTACTGTGTTGATAATCAGTTTAGTATTGTCCAAGGCTTCCATAACTACATCACAAACTTTTTAGCATACTACAGCTTGAACTGAAGGCTATGGGTAGCACAATGACCTTAGATAAATATGTGTGCCTTTGTCTTGAAGCATGTTGTAACTCCTGAGTACTTGCCTGCAATGTTCTCCACCTCATCACAACCTTGGCCACAACATAATTTAATATCCATTTGAAAGCGAATCAAAACATCGATAATAGTCTTTCCAATGGATTCATCAGCATCAGTGGAGTTCATTGCATAAAAACCCACTAGTTGTTCATGTATCAGAAATTGAGTCAACCTATCGTATATATAAAACAAGCTGCTCTATTTGATTTTCATCGCATGTCTCGTCAGCAACACAAGAAAAAACATTCGCAGTTTTCACGTCACTACATATTTGGCGAAGACAAATGTTTACTGCTAGTCCAATTAGTTCATTTACTTTGTCATGGGACATGACATCGGCTAGCCATTTTTCTACACATTTGTATTCATATGACTTCATTTCACTCACTAGCAATTGATGTAAATAACTTTCTAATTCATTGTGTCCCTGAAATTCAATAGCTGGGCACAGTAAAAGTAGAATACCACTTATAATTTCCAAAATGCCGCATCGCCTATTATTCTGTTCTTGTATGTGATTGGAGAAGTGCATCAACATGTGGATGTTTATGAGAATTTAATTTGTAAACAATTTCAGAATAGAAAACTAACTTACTGTGTGCTCAAAATATCACTGTTGTTTGACCCAGACGTGAATTCCAATATAAGGTTTAGGAAATACATCATGACCACCTTTATAAGACGTTGTTGTTAAACCATCCCTCGCGGCTTTTGCGCACAGCGGACAATATTCTGTATCCTTTTCTCCACGACACTGGAGCCATGTGAAGTCTGAGAGCCACTCTCTGCGAAAAGACCCCGCATTTGTTTTAAAGCTGTGGTAATCCTTCTATGACTATAGAAAAGTCTTCTCGTGCTTCATTATTGACCTAACTTTTGCAGTGTTTTTGGTAACTAGAAACTTCTTCCTTATCTATGATCTAGTTGCTTGTGTGATGTCACCTGTTAGATGCTTCGTACACCACTTTCGAAGATTAAGGTCCTTGATCTTCTTTCGTCGTCACCGATAAAGAGGTCTTCAGAGATTTTGATTGACCGAGAAATTTTTAACAAAGACAGCTGCCGCTTCGTCATTTATATCTGGAAGAATAATATGAAAACCATGACAAAATATATATTGCTGCAAGTAAAGATATTGGTTTATACATAGGCAACAGGCATCAAAGTATAGGTAATGCACAGAGCCACAGTAATGTTTGGTGTGGAGCAGTATAAAGGTGGGTGCTCAAGATTATCACTGTCACGAGATCCCTCATTCACAATCAATTTAGACAGTTTTCCGATTCCGTGCCAAAATTACCTTCAATATATATTGCTGCAAGTAAAGATATTGGTTTATACATAGGCAACAGGCATCAAAGTATAGGTAATGCACAGAGCCACAGTAATGTTTGGTGTGGAGCAGTATAAAGGTGGGTGCTCAAGATTATCACTGTCACGAGATCCCTCATTCACAATCAATTTAGACAGTTTTCCGATTCCGTGCCAAAATTACCTTCAATATTACTCTTTATTATGAAAACAAATCAGTTTTTCGGTAGAAAAATGTTTAAATCTCCAATTCATATGTAGTAATAGGAAATTATCTGATATAGGATCTTTTGAGTGGGTCTTGATTCTCTTTAAAAGTATTTATGTAGGACCTGCCTTATTATTTAAATACCGAGGACCCTTAAAACATTGCTAAGATTCTGGAAACATTACAAAAACTAATGCCTCTGTTATCTGCTTATGAAATCAGAAGTTGAAAGAGTACACCAAAGAAGATTGCAAGACAACTTGTTTATAGAAAATAATATTAGCAACTTAAACAAAAAATTAATTTGGTCACTGCCAAGAAACTATGGTTTCTTGAGAAAACCCATTTCTTACCTTTAATTCAGTACACCACTACATGTTATTTTCATTACTTACAAAACTACTTGTGTGAAAGTCTAAATGTAGGGCCTATCGTTGCTTATTTTGCGAGCTTGGATTGAACATCCCAATATTTCACGAAAATCTCATTAATTTACGGTAACATGCAAATCTGTTTACTTAGATACTTTCAATACAAAGAGAATTTTTGTGGCTTATAGAATTATATATTTTAATCATGTTACACTAACACGACTGTATATGTATATATATTTTTGTTTTACAATTGACATTACAATAAATAATTCACAGAATGCATAATAACTATTTTCTAAAAACACAATTAGTTAAAAAAAAAAGTGACAGAGTAATTCATGTCTGGTCTAGTCTTCACAGTTACAAGTATCGCGTTACTCCACTAAATTACATTAACGAGCAAAAATTATTGTCCAAATGTAATGCTAATAATGAACACTTCAGTAGCGAGAGCGAGAACATTCTACCATATATTGTGCAAGAGTGACCTAAGTGCCATTTGGTGTCCTAAATGTTAAGTGACCAAAGCTCTTAATCACATTTGGTAAAAGTGTTAAAAATGTTAAAAGGGTTAGAATGTTGTAACTAAGTATTTGAAATTTTTGAAATGGGTTAAATTGATTGAAAGTGTCAAATTCATTCTAAGGGTTAAATTCATTCTAAGGGTTAAGTGTTGGAAGGTTTGAGTGAGGTTAGGTTCTGTCAATTTGAGGTAATGTTGGAGCAAGAAAGGCACAAGGGACATTTGGAGAGAGTCGATGTTTGCTGTTTGGAGTCTGGAGCACGATGAGCTCTGATAGTGGCTGAGGGGAAGATGTCAGGAGCAGCAGAGGGCTCTACCTCTTCGATGTCTGGGGGAAGACTGAGCTGAGATGGTGGGTCAGGGGAATGAGGAGCATTATGGGAACTGCGAAGGTCTTGCCTGGTCGGAATCTGGTGAGCGATAAGCTATGATTGTGGAGAGGGGTAGGGGTATGGTGTCGGCAGCAGCAAAGGGTCTGCTCATTCATTGTTTGGTGCGCGACTGAGCTGTAAGTGTCGGGAGCAGCACATGTCTTACTTATTTGGAGTCTGTCTTACAACTGAGTTCTGTGACTTGTGATTGAGGTTGGGTCGTGTGTGTATTATCCTTTACAAATCTATAATTTGAATAATAATAACGAATTTTTTATTGAAAATATCAATAACGAATATAACTAATAATGCACAGAGAATACCGAACATTCAGTATTTACTGAGTGCTGAATAATTAGCAAATATGCACAAAATAAAATTACTAGATTAAAAATTATGAGTTGTGCCATTTTACGATAATGGGGAAAAAAATAGGTCCACTTCAAAAAAGTATCACAGCCCTTGATAAGAGAATCAACACATAACATTGCATAAAGGTGGCTGTAGTAACATAATAAAAGGACTGAGAATTAACATTTACATATATAAATAGAAGTGCCATAAGAAACACATTAATCATGCCGGGAATTGTACATGGCACATAAAGATGAAAATATCCATTAAAATGTGCAGGACTAATACTTGCTTGTCAAAAAGTAGCAAATATCAGGTGCAGAGGTAAATCAACTAGAAATGATGAATTAAGACACATTAATTGTTGTGTGTGCTATAAATGTATTTTTGTTAATGTATTATTGAATTCATTGTTTGTAGAATATAATATCAATTGTAAAAAAAGAGTATTGTCTTTATAGTAAAATATTTACGAAATACCAACAAGTTTGCCATAACATTTTCTTGTATGTAAACTGAAGGATAAAAGATAATATCACAATCATAGTCTTGGGGTATAACATTTAAATTACTTTTACTAATGTATTATTGTATACATCTGGAGCAACATCATACACTTAGTTATGATAATGATTGAACTTGAGACAAGTCTCTTATAATATCGAGTTTACCAAACTAGTCTTGATGAGGCATACTTCAAATTAATAAAAATAACACATTATTTTAGGTGTAAAACTGAAGCCTAGGATGTAGCCATACATACTGAAATGCAATTAGTATTAATACATATGATTCCTTCAAACAGAATAATAAATATCCTTTATGTAACACAAAGGATCATTTGTAAACAAAATCGCATGGTGTCTTAAAATACATGTAAATTATGCTGATGCTAGTGTAGATAATAATTAGTTTGTGGGTACAAACAATATACAATTAATAAACCCACCAACTGATAGAATTAAATATTATGAAACATAATCATATGGATTTTGTTAAATTTTATAAAATTCATCATTGTTTCCTTTATATTTGAGAAAAAATATTTAGTCGCACAATTATATTTTAAGGAAAAGTGAAATATGTTCAAATTATATTTTATGTTAAAATTAATACGCCCGCGAACACAGGTTGCGAAAGATTAAAATTGAATGTCTCTTGGGAATATATCTTGTAGAAAGAATGTGAGTTATATCAAAATATCCCAGTGGAAATAAAAAACTGATTTATGCTGACTTATTAACTCGAAGAAAATGAAGATTATCCGCAAGCATCGATGGAATGAGGGAAAATTGCCACATTAATCTTGACTGGTGGCCAGTAGAATTCATACCCAAGAAATGATTGGGAAGATCAAAACATCTTGTAACGACTTGTGGAATGGAATTGAAAACCAGGAAATGCACGGAACTTGACCGATTGGGAGCACGTGCAGATTTGAAACCCTCACTATACCAAAATTAATTAAATCAAAAAAGTGAGTGAAAAATATAAATAGGAGCATGAGACGGGGCGAAAATAAGTTAAATCTCTACTCACCAGATGAGGGTAGAATAAATTCAGATCTCATGTTGTGTTACAGTTAAAGCACAAAAAAAAAAAATAAAAAAAAAAAATTCTTAGCACAACAAAAAAAAAAAAAAATAGATATCTGTGGCCCCTACTCTATGTGGTGGTGAGTGTACAGAAAACTAAAAATAGGTATTAAGTCCCCGAAAACACCATGGTTGCCGCATGTCGATAATGCTTCATGACGGCAACATGCCACGTACAAAATGCCGGGAAAATGCCAGGAGAATGGACAGAGCAAAGAAGATAGCTAGTACCGGGGTTGCCGCTAGATGGCATCAGGAGTCCTAATGTACGGTAGAGTACTGCGTCGATGTTCGCTAAACCTTAAAATACTGCGTTTTTTATACGAAATCACAAGCTGACTGCATGATTACAGAAATAAAGTGCTGAAGGAGCTAGGGCAGAAAAAGCACGTTAAAAATGAAAACAAGGCATGAAATGCGGTCCTGAACTGTGCTAACGAAATTAAAAACGATGCTTTGAAAGTACGACTCGAACAGCATAGAAACAAAACTTACGGGAAAATGCTTTAAAGATTTAAATATTAATAAACTCGCATGAAGTAGGTTAAGATATGACAAATCGATTTACTTCACCAGATAAACAAATATTTAAAATATATATAAGTTACTTTACGAAAATGAAAATAGAGATAAATATATATAAAATATACTTTACTTAGTAATGAAATAACCTATATGTACTTCAAAATGTGAATAAAAGTATTATTTATCATCATAATAAAAACAACAAAGGTAATGAGATATTTTAATTTAAAAAACTCTGAATATAGACAATTAACTTGAATACCGACAATAATTAAAATAAAGTTAATTAGCAGAGCGAAAGACTATGATAATACTCAGTAATGTAGTAACTGATCAAACATTTAGAATTATGTGTACAAAATAGTTAAATTTAGGACATTAAAGAATAGACAGTAGCGCATATGGCAAACCATACTAGAGGCATATTTAAGCGACAACATATGGTCACATAGCTAAAACATTATTATAGGCACATTAAAAAAAATAGTAGGTACATAGTTTAAAAACTTAATGTCGTAAATAAAACCCACGTGGTTCGAAACCTGTAGGAGGTAATTAGATTTTTAAACACTTAAAATTTCGTAATGAACAAATGCCTATTAAACAATTAGTACAAATACACATATAGTAAGTGGTTCGATGAATGTCTAATGCATTTACAAAATGCATGTTAATATTATATTATTATCGTGTATGTAACAACCATTTCATCATATAGAATATTTTAATAGTTAAGAAAGAGAAATTGTGCATACATCTCTAGTAATCTTCCCGAGAAGATAGCATTTATAACAAAAATTCCAGATTATCTCTCGTAAGGTAGGCATAGAAACCTTTTATCGAAATGCAAAGGAGAGCACTACCATCCTACCTGCTCATCCAACATTCCACCGCGCAGCCTTGTAATTATAAGGTTTTTTGAAGTACCAAAACTACACCACTCATCCAACACACAAAATCAATGCATACATATACATACCCATGCATACATGTGGACATATTCATGAACACTATTCTATTGCTTTCCCCGACCCCCAATCATAAGTTAGTGACATATCAACAAACTATATATCCCAAACCTCCATCTACCAATTGAAAATTGTTTAAAATATATCATTATATTAAGATCTCCTGTCATGGTCGCTGCTAAAAAACAAATCAAACATCAATTTCTACATATTATTCCAGACAAAATATTCTATCTCGTGATACACTAATTACCTGAAAACTTCCTACTATCCATTCCATTACGTCATATAGGTTATACCATTCACTTCTCTTGATACCACCCAGGACAACAAAGTAATCATATAAAAATTTCTATGTTATAAACCATTTCATCATTTATAAGCATATCACACATTCAATTTCTACCAACAACCATACAATCTACAATAGTCAACGTTCTAACCTTAACGAAATAACAAAATCTCATTCCAACAGACCATGCTACCAAAATTGCAATTCAACTGTTGCATCATCAGTTAAAACATTATAACCATCCATTCCCAATTCCCCTAGCATCGAACAGTACCTGCAAAACTATTAAATCACACAAAGAAGACATGTTAACACTCGAACCATTCATTACGATGAACATTACAAACACACGTTATGAACATGTTATTCAATCGGACAGTATCAAACATTCATACTAACAAAACATTCCTTTCAAACGCTCATGAGAAATACATTACAACTAAATCCTTGAGAATTATATCATCATATCATATAAAGCACTTGCATCTAGTAAATCGCTTACATCTCCATCACACCGTAGAAGTTCGGAAGTCAGTAATACTTTCAGAAATTCATCTATACTCACCAACAGTTATTACTAAAAGAAATAAAGTAAAAACACCACTGTAATTTTTTTCTGTCTAAATCTAGGATAAAATGTAGATTTCATTATAAAATGAATAAAACAAGACTCTTTGATACATTTTAATTTTATGTCACACATTTGTAAAACGTACATATTAATACATGTTAATACTTACATACACTCAATCATAATCTTCATTCATCAAAATGTGTGTATAATTTATTGTAGTTTTATTAAACATTCCCTACAGCCATCACTCATGGCAGCACTATTCACATATACAGCATTGCAGTTATCACATGTGGATGTATAGTAGCTGTTTGCAAATGAGCAGTTACTCTCTTCATGTTGTCTGGTGCTAGGCCTACTCGCGAATGTCTTGCTGCAATACTTGCATTCGTTTACATATGAAGGACAAACAGTGCCTTTAGATGCCTTGCTATGGCTAAGCAGGTTATCACTGGAGTAAACACAGTATCGTACTTACCACTGTGGAATACCTTGTATGATAGGCTGATCAAGAAATTGCTACTTTTATGTCGACATATATTATGTCATTTAGTAAAACTATTTTTCTAGTAGTAACATTGGTATTGTAATGCTTCTAGCGACTCTTCAGAGGTTCTTGCAATCGCTGATCGTGTTACAGAAGATCGTGAGTCTTCAATAATTAATGACATCTTTATATTGTAGCAAGTTACACTGTCAGTAAATGTTTCCAGTCGTGATGATCCGCCTACTATTGCAATAGCCGAAGAAGTCAAAAAATGTATACAGGATGCATACTTGTATACTGTTTTCACAATTAGTTAACTATCCATTTTGACAAAACAAGAGAAAGTCGTTTTGGATGATTTATATTGCCGACACATACACAGAGCTTTTATATGTTTAAAATATGATGTAGTCAAATCTCAAGTAACTCGAACTCAGTCAGAGAAAGAGAGAGAGAGACCTCTTATTCGAAAGAGACACGAACTGCGAACTATACCGTTTCAACTGTCTCAATATATACCTGAGAATTATTTGCCATTGTGAGATTCGAACCAATATTGCCTCTACACGGAAAAAGTAGAGCTTAAATCGAACATCTTAGACCTTTCGACCAACCTGACAAGTTCAGAATAAGTATGTATATAGAATAGTGTTAACTTTATCATTGGATGACGTCATATGATCTTACCTCTATATTCAAAATCTACCTTATAAAACAAAGAGCGAAATAATCATTTAAATAAAATTTTAAGTAAGCAGAAAAAATCTCGAAACCTTTGCGATTGGGAGCCCTCTGAGAAAACCCAGAGACATGTTCATGCAGAAAAAAAACCCGCTTTATGAATAGTCCTATATTATATATAATGATATATAAATATATAACATATATACACGTATATAATCGTATCTTAAAGATATATACCTAACTGTCTTCTTCTGGCAGAACCTGTCTGTGGGTTTTCTCAGAGTACTTCCAATCGCTAATGTTTTATGTTTTTTTCCTGTGAATTTATATTCATGTTAATAAAATTATGCATCTTTTTGTTTTATATGGTCCATTTTGATCATAGGTTTAAATCCAATGATGTCATCCAATGATAAGGTGAACACTTTTCTTTATACAAACTTTTTCTGAACTTGCCAGGTTGGTCGAACGGTCTAAGATGTTGAATTTAAGCGCCACTGCCTTGTAGGGGAATATTCGTTCTAATGTCACTCCTGGAAAATCATTCTTGGACATATATTGAGACATTCGAGATGGTCTCATTCGTAGTTTGTGTGTTTTTCGAGTAAGAGCGCGCTCTCTCTCTCTATCTCTGTCTGTCTGTCTCTCTCTCTCTCTCTCTCTCTCTCTCTCTCTCTGACTGAGTTCAAGTGACTTGAGACTAAGCTACATCATGTTTTAGACATATAAAAGATCAGTGTTTGTGTGTCGGCGCTATAATCCATACAAACAATTTTTCTCTCATCATGTCGAAATAGATCATGTAACAAATTGTGAAAACAGTATATAAGCATATATCGAGTATGAATGTTTTCACTTCTTCGGAGGTTGCAATTGAAAGGTAGATCGTCACGAGTGGAAACATCTTGTGATAATGTAACTTACTACAATATGAAGATGTCATCAATGATTGAAGACTCACTATATTCTGCAACACCATCAGCGATGGTGAGAACCTCTGAAGAGTCGCTATAAGCATTACACTACCAGTGTTACCACTTTGGAAATACTTTTACTAAAAGACATAATTCACGTCGACATGCAGGTAGCAATTTCATGTCATGATTCCACAGTGATAAGTGCGATGCTGTGATTACTCGCAGTAATAACCTGCTTAGCCATAGCAAGGTATGTAAAGGCAATGTTTGTCCATCTGGAAACGAATAGAAGAATTGCAGCAAGACATTCGCGATTAGTCTAGCACCAGACAGCATGAAGATAGTAATTGTTCATTTGACACCAGCTACATGACCTCCACATGTGATGACTGCAATGCTGTATATGGGAACAGGGCTGCCGTGGGTGCTCACTGCAGCAAATATTCCACAAAACAAGACTATACAATACATATATTCCACAAAACAAGACTATACAATACATATATTTTGATGAATGGAGTTTATGTTTAAGTGTAAGTAAGTATTAACATGTATTAATTTGTATTTTTGAGAAATGTTTGAAATAAATAAAGTGTATAAAAGAGTCCTGTTTTTATTCATTTTGTCATTATATATATGTTTTATTTTAGAATTTGATGAAAAAAAACTGTTGTGTGGTTTTTACTATAATTTTTTTTTGTAATAACTGTTGGTGAGTATAGAGTAAATGATTGAAAGTATTATTGACTTCCGAACTTATACGGTTTGACGGAGATGTAAGCGATTTACAAGAAGAAAGTGCTTTGTACGATATGATGATATAGTTCTCAAGGATTTAGTTTTATTTTATTTTTACAGAAGTGTGTGATAGGAATGTTCTGGTAGTATGAATGTTTTGTATTGTTAGATAGAGTAATCTGTTCATAATGTGTGTTATAAATTCTAGTCATAATGAATAATTAGTCGGTAAATATATTTTGCTTGTGTGGTATGTTAGATTTGCTGGTACTGTTTGATCCCAATGGAATATCGAATCGATGGTTATGACTTTTTTTTCAGTTGCAACAATTGCACTGCTGTTTCAATGATATGGTCTATTGTATAGCGATTTCGTTCATGTTGGAATGTTTATTATGCTCGACTATATGGTTGTTGGTAAAACTTGAATGTGTGATTTGCTAATACACGATGAAAAGATTAATCAGAGTAATTTGGTGAAATATTAAAAAGGAATGCTTTTATGATTGCTTTGTTGTCCTGGATAGTATCAAGGGATGTGAATTGTATAACCTTTATGAGGTAATGCAATTGAATGTAGGTAATTTTCCGGTAATTTTGGTATTACGAGATATGATATTTGGCTGGAAGAATATGTAGAAATTGATGTTTGGTCTGTTTTTTTAGCAGCGACTATGATATGAGATCTAACTATTATGCGATATTTAAAAAAATTTCAATTGATAGATGGAGTTTAGGGCTATTTAGTTTATGTATATGTCATTAAATTATGATTGGGTGTCGGGGAAAGCAGTAGGGTAGTATTCATCAATGTGTGCGGATGTATGCACGAGTATGTAGCCTATTTGTATGCATGTATTTGTGTGTGTTGGATGAGTGGTGTTGGTATGGTATTTAAAAATGCCCTATAGTTACAAGGTTGCACTGTGGAATATTGGATGCGCAGGCGGATTTTAAATGCTATGCTTTTAATTTCGATTAAAGTTTATCACGCCTACCTTACGAGAGATCATCTGAAATTTGTGATATGAATGCAATTTTCTCGGTAAGATTGCTACAGACGCACTATATAATGAAAATGTGGTACTTATACAACAATAAATTAGAATTTAGATGTAATTAGTGAATGGTATACACAAAATCCTTCTCATCTGGTTTGAAGCATAGAATGAACCTCATATGTTACTGTGTTTACGAAAAGTGTAAATGTTGGGTATGGTTAGGAAGGCTGAATTGATAACATGCGATGAAGGTTTAGGTCATTAATTCATTCTGATTGTGTGTGTGTTTGGGAATCATTGGGAGTTACTTTGGAGTCAAATTTGGTCATTTCAGGTCATTTTGAGACACTTTAAGTGTCATTTTGATTTATTTTGAGTCATTTTGGATCACTTTAGGTAATTTTGGGTCATGTAGGGTTATTTGGGTAATTTTGGGACGTTTTGGGTTAATAGGAGCAAATTATGGGTGGAGCAAGTTTGCAAAATTGGAATATTTCGGGTTCTTTGTGTGTGTGTGTGTGTGTGTTTGTTTGTCAGCGCGTGTGTGTTGGACGAGATTTATGTTTTGTTGTATTGCGATAGTTTGCTGGATATGTTCTGTAGTGAGCAGTAAAGTTACATTTTGCAAGGGTTGTATGCATACCCTGTTATATTAGGTGAATTTGATCTGGTTGGGTGATGGGGAACAGACTTCTTGTCATCGACAGGCACCTCGTAGCAGTAATGTTGGAAGTAGTATCGCTCTCTTCTCTTTGGTTTTAATTTATTTTTTAATGTCATTATTATAATTATTTTAACTATGGTTATTGAATAGGGTGTTATATTAATTTATTTAATGAATTTTAAACCGGTATGCTTAAATTGCATATATGTGTAATATTATTTTAACGTAAATGCGAAGATTAGTGAAGCCTTCCCCGTTCAAGCACTCACCTATATCTTTTCCTCAAAAGCCTGTTCTATTTTCCAGATATGGTGATATACTAATGTAGTATTGGTTACGTGGGGACAGATAGTTCTTTGTTGGTCGTTGACCTGTGACAGTTTGGTAAAGAGATGATGAACGCATCATGGAAGTTGTTAACAGACTGAGATAGGTTGTGGAAAGGCATGTTGTTTAAGTTTATTTTGTGTGGCGCATTACAAAATGGGTTTTATAGAGGTTAGGGATGATATCAAACAGATGTTAATTGGATATTAGCTTTGTTTATGGTAAAATGTATACTTAGAGTGAAATAAACATGTTAGTTATTCAATATATGAATACTATTTATAAATGTTCTTCACAAGGTATGAAATAATAACTAAGTTCTTGGTCTTCCATTCTTGTTCATTGTGTTTCATTGGTCGGTGGTAAGTTGGTTTCAGCTCATTATGCACATAGAAGTTGCATTTGGATATCCATTATTATAGTACTCTGGTTGATTAATTTGATATTGTTTAAAATAATATCTTCTTGCCAATGTATGGTTTTTGGATCTATATGTACATACTAGTTGTGTTTCAATATTTTCGCTTTATATTAATTTTTGTTTGGCGAATACACATTTTTACACTTGATGTGTGATTTTTCAGGCCTCCCGATGTAAGCGTAACCAACCATCTTTGATGGAATTTTTTAAAGTTTTTCAAAACATTGTTTAGTTGAGTTATAAATCAATTAGATTAACCTCTCCATATAGCAATTAATTACATCATTCTTTGGAAGCATGCAAGAACTTATACATCGTTCACAACACAGTTTTCCTAGAATAATTTTAAATATTAATATGTCTTTGGACATGTTAGGTTATGTTAGGAGATACACCGAGTTGCATGATGTAATGTTAATGTTATTGTGAGTCTAACTGGAATCCATTATATCACTTTGCATTATATTGCTTTGATGTATCCATTCTTAAGTAATTTACGAGCTGGATGTCTTGGTGAGAGGATATGTACTGAGTTGGTGAATGCATAATGTGTAGTTATGCAAGTGTGTATGATGATGTGGGTTGCATAATGAGTACTCAAATTGACTATTATTACAGTATATTAAATTAACAAAATGATACATTAAAATAAAATTAATTTTAAACAATTATTAATAACAGTTAAATATTTACGATGCATGGGATTAATACAAATGTTGCAAATAGTAAATCATTCATGCGCTTTTACCTCATTGGGATTTGAATCAAAGAACAAGATAGTATAATTGTAATTAGCTTCGTTTAGGTTGAAGTAGTGAAAAAATCAATATGTATATTTCACCTTTGTGATGTTACGAATTTGGATACTATTTATATGTATATGCATATATATATATAATATATTTATTTCGGGAATTATTTTGAGAAAGCACTTGGAATGTATTCTGAAAGTTTTGTAAACAGATTTTTTTTTTCACATGATATGTTAGTAGGATATAAATAATGTTTATTTCGTGTGAGTAAATTGTTTATAGATATACTTTTTCGAATTACTTAGAAAAAAAGAATTATTTTCAAAAAAGTTTACATACATCAATCTATACTTCTATACTAATATTATAAAGAGGTAGTGTTTGTAACTTTGTGTGTTTGTGTGTTTGGATGTAGGAGGTAATCTTCGAAACTACTCATCCGATTTTAAAAATTCTTTCACCAGTAGAATGCTACGTTATCACTGAGTGTCATAGGCTATATTTTATTTTAAAAATCAATCGGGATCCCTACTAAAACTCCAATAATGTAACCCAAAGTGTAAATAAATGACCTATAAAATTCCTTACATTGCGTGCGCTGCGAAAACTATTGATGATAGAACAAAATAATGTACTACGGCTTTGCAGGACGGACAGATTCGGAAAATAAAACGTGCTGTGTGCTGCGTACGGCGCAAACCTTAGAAGCTCTACTGCCATTATGGGGGAGTTACTTTTGTGTTTGCTGGGGATTTTCGGCAGACACTCCCTGTAGTTACAAAAGGGACGCGTGCAGATATCATCAAAGCATGTCTTAAATCATCTCCTTTATGGAGTTCTATTCAACACCTAAATTTGCGAACGAATATGAGAGCCTATCTTGGTGGAGACACGCATAAAGATTTCCCACAACAATTGCTCAGACTTGAAGAAGGAGTTTTTCCTTCTCTAAATTTGGGCACTAATTCTGCTGAAATCATTTTAAATGAGACATTAGGTCAGATAGTCCACAGTCTGCAGCATCTTATAGAAGCAGTATATCCGGGCCTCGAAAATTTACTAGAAAGAGACTTTCACTGGTTGTGTTCCAGGGCAATAGTATCGCCTAGGAACGACACTGTCAATGAAATCAACAATCTCATTATACAAAGAGTTCCCGGCCAAGTCAAAACCTATAAGTCGATTGACACAGTCACCAACGTTGACGATGTTGTCCACTTTCCTCGAGATTTTCTAAATTCGCTTAATCCTTCTGGCTTGCCACCTCACGAACTACCATAAAAAGTCGGTACTCCTATCATGCTTTTAAGGAATATAAGCCCTTCTAACATGTGTAATGGCACAAGATTGCTCATTAAAGACTTGAAAGAAAGTTTGATTGTCGCGACCATCCTCACCGGTCCAGCAGCCGGCCAGCTAGCAAACATCCCGAGGATTCCCATGATTCCCACGGATTTGCCAATATCTTTCAAACGGTTGCAATTTTCCGTAAAAAACATCGTTCGCGATTACTATTAATAAGTCCCAGGGTCAAACTTTCTGTTTGGTTGGAATCGACCTACGAAAAGAGTGTTTTTCCCATGGCCAACTATATGTTGGTTTATCACGAGTTGGAAGTCCTGAGAAACAGTACATTTTGCTACCAAACAATAACAGGACGTCAAACATTGTTTACAGAGAATGTCTTAGCCAATAACATATTAAATAATTCTATCTCAGATAAATTGCCTTGTAATATAATGTATATTAATATGAAAAATTATAAAAAATTAAAAAAATTTCAAATAAAAATAGCAAAAAAACTTTAAATTATAAATTATTTAATTAATTATTAAATTATAATGTGCGTTTATTAATGCTTTAGGAGAGTTTAACCAACCTAATTAACCCCGGGTTAAGCAGTTTTTGCACCCGTGCGAAGCAGGGGCTGGTCGCTAGTTTTATATATATCGACAACCTTGTGTAGAGATAAGTTGTTTGCTCTGTACTCGCGCGGCAGATCTGTAGCGACCATACAGACAGAGCGTTCTCACCTCAGCTTCTGAGACAGTCTGCAAGGCGATGTGTGATGGACGAGCAAAGGGAGTTTGGTGGAAGTTAGGGAAGATAGTTATATCCACTTCCATATTCCCTTCCTGTAGTCAGTATTTTCGTCTTAAACCTAGCGAGGCCAGAATTCACGATGTAAACATTTATAAATTATTAATCAAAAAAGTCATATTTTAAAAGTTCAACTCGCTACATCTGGAATCAAAAACATATAAAAAAGTGTATTAAAATGCCCTGTTTTTTTAATAAAACTAGTCTTATATTCTAGGTTCGCTTGATATTAGATCATGTTGTATGTGTAAGTTATACAAAATAATAAATCACAGGACAGTCGTATATGTAAATTGACCCGAGTAGGATGTGGATTTTACTCAAGCTAGTTATACAAGATGTAAGTAATCATGGTATTTTACGTATTTATAATCGGGAGATTTTAGATAAAATTCGTTTTATTTATATCTTGGATAGACCTTCGGTTTTGTAGTTAGTGTTTATAGTTTCACTTATTCGCCATTTATTTGATGTCCACAATTTGTGAGAATTTTTATATCCCTAAATAGTCATTTACTTCATAAACTTATTTTTTGATGTAAATCTTTTTATACATGAAATAAATGTTGTAAATGGGGTTAATAGAATGAAAAACATATTTATTATCTATGTATAAGAATATAAGGGAACAGTTTTCAACAATGGCCAATGTCTCGTAATTTGCTTGTTTAAAAGATCTAATGAAAACTTTGGATGGTGGGGGGGGGGGGGGGGGAGTGAGAAAGAAAGAGAAAAAGAGATGTCTGGTAGCACCCTCTCATGACAGGAACATGTACTACTTACTTATTCGCCGAGTTCTTTTGCGTTGGCAGGTCGAGTGCACTCCCCTCTGCATGGGAAGTCAGGCAGGCGTGACAATTGTGAAAGAAGGACACATTCGAATATCACCCAAACTGGGCTCACACACATAACACAAGTGTAGTTATAATAAAAAACTATATTTTTTTACTACATTATAAGTTGTCAAGGAATATAATCTATTAATGGAAATAAATATTAGTGAAACTTAACATTAATAAACAAAATATTTATCAAAAAAAACATGTAACATTTAAATTAGAATACTTAATAGAAAAGTTTGCGTAACTGGACATAAGGAGAGTTTGGAACACATTTTTATTATTTCTTTGAAAATAAACTTTTTTAATACAGTAAATGCAGCTTCTAAACCACGTGGAATTAAAGTATGTTGGTTGTACAGTAAAATATATGTGGAGAGCGTACACAATTATTTAAATGTTGTGTATCAGTGAATGAGACGGAGAAGTAGCATGAGCCTACAGAAGAGCCGATGATTGTGAAAGGGACGTTATCCACAATCTCCATGTGTAAGGTGCCAGAGCATAGGGTTACAGGCTTGATCTTTTGCCGTGCACTACACACATGTAGTATAATATATTTAAATGTGGTGTATCAGTGAATGAGACTGTGAAGTAGCATGATCCTACAGAAGAGCCGATGATTGTGAAAGGGACGTTATCCACAATCTCCATGTGTAAGGTGCCAGAGCATAGGGTTACAGGCTTGATCTTTTGCCGTGCACTACACACATGTAGTATAATATATTTAAATGTGGTGTAGCAGTGAATGAGACGAAGAAGTAGCATGAGCCTACAGAAGAGCCGATGATTGTGAAAGGGACGTTATCCACAATCTCCATGTGTAAGGTGCCAGAGCATAGGGTTACAGGCTTGATCTTTTGCCGTGCACTACACACATGTAGTATAATATATATTTTTACATATAATATTTAAATGTGTGAATACACACTTTTTTTTACTATTGAATGTTTGAACTAAAACATATTCTTTTAATAAACCATATTTTAAAATAATAAGACTTTAATGAAGACTGTCAGTCACACAGGGTGGGAAATATTCTTGGAATATTTTAAAATGTAATATATTTAATCTTTACTGACATACTGCAATTACCAGTGGAACATTTCACTATCTTTATTATTGAAATATTGATTTAAATAACATTTTATGAGGCGATGAAGAATGAATAATAAGTTATGGTAAATAATACTTCACTGAAATATTGAGAAGTAATGCAAGTAAATTGAGGTTTGTATATTAAGAACAACACCAGGCATGTGGAACGAGTCAGTTGGCCAAAGTATTCAGCCGGCGGGCGGGGAAAGGAGCAATGGAGACTTTAGTAGTTGGCGTGTTAGAAAAGTAGTTGTTATGTATTTCAAACTGTACCACACTTTTATTATTTATATAAAACTTCATATTAAATTTTCAAACGAGAGTGTGTGTGAATATTTGCAGCAGGCGATGTACTTTGCTTGACGCGCATATTAAATAGTACCACAAGTCGCTGTCTAACATACTCCATTAAATGTTACTTTAGAATATAATAATGAAACGTAAAATTACACAATAAAGTATTTTACTAAATTGTTGGGAAACATGATGGAACAGTATTTTATAGTGTAACATTGACATGTGAAAAGTCGTACTTTGAAATGTTGGGAAACAATATTTATTTTATAAGATGTAATAACTATAAGGCTAACATGAAACTTTAGTGAAATGGAGGGAAACACGATTGAAGAGTCTTTTTCTTTAAGAGACTTTGGTTACAAAAGGTGGGAAATATTATAAGACGTGATCTACACTTCTTTTTCTGAAATTGTTGAAAAACACTTTATTTTAATTAGCAGTTGATGCAGTAGAGACTCATCGGTGAGTAGTGTACCGCTGGTCGGTTTCCGTTTTTGCTTGGCCGCTGACGCATACACAGTGGGAACCCGGGATGTTAGGCGCATGGCCTGCAGGTTAGCTATTCGGTGTTTAAAATGAATGACAAATACAATGTGAGTTCAGTTTGCAGTTTGGAATGATGGCGAACGGAGATGCAGTTAGGGTGTCGAACCTTGTGTAATTAATCTCTGTACTTGATCACTAACTCACGTCTCATGTGCTTATTGTGTAATTAGTATTGACAAATACTCTTGGTTGTGTACTTCATTTGTAAATAAAAGTTGAACAATTATTTATTGGGCGATAAACTTTGTATTACCTCCGACTGGCCTCAAACAGCGAGATATGTCGGTACTCATACTTTTTAACTGGCAATTGTATTTGCTAATTATTTAGTACTTAGTAATTACACATTGCTCGTATCCTCTGTTCTTCATTTGTAGCATTCTATATTCATTTGCTAATAATTTAATTCATTATTATTATTCAAATGCTAATTTTGTAATGGTTATTGCACACCCAAACTTACCTCAATAATTTGTCACAGAATTCAATCATGTTCCAGACTCCAACGAGGCCATGTGCTACTCCCGATGCCATACCCGCTTCCCTCACACACCTCACTGTTCATTCTTCATCCAGACCCCGACCAAGCAGAACTTCCTCAGCCCCTGACACCCTACCCTTTTCCCCTCACGCACCATCGCAGCACAGTCTTCCTACAGTCTCCAAACAGGCCGAATTTTCACAGCTCCCGACACCCAATCCCCTTCCCCTCACGCACCATCTTACTATAGACACAGAACAGGCAGGACCTCTGCTGCTTCGGTAACACTCCCCTACTCTCTCCCACCATCAGACCTCAGTAGTCCTCCAAACTCCAAACAGTCAACATCGATTCTCCTCAAATGATCCATGTGCTTTTCTTGCTCCAACAACAACATAATCTCAAAATGACAGAACCCTACCTCACTTAACAGTTTCAACACTTAACACTTTCCTAACTTTACCCTTTCAATATATTAACACTTTCAATCAATTGAATACTATTTAATCAGTTTTCAACGTGTTTTAACAATTTATATATATTATTTATCTCTTTGTAACCCTTTTAAACACTTTCACTGAATGTGATTATCCCTTTGGGCACTTAACCCTTTGGACACCAAACAGCACTTAGGCCACCCTTGCTCAATATATTATACAACCCCCTCGATCACACTACTCACTGCAGTTTATCTGGTTCCTTTGGCAGAAACGAATTAGATTAATTCAGTAATATTGCAACTGAACTGCCAATAAAAAACAGTTTCTCTATGTGAGAATTTGCAAAAATTGTTTAGATAATCCAAAATTCCTTTAGTAAATTATAACAATCCACGTGATATATTTGGCTGTTTCCTTGTACGAATGAAAATGACGATATAGTTGTGTAGGCTTACCATTATAGCGTATTTTTAAAAATGATCTTACATTTTTGTTGTTGAGATATGAAGAATATTATTATGTTTTCATTTGAATGGAAAATAGTTCCTAAACGCAAATTGCATTTTTTGCCAGACGAAACAGTCGAGTTTTTTATTAAATAGTTACTGATGCGTATTTTAATAACATTACGATATGCCACAGTAGTGTAGTGGTTAGAGCGCTTGCCTGGTCGTTTATCACACATGTGATAGCGGTGCGAATCCCAGCAGGGTTGTATGTAGAAGAAGATAGAGGGCGTCTCCAATGGCATGTAGGAGCTTCTTTTATACGTCTACGTACATGTTTACCTAGCGAGGGGGCACAATGGTAAAACCATGAACTCTCATTCGGGAGGATGCGGGTTCAAAATGATTCCTTTCCCAGTTCCCTTCAGTTATGTAGAGTGTATTCTTTGATGGCCTCGTTGACGAGGCGTTAAACCCATTAATTAACTAATTAAAATTACTTTCATGTACGTGCTCGCGATGCATTTACACTTCCATGTAATTGAAAGCCTGACCAAGTCGCAGTCAGCTTTTATACGTCTCTTTATAGTGTCGACATTTCCATTTCTAATACACGCGCTTAAGTTTTTTACACTGTATTCACAATAGTCAGTTGCTACGTATTACATTATTTCCGCCATTGTTGAATATCTTAATTGATAACATAGAGTTTCTAGTTACTAGTAATAGCATTCAATGATTTTATACTGTAAGGAACAATTGAATAAGCCAACAGTGGACCGGATCTCTAGGAGAACAATTGTTTGTCATGAACAACACATATACTTCACTTTGGACGGCCTGGACTGCCCTGACCATGTGAAGACATTGCATGGAATTTCATGCAACGACATATTTTTTTAAATTTGGTTTTTATGAAAACCAACTACACAAACGCACGGATATTTCACTTTTCAAATTGAAATAACATTAACACAACAATGCGGTATATAACACATTTCAAAATCATTCTGGCATATGGCTTTCTAAACAGTTGAAGAAACTTGTGGAGACGTTTATCGACAAGAAGAATATTATATTAGAAATAAATAGCACTCCATTTGGCTTTCCTACGTGTGCTGTTCCAAATTACTCGTGCTAGTCTAATTTTGTATAGGCTAATTATATAACCGATCAAAACGACATAAGATTAAAATATTAACTCACTTGAGCTGAAATCTGCATACTCATAACCAGTTTGCAGGTAAAAGCACTCGACAATCCCACTGATTCAACAGCAAAGCACATATAGGAATACTTTAATTAAAATTTACATTATTAATAGCAAGACAAAATTAATTGTTTGTGTTACGGCAATTCCTGTTAGATTGTGGCAGGTTATATGGAATGTGTGGGTTGGAGGACAATGTTACCAACAAATCCCACTAGAGAGAAGGGAACTGCTGAACCTTGTTCCATGTTCTGTCGTCAGTGCCGTGATTGCATGTACATGCACACTTGCCCCGGAAACCACTGTCCACAGGAGAGATGCACCATTCTGCTCTGCCAGGAGAGGAGCAATGACTCGCCGCACGATGGCGCCACGGAAGCCACTACACAGCTACCTTGTGTCAGACTACGAAACTATAAGATACAAAACCACGAAGGCTTAATTTTTTTATATAAAAATGTGTATTCACTCGTATCTCTGGACTATGAATCAATAAAATTGCTGCAGTAAAATAAGGACCACACTACTGCAAAGTGTATCTGATGGAGAATGATCCAACTAGTAAGTTGCTAAAAGGCAAATCTACTTTGATGACCAACTTTAATGACGACTTTTTAGTTTCCACTAAATTGTATGTAATCAGTGACAGTGAGTCAATTGTACAGTTATGAATTATGGGTGATATCACTGTGTTTAAAACCACGATATGGAAGTTTCTATCTTCTTACAAACATGTTGATGGCCTTTTATTTAAAAAATATTTATTCTAGATTTAAAAAAATTCCTGGTACTTTCAGACTAGCGGAATGCCTACCTGAGAACAGATTTAATACAAAAGAGTGTACAGATAAAGCTCAGAATCGCCTTAAAAAAAAACCAGAAACAAGTGTAAAAATTATTCTCACGATAAATTAAATGTAAGATTTAATGAAGTGCAGATTTTAGGACTGTTTGTAACTATGACACCTATAGTTAAAGCCTTTTACATTTTAATGAAGTTCTACAGCCACATTAAATATGAACAACTTGATTAATAGTGCAAGAAAAATATGATTTGGTAAACCTATTATTTTAAAATTCAGCCACAGACTAATTATTTTGCTTTACGTATCAGTTTAAAGGTAGCGATTTTCATGGGCAGTGGAAATTATATTCCGTCAATATAATTCGTATTAAAACTCCTTTTATGCTGTTAAAATTTATGTCAGGCATACTTGTACATAAAAATATTAAAATTACGTTAATGTGACTTCCTATTGATACTTTTAAAATCTTTGCTCTCGCCCGGTCGGTGACTCTTAAACGTGGTCCATATTTGTTGCAGAAACCCGGCACGTAAGACGCTCAACATTACTTGGAGACCTGCAACGAGCGAAGATCTCAGCTATTTGAGAATAAATGGTGGATTCAACATGGAAGCAGACATGTTCAAGCGAAGAATAGACTTCTGGGAAGACTTGTACAACAAATTTTTGCCTAAATAATATAAAAAAATATATATGTATGACCTGATACAGTAAATTATGATTGCCACATAATCCTTTGTCTGTAAAATGGATTTTATAATCACTGAAGCAATTCAATTGCCGGGCAGGTTTTTATAAAACATTTGTAGCATAGTAAAGTATGTAACCAGAATTTATTACTTAATATCGCTTACAATATCGTCGGTCATTAGAAAACTTAAGATAAAAGAGCGTGTATATAAATTTGTATATTTTTTTATGCAGAGATGTGAGAGAAACAATCTGGACCAATACACGTGTGTGTGTGTGTGTGTGTGTGTGTGTGTGTTGGTGTGTGTGAGGGGTTGTAGTATTAATATTTCCAATACATCTTAAGAACAAGGAGGAGGGAAGTGAACTAAAGTTCAGATAAAAACAACTGATTTAGGTCAACAAAAAATCAGTATATATCTGGAATCAGTTTATCACTGAACAATGTTGAGTCAGATATGGAAGTTTTGTAGTTAATATATTTACTTAGAAAAATTATTTAACTTATGGCAAATAAGCTGAAATAATTGCAGAACGAATAAATTATTTTACCATATTAGCATTTAGGTGTATGTATGACAATAACAAATCTAGGGTCGGCGGGAAAAAGCACTTAAGTCAAAATAACTTATTTTATAGGACGTGATTCTATATGTTTTTGTGCAGCTAGTAATTACAGAACTTTTGCTGTTATCAATAAACAAAATATACGCCGAGGGACGTATACACCCGAAGTAACATTAAATTTATTGCATATTAACTAATAGTTAAATCATGACATATGTGATAATGCCCAATGAAAAAATAGGATTAAGTTCTTATGTACTCAATTGTAATAAAAATGCATACTGTAAAGCAATTATGTTTACAATTATATATTAATTACCTAATTACACATGCATCATATTAAAATTTTAAATGCTTTTAAGGTGCCTAAATACAGTAAAAAATATTTGTTTTTCACAATTTTTGTGAAAAATTTATATTTAACACTGATCAATATAGATTAGATATTCGTCGACATCACACACAATGGCAGTCAGCAAGTACCTTTAGGGTTGTGAACTATTATGTTTACGCTTTCAGACTAATTAGCCATTGACATAAATACCACTTTAAAATTTTGGTTGTTTATATGAGGCTTTAACAGAGTAAAATTTTTTTTTTTTTTTTTAGTCACAAGTTGTGTGTCTTTTACATTGTGTTTGAGTCAATAACAATCAAACCTGGGTCGAAATCACACATACTTGCAGTAGGCAAGTACTTGCAGAACTGATCGAAGATAGGTGGGACAAGTTTCAACAAAAACATAAAGTCTCTCTTTTTCTGTTCACTGATTGGCACAGGATTGTCTGTCAGTGGTCTCACGTTGATGTCATATGTGCTTCTCCTTCACAAATTCAATATCTGAAATGGTTCTTCTCTGTTCAGCAAGATCTTGAATTGTATTGTCCCACACTCTTGCACAGTGTACTTCGACCATCGGACATCATTCCATTTGAAAGGGTTTCCTGTTACATCTTGGTGCCTCAACACCAAAGGATCTTTCAGAAGCACAGAAAATTCCAAGAAATCGCCTGGTTCCGTCTCAGCCACAGTGAATTCACTACTGCATGCTCGAACAAGTTGGCACCAGTGATGTGGATGGTATATCGGTACATTTATTTTCTTCTTTTTTTTAATATGATTACATGATCTACATCCACATATGCCATATGGCTATGCCCAGGGACCATAAACTTGTGGTCGATAACTTATACTTCTGTTCCACCTGCTAGAAATGCTACAAGCATGGTTGCTACATGAGAATATTTATTCTGTCCACCACAAGTATCAGAATAAAAAATCATGTGTGTAATCTTTGGTGGCGAACTTTTCATGTGCTTGAACAAACACGATGCAATGTGATTAGCACTAGGGCCAGATATAGCTTCATGCCACAAGTAGTAAGTTGCTTCTCCCGTCGTGTTGTCGTGAATGGTTCAATGAAATGTCCATAATTGCCTCTTTTAAAAAGTTACTGAGGTATGTATCCAGAGCAGGTATTGGTAAGCTTTGCTGCAATTCAAATGTAAAACACTTGGTATTTGTATTTTGTCGAGCATGTTCCTTGTCTCTCCGCTTTTCTCAATAAGCTGCTTCTGCTGCTCATCCCGTGTTTCTACAAGTTCAGCTTTCATGTCTTCAGTTTCAGCTACAGTAATTTTCATTTTGAAGTTGTCACAAACATGGCATGTATTTGCCTTAGGTTTTTTGAAAGATAACTTCATATCACGAAATACTTTGCTGTAATACTTAATCCCAACAGGATTATCTGTAGTTTATTTGTACATGGAATACATATTTTACAACGTTAGGTGAGCTGGAAGGTATAGCTTCGATGATTCTTTCCTTGTGTAGTGCCTCTCATAGGCAGTTAATTAAAGTATTAAATGATAAACAACTTCTTATGTCTTTCCTTCTGGATACCTGTTTGCAAGGAGGGTTTATTCCACGCATATCTCATGTTTGTAGGCCTACAGTTGAAGCTCTCTTTTTTAATGCTACACTTTTGATGAAATTATCAGATTCATATAATTTTCAGAGGAAGCATCGCCTATATACATTTATTCACATCCCATCTACAACGAGAGAAAACCTGTATGTCATCTGTCTGAATTTTTGCTTATCAAGATCAGTCAATCTGGTTCGGGATGTGGCCTTGTCTTCATCACTCATGCTAGCTACGAAAGGACAACATGTTTATATTAACTACCCATCTGGCAATATTCTGTAAACACCTCCTTTCTCTTATCATCAGGTATTTTTCCCTTGCATTTTGATCTGCAAGAGGGCAAAGGCTTCATGCATCTTACTTTTATAACTTTCTCTTTCTTTGTCTTATATTCATTTCCTAAATTTCTGTTCTCTTATCTGATTAATTTCTTTTTTCTTGACTTCACTGGTGATGGCTTGGGCATTTCCACAGGACCTATTTTTTTTTCCCCCGTTCACATTTTTCTTGACTTGTTATTTGGATAACTTTTCAGAGCTGTCAGACTCTTCTTTTCTAGGAAGATTATATGTGGGGTCTCTATTTGTGTCATCACTGACGAAGTCTTCAATTTCGTCGCTGCTACCAGTAGAAAAACTTCTATAGTTTTCATCATATGACAAGCCGAATGACGTACTTGGCATGTCTATGTTTCCTTCTCGCAGACTTGATGTGTGTACAGTTTGGTTCATAGCCTATCACTGAATTGTGTGTAGTTTATTCCTTAGTGTAAACTAATTACATTGTTGTGAGATATTGTATTATTGAATATGTATTGAATTATTTCACCATCAGCAAGATCTGCCCCGTTTCAAACATACAAATAATTATGGTTGAACCTCCCGGGTATCAAAACCGCATCGTTTTGATTATAAGAAGACATTATAACCGCACCATCATACAGGCCCCAGTTGCCAGTTAACACATGCAACAATCTCACATAACGTATTATAAAATTAATTTTAAAACAGACTGATTGTCGCTCTAGCTGACAACTGCAAATAAAATTAATGATGACAAGCTCTCGCCAAGATATGCACTATCCTTATTATGAACTGTGAACTTACATACCAGTTCCCTCAAATATGTACATACTGGTGAAACCTCATTTCACTTTCTGGCCATGCTGTGTGTGTGCGCGTGTGTATGAAATACTGAAAGATTAAAAAATGTGTTATATATATTTTTTTCCGAACAACATATTTTTACCCTTTTAAATGAGGACTTTTGAATGGTAGTTATTTTAAATTTTAGTATGTCTCCTGTATTTCAATAAAGTCTCAAATGATGCATAAAATAACTAATCTAATCTGAGAAAGTTAAAATAGTTATTTCATGTACTGGGATATAAACCCCGATTTTCTGCATAGAAAATAAGCATGCTACTAATTGAGCCACATCGCCGACAACTAGCACTAAAGGCACCAATTTAGATTACTTTTACTTGTATCTGGTTAAATATTGTGTCCTAGTATTTCCTTATTCTAAAGCAGTAAGGGTATACAAAAATCATCACACGAAGTGTGCTGTCATACTGCAATTTTCACATTGGCTACAATAGCAATTATATTCTGCTGATAGGATTAACTTAATTCAAGATACTGTTTACTTACAGGTACTATTTTATAAACTGTAGTAGTATTATGAATGGCCACAGAATGACCTTAGGAACCTGAAATAAATCTGTATTAACCAAGATGTACATAAACAACAATCGCAAATATCATTATTCATAACAAGAAGGCTGAACACAAAATAACTTACCTGAACAGTATTTATCATCCCTAAATTTTTCTAGATCATCACAAGCAGTTTTCCTCTTGTACTCATTATCAGCAGAATGTTTACGTCTAACATGGAATGATTCGATTTGTAAACCACCATTTCTCTGTTATGATTTTGCAGGACTATCAACCACAATCAGATCTTACCTACAGGGGCATTTAATTACATTAATATTTTCTTAAACATAGTTATTTAAAACATTATTCTGCTAATGGTAATTAGGGTATAATCAGCTTCTTACTAATAATTGAATTATCATGTTGGGGGAAAACCACATAAGTCACAAAATTCGAATCAAGTTGGTACTCACAACCAAAATGATTATGATCGATGTTTGGAAAAAGTAACTAACTTGACTTAAGATATTTCTTCCATTCGCACTCTTTTAAATTCTTTTGTGGGTGATTCTGTTCAGTTTGTGGATGATGACAATCCAAAAGCAGTTGACTTACGTGATTTTTCCAGGGCTTGTGTTTGACTGTGCAAGTGAAGTACTTGTGATATAAAAGAAATTATATTTTTACTTACATACTTTTTCTCGCTAACCCTAGAAATGTTAATCAAATTATTATATATATTATATAATTCAAATTATTTTCCTTCCAATACACCAAAACAATTCTTATTTAATTAACAGAGCAAATACTTAAACAATTTCAGTTTAACTTTGGGGTAACCTCACCTCTATATACTTTTTGGTACCAGTAGATGGGAACAGCATGTTCGAGAACAGGGGCTGAGACTCGTCGATTGGGGATCTACCATCACGTTGGATTCCGGACATTTTGACCTGCCATTCTGGTAATGAAACTGCCATGATCGATTCCGCCATTTTGGCTGACAGTACACCGCCATATTTGTAGCTAGTATATAACCAATTTTGTAGCAAGTACATCACCTTTTCTGTCACCAGTATGTTGTCGCCATACTTGAAGCTAGTATGCCGCTAACTTGGACCACCATTTTGATAACCAGAATGTCGTTTTTTCATACTCTTGCATTCCAGGTGTTTTCTCCTAGTGCTCCCACTTTTTCTCTTTCCCTTTCTTTATTTCCTTTCTTTATCCGTCTTTATATCTTCCCTTTCTTTCCTTCTCCATTTCTATTTATCTCCCCTTCTCTCACCTTCTTTCCTTCTTTCCTTTTTTTTCTTTCTCTTTCTCTCCCTTTTCTTCGTTATTTGTTTTCGTCGGCTGTTACTGGAGGCTACCATCTTGGTTATTGTGATTTGTCATTTATTTATATGTTACTAGAGGCCACAATCTTTGTCTCTTAATTTGTCATCTGTCTTCCTCTTTCGATCGATGCTATATTTGTTTACATTGACATGGAGGTGGCCATCTTGGTTTTTCATATGACATTTGTTTCCCACATTAGTTCTGGCACCGGCCGCTTGGAGCGCCTCCATCTTGGTTCTGGCATTGCCCACTAGGTGGCATGCCAGTCGTTCGATTTGTTGATTTTGCATCTGTCGCAAGAGCTCGACTGCCTTATTGGATCAGGAGTTAGCTGCTTGGGGCGCTGCTTTTTTTCCATAACTCAAAATACCATCTGTAATCTGTAATGGTGCGTTATCCGATTGAGGGACCTGGGTCGCCAGAATAACGCCATAGAACCCCCGGCAATTGCGAGATGCGCTGGGACAAGAGATTATAAGAAGTATATAGCTTGTAAATTAATAAATAATATTTTATCCCTTATCCAAGACACAATTTTCTTTCTTTAATAATTTGTAAGGCTTTTTTTACATATGTTTATTTTAGGTGTATTTCTTATTATTTAGATTTCTCTTATATATATTATTTTTGCATTACTTTTTTGTATATATTTGTTATTCAGATTTAACTTATATACTTTTTAGGTATTTTATTTTTATAATTTTTAAAGTTTTAATAAATAAGTTATTATTTAGATTTAACACTTATATATTACTTTATTGTGTTTACTAGTTTACGAAAATTTAGCTATCTAGCCTTGTAACCATGCACACATGTATGTTAGATTGGGGGGGCGGTATTGACAGCAAGACACTTGGCTGGCCATCCCTGCCGATAAAGTTTCTATGAAGCGGTACATTTATAAATAAGTAAAATTATTTAAAATTATTTATTAATCATTTGAATAATGCCAAAAAAAGAATATTTGAAAATAGAGTACAATATATTTCAAATGTATTTGTAACGCAAATTCAGTTTAAAAAATTTTAATATTTTATATTTCACACTTTACCATGACAGCTGGTAACAAATAAAAGAAAAACTTCTCCTGCGAGGATGGGATTCAAACCGGAACTTTTGGTTACAAGTCGAACATACTATCCACTTAGTGACCTAACTCACGTCAAGATGTTGTGCATTAATGTTATTTATAAACCTCCATGAAAAAGTGGAGATTAACCTTACACAATTACAGAATTTTTTTTATTTTTCACTGAACAAATATAATTTGCGCATAGATAACATAAGAATACTATATTTTAGGGAATTTTATTAGTTTATTTAAAGGCCAGGGATGTACTGTCTTAAAATCATTTTATTTTCAGGTGGAATCTGAATTCTTAAACTAACATCAAATAATTATATTATACATTTTTAAAATAATTATGTAACAAGTCGGGCTCGTGTAAGCAAGTGAATATTAACGTGCACAGGTGAATACAATTTGCGAACTCTTAGGAGACAGACAGTCTCGCGAAATTCAGTTTGCAAGCACAATTTGTATCTTAAAGTAGGTGTGTTTAAGCCCTTTATGACCGAAGTAATTAGCTTAAAACAATATTTTTCTGTTATTAACGAGATCTGGTCACTATATGATGCAGGAATAAAAAAAATTATAAAGTTTTTTTAAATTTATTAAATGTAATTTTATTTAAATTTTTTATGTTGTACTGAAATTATACGTAGAGTGCAAAATAAGTGGTCTCAACTTCATTTCAGGTATCCTATATTCAAGACTAAATACTTCACGGTGTTAATTATTAACTGCTTCGACTATTTACCGTGGGCACAACTATCCTACTCGGATTTTTTTAAATGTATGTGTATGTAAGTAAACCAAGTTCCATCATATTCTCTAAATGTATGTGTATGTAAGTAAACCAAGTTCCATCATATTCGCTAAATGTATGTGTATGTAAGTAAACCAAGTTCCATCATATTCTCTAAATGTATGTGCATGTAAGTAAACCAAGTTCCATCATATTCTCTAAATGTATGTGTATGTAAGTAAACCAAGTTCCATCATATTCTCTAAATGTATGTGTATGTAAGTAAACCAAGTTCCATCATATTCTCTAAATGTATGTGTAGGTAAGTAAACCAACACACACACGCACACACACATATATATATATGTGTGTGTGTGTGTGTGTGTGTGTGTGTGCGCGCGTGTGTGTGTGCGTGTGTGTGTATACAAACTCCAGACTACAAACATAAACACAGAAATCTTAAATAGTATCTTTACAGCAGAATACTCACTTTATACTAAAATTTATATAATCTACTTATACGCATGTCAAGATAGGTTATGCTAGCAAGCATCCAACCTGACCTATGGCCTGATATGTTCCGGCGTCTCCCGCATCATAGACCGTTTACCCGGCCGTGCACCGAACCCAATACCATAAGGGATCACACCGTGTAAGTGATGCGTGTACAGTGATGCGCCCGTGGGGCATGGTGCAACGAGTGCAGAGTGCATGGTGCAATGAGTGCAGCACCGGGCATATCAGTCCACATGAAATAGATCCAAGTAAAAGATTTTAAGGGCAGGTACTGTGAAAAGTTATTTCTGGAATATGTATAAACTTACGCCCTAGCGTAAGCCCTTTTCATTTTGATATAATAAAGCTAGTGTTATTGTGTTTTCATTTTGATATAATAAAGCTAGTGTTATTGTGTTTTCATTTTGATATAATAAAGCTAGTGTTATTGTGTTTTCATTTTGATATAATAAAGCTAGTGTTATTGTGTTTTCATTTTGATATAATAAAGCTAGTGTTATTGTGTTTTCATTTTGATATAATAAAGCTAGTGTTATTGTGTTTTCATTTTGATATAATAAAGCTAGTGTTATTGTGTTTTCATTTTGATATAATAAAGCTAGTGTTATTGTGTTTTCATTTTGATATAATAAAGCTAGTGTTATTGTGTTCTCATTTTGATATAATAAAGCTAGTGTTATTGTGTTTTCATTTTGATATAATAAAGCTAGTGTTATTGTGTTTTCATTTTGATATAATAAAGCTAGTGTTATTGTGTTCTCATTTTGATATAATAAAGCTAGTGTTATTGTGTTTTCATTTTGATATAATAAAGCTAGTGTTATTGTGTTTTCATTTTGATATAATAAAGCTAGTGTTATTGTGTTCTCATTTTGATATAATAAAGCTAGTGTTATTGTGTTTTCATTTTTATCAAATGTGTTTTCACCATTCACGTCATCCTTTGCAAGTGTTATGTGTTTTGTTTTGTAGCTGGAAAATCCTTTTCTAGATAATTTTTTTCATTGAGTAGGAAAGCCTTAATTGATGTAAGCAAGAGTGTTTTGTACCTTAAGAAGTAATTCGAGCTTGGAGGGCTAACCCCCTCCCCCACCCGGGCGGTGGAGGCGCCAAGCTGGACAAATCAGTAGCTTCTGAGACTCGCGAGGGTGAAGTTGTATCGTGAGCATCCTATGGCATTCAACTTTGCAACCAACCATCTTAATTTCAGTCGACTTTATTTTATGTGGCAACCGTTTCCTTTAGCCGCGGGAACGCCTGCCCTCTCCCACTCAGGTTTGCATTGCCCAGGGGGACTTATAAACCATCGTAAATATTGTTGACTGTATGTCGTTTTTGTCTGTGATTCCTTACTGGCGGCCAGAGTCCAGTGCATTGTAAGTTCTCTCTGACGGAGAAGTTAATAAACGCCACTGAGATACGTGTGGAACAGTAATTAAGTATATTCCTATTTGTCTAACTTCTGGGTACAGGCCCTCTGAATACCTGCTCGTTATTATACAAGTGTTCAGTGTTTTAAATATGTATTTTCATTAATATTCCAAGTTGATAGTATTTTGGGCGTGTGGTCGGCCGATAATACACCCGACAGTACCAGTTAAAAGTTACGTAATGTGGCGTGGCACCCGCCGAGAGGTTGTCGAAGGGAAATTCAGTACAAAAAATATTTCTAAAATGATCTACATGACGAAAGCAGCGAATGAACGTGGAGATTTTTCCGCCCTGGGTGAATGGCCGCGGCTCAGGGAACAGAGTAATAAACTCTACCAACATTTACACTGTTGAGACAGTGTCTGGTAACCCGGGTAATTACATCAACGCCCTAACCTCAACCTTGCCGCCAGCTAATTTCCCTTCACCCATCCATCGTCCTGCCACTTTGAGTAAGATTGTCGCCCTTCCGTGGGGCGCAAAAATCCATCACACTGATTCCAGGATTTTTATCCCACCAAAATGTTCTCTTTTTCCCAAGTTCGTCCTTGCACATCCTCGTTCTAACGCTTGGATTCCGCCAACAGGAGAAACAGTGAAAGAAGGAGCCAATAACCACGATGTAACGACTTCCAGACACCTACGAGAAGCCAGGAAGTCTGCCACATTGGTTACCAGGAAAGTGCACGAAGCACAGAAGATGGCCCCCATTGCTGCGGAATCAGTGAGCACATACTGAAGAGGGGCAAAGGTTAGCATGTGATGACATCCCACCCACCACCCACTCCGCGCAGGACAGTTGGAGTATCGATCATGTGGACTCGCTCCAACCCTCAGCATGCGCGAGAGGGACAGCCACGTGAGGGGAAGGCGCTTCCCCTTATTTGGCGCATCGTGCTCCAGTAGTGAGTATCATCACCGCGCACCACGTTCACTTATGTTTATAAACATGTCGGGCCGGTGTAGTGCCCTGGAACCGCTATGTCTGCAATGCTCGCATCCACTGCTACAAGATGCAATAGCGAAATACAAACTTGGCACATCACATTGCCAGTGCAGCTGCAAAACCCGACCGACCAGCTGTACCACCAAAAACATCGGAACCAGCGAGAACAGTGCAACCACTGCCACAGTTGGACACTACGGTGGAGACTGTTTGTGACTTCGAAATTTAACAGTACAAACAGTATCGAATTATTACACGCTGCAAATATTTTAACTAAAATTCAACCAATTTCAAGCTAAATTCTAACAAATTTCTAATTCCCTGTCAAATTTTACGAAGCGCAACTCAAAACAAATCATATTTAGGGTCGAAATCAAAATTAATTTTCAACATGTGTTCTCTCTTTGTTCTTTAAAGACTAATTATAAAGCTAAATCACCATATTTTTTATGAAATTCTAAGAATTTTCATTCCTTTCTTGTGATGTTATTTTTGACTAACTGATTCGTCTTTCAAAATAAATTTTAATATTTACCCGTTTTGACCTAAATTTAGCCTCATTCACCCTGAAAATGGATCACTGATATATGAGTGAACAAAGTATGTTTTAAAAAAAAGTCCATGTAATTGAGAATGAAGAATTGGGACAAATTATCTTGATTTTGGGGGTGAAATTGACGAGATTAATCGGGTTTGAAGAAGAGATTGAAAAATCGTTGCATGAAAATGAGAAAATTGCATGAATTTTAGATAAATTATTGTGTTGCGCCAAGATCTGCAAGAGTCCTCTACTGATTTATAAAAAATGAGTACATATAAACACAAGAGAAAGAAAAAAATTTCGCTTCGATTAAAAACAGATTTTTTATTCGTTAAAACATTAAAATATCTAAACAATTTCTTGTTTCTGTAGAATTGTTTACATTATCCAATTAATAAAATTTAAAATTTATATATCTTCAGTGATATTTTCTTTCAAATTATCATATGTTAAATTCTGTTAGCAAATTAAAACAACATTGCAAATTGTACCAGACTCAACAGATTTTTTTCTTTTTAAATCTACGCCAATTTTTTATTTGTGTTATACTACTACTGCTTCTCTATGTAGGCAATCAACAACATATAAAGGTCTTTGTCCCCAAAATAAATAATAATTGATATTGTCATGATAGCTTGAAGTTCGCTTATAATAAAGTTCATTAGTTCTGCATATATTATTTAATTTTATTATTGAATTTATCAAATCAATGAAAGCCAGAAACATTTTAAGACAATGATAATTTTCAATATTTAGATTTCAATATTTTTTTTTTTGGAATAATATCATTTCTTCCGTTTTTAACAAAAATATTTGTCACATTACATTGATCAAACAATGAATCATGCACATATTGCTCAGTGCGATTTTTTATATTAGTTTGGAAACCCACAATTACAAAATCAGCCATGTAAAATTGCAAATTATTAAACTGATCTTTTATATCAAAATTAAAAACAGTTGCCCCAGCAGGAACATCTTTTCAAAAAATTGACAATACTTAAAACCAATATAAATTTTAGGTTTTTATATGTTTGGTGTTTGATTGCAATTGATCTGTTAGCTTCATATTCAACAATAGGCCACCAAATTTCTAATTTTTCAATCAAAAATATTCCTGGATCAGCATAATCTCTATCAATTGTAGTGCCCTCTGCGTTCTTTGTTTCATAAACAAAAACATTTTTTGTCAAATAAATTTCCAAAAGAAATTATTTTATAACCACCTTTCCAGTAAATTTTGTTATTATCTCGAATAAAGCCAAACCAATATATTAGTAGATATATTATTTCTTTTATTTTATCACTACGAACAGATTTTACTCTAAATTTATTATCAACACCAGTAGACTCTAAATAATTTTGTTCGCTTGGTGATCTCAGTAAAATATTCATCATTGTTGAGGTTATTCCTTGATTTTCACCAGCCTCAATAATCTGTCCATGTTTTGAAATTTCTACTCTGGAAAACTGAAATGGAAAAAAAAATTAGAACAAACATCAACATTATCTAATTTTTCGTATTTTGGCTAATCTCCAACTTTATCTCTTTTCAGTAGGCGAATTCTTCCAAAACATAAGTTTAATTTAGAAAACCATCTTCTATGGGAATATCAAACTCGATTATATTATTGTAAATATTTAAATTCCCCCTCGTTTGTTCAGTTGCGGGAAACGTTTGTCTCCGAAAATTTGCAATGCTTTAATAACTAATTTATAAGAAAAAATCAAATAATGTAAATGAAGGATTCAGACGGTGTTCTTCGAGTGAAATTGCTCATCGAGAAGTATACAAATTATAAAAGAACCACGAGGTAGGATATTAAAAAAAAATCGAAATAAAAAGCTATACCCTTAATTGGAGAATGACAAAATATTGGCAAAAAAGTAGAACAAATTGGATGAAGAAAATATCAATTTAATGACAGCACTAGTACATGTTGCTGCAAGAAATCTAGATTATCCACCAATACCAGAAGAAATATCTTTTGAAAGAGAATTATTCCCAAAATCACAAATGGGTGTCACTAAATTAAAAAATTTGCCACCTATAGCACACATTTCTACTATAAATTAAAGGAAATATATTTCTGAGAATATTTATATTATTGATGATAAATTGGTTTTGTGAGGAGTTGGCCACATTTTGAAATTGGAGATAGAAAAGTAAAAATTGATGGTGAGTTTTTATTTGTCGTATATGAAAATATAATTTAACACAGGGCCTCACTAATTTGTTAACATATAGTAAAAAATTTAATTTTGTAAATGAAAGCACACTCAAAAACGAATTTACTAATGAGTACTATAAAAATTATGCATAAATCGCTAAAGCAACAAATGCAGTGTATCAAGACTAAAATTAATGTTTATTCGAGTAAAAAGTGAAAATACACAGATATAATTAAGCCAAGTTATCAAAATATACAAAGAAAAAGATAAATTCCTAGCAAAATATAGTTTCGAGAGCTTTAGTGATGACGATTTGAAAATTGGAGATGGCGAAAAAAATTATGGAAATTTTTTTTTTTTTCAAATATAAAATAAACATTATTAATATGCTAAACAATAAATTTTATGATTTTGTTGTGAATGACCATAAAGGAATTCCATATCTAATTAAAGTTTTGAATGTTATTCCACACTCATTTTGGAATTCTAAACACCATGGCAAAGGTGTGATAAACTGGTCATTAAATAATTTGAATTCGCCCGGAATGCATTTGCCTGGTTATAATTATTGTGGGCCATTTACATAATCAAATGAAAGATTAGAAAGAGGAGATGCAGGAATGAATAAACTAGATGAAGCTTGCAAATATCATGATACTGCTTATAGAGATCATAAATATTTAGAATCCATGCATATCTTTATTCGAGAAATGTTAAGTTTCGCGACATAATTTCCGTGTTGCTAAATTACATATATCTGGGAAACCATTAATCAAATATTTAAATAAGAACTTTGATAATATTGTTGAAGATAAAAATAATGTAGGTTCAAAATGAAATTCGAGTGTTTCTTCTTTACAAAGTGAGTTAAGCAATTGTTTTGATTTTACAAAATCGTATGTCTCATTTTGCGATCAATTTTTTTTATATATATATAACAGATTATGAAATAAAATTTTTTGATTCAAAATACAAAACTGTTGTTTCGGATTATGCTCTAAAAGCAGACATAAATTTGCAATTCAACAACATTAATGCCGTAAAACGAATACATAATGCAAAACAAACATTAAAAAAAGGTGCACATTCAAAATATAAAATATTGTTGCAGATTATGCATTAAAAACGACGTCGATTCAAAATATAAAACTATTTTTGCAGTTTATGTATTAAAAACCGATGTCGATTAAAAATATAAAACTATTGTTGCAGATTATGCATTAAAAATGATGTCGAATCAAAATACAACAGTAGAGTTTCTGATTTAAAAACATATGTAGATTCAAAATATAATACCATTGTTTCTGATTTGCGAGATCAAATTAGCAAAGTTTTTGTTTAGACAACAGAATATGTTTCTATTCAAAATCGCAGAATTAATGATATTGTAGATCCTGTAGATGGCAAATATGCTGCCAATAAAATATATTTCGATAAAGAATTGCGATGGCAAAGATGCTGTTAGTAAAAGACATTTCGATAAAGAATTGCAAAATTTAAATTAATCGATTTTGAATTAGTGCAACACACTCGTTAACTTGAAATCTGAGGAAAAATCTTACATATTTTATTTACCTGCAAAGTGGAATAAAAAAATATATAATTTTCATTTAGATAACCTACTATTCTTTCATAATTTATGGATTGTACTGTTTAAAATATAAATTCTGATACTTGCCCTGATGATACTCTAACTGTGATTAAGGATCCGAAAAAAAAAATTGTATAGTAAACCATTTGAAGCTAAAAAAGGTGATAAATTGGTTTAAAAAAAAAAAACTAAAATATCTGATTATTCTGATGGGTTTATGACTATAAGAGGAATATTCGTGAATTACAAAGATTAAATTATATATATATATATATATATATATATATATATATATATATATATATATATATATATATATATATATATATATATATATATATATATATTCAATTGGGAATACTTGGTGTTTAAAGTGCAAGAATGTGATTGAGAATTGTAATATAAAAATGAGAACACCACAAATGGATGGTTAGTCCAGAAAAGTATATGCTTGTGCAATTATAAAAAAACTATATTTAAAAAAAAAATTGCTCAATGTGAGAGAAGGAATAATCAATGAATTATATAAACCTGCACGAAAAAATTATCCACGAAGAAAAGTTATTTCATATGGAAGTGATGCTTTGTGGCAAATTTATCTAGTAGAAATGAATACTGGAAATTTGAAAAGTATATCACATATAAATAATAATTACATATATATTATGACAATTATCGATGTTATTTCAAAATTTGCTTTAGCTTTACCAATAAAAGATAAAACAGCAACAAATGTAGCAAATGCTTCAGAAAATATTTTGTTGAAAATAAAACTAAATAATTTACAAAGCAACAATGGCTCAGAACTTTATAGTAAAATATTTAAAGTGCTTTTGGAAAAGCAGAATAGAAATTATTTTTCTTTATTTTCTGAATTAAAAGCTAGTGTTGTTGAACGATTTAATCGAACTTTAAAAAATATAATTTGGACAAAATTTGCTTTGAATTGAGACTATAAGAGATTAATATGTTGGATGAATTAGTGGAAGACTACAACAACAAAAGACACAGCATTGAACCGATTGAAATTAATATAAAAATGAAAAAAATAATAATTTCCAAACGAATTTTCTGTTTACTAAATCCAAATATAAAGTTGGAGATGTTGTCGTGTGAGCAGACTGAAAAATTTTTTTGAAAAAGGTTATCCAGCTAATTGGTCAAGAGAATTGTTTACTATTTGTAAATTTTTAAATTTTGAAGTGCCAAATTATAAATTAAAAGATATTATTGGAGAAAAAATAATGGGTAGTTTTTATGAATACGAAATTATGAAAACTAACTATCCTGATGAATATTTGGTAAAAAAAAGTTCTCAAAACTAAAGGCTGTAAAATATTTGTAAAGTGGTTGGGTTTTAATAATTCTCACTACTCTTGGATTAATAAAACAGATATAGTGTAAATTTCAAATCATTTTTAATTCGTTTTAAATTTTCAGATCATATGTATGGATACCCTGAAATATTATAATGAATAAAATATTAAATTAATTATACGTAATTGTAATTTGTGTATTGTTATAATTAACTGGCGATTTGCAATCTTTCCATTTTAATAATTCTTTTGTTTCACCCCAAGATGTTACATTACCTGTGTTGCCTAATTCTAATCTTTCTAATAAATTTTTGCACAATAGATTTAATTTGTTTTCAGCAATGAAATCTTTTAATACTTTAAATAATTTTGTTTTTATATTAGTTGATAATTCATCATCATTACTTAAAGACTCTGGCTCTGGAATAATTGGTTTCAAAGTAAACATTTCTGCTAAATTATTTTTGATTAAATTATTGATATAATCGAAATGTTTATTCATGTCTTCAATTACTGATTCTACTATTTCAAGCTAATAAGTGTAGTGCAAACAAATATTTCCACATTCTTTTAATCACGAAAATCGTTGAGTAATTCGTTAATTGACTTTTCGGTATTGTTTACATTGTAAACTTTCTTATCGATACAAATGTAAAATTGATCTTGTTCATTGTGCGAATAATTGAAATTTGCATTTATGGTGATATATATCTGTTTTACGAACTTTAAAATTGTTAATTAAGGAATATCGCCTAGATATGGCGATGTATTTATATATCCATTTCTCGTTTTCTTTTTAACTTTGTTTATAAAAAATTTTCATATCCATGTTAAAATGCTCAAGTTTTTTATTTTCTAAAACGAGTTGTTCAGATTTATGTTCTATCATTTTTATCTGCTGGTCTTTTAAATCAATGGTTTTTTTAATTTTATGACAGCCATATTTTCTAATTGGAGGAAGAACTTCTTCAGATACCCATGTTTTAAATTCTGTAGCAATTTCAGTTTGTGAGCCGAAAATAAGTTCGTATAAACCAGATTCATTAAATAAATTTCCCTTCCACTATTATGATCTAGGTGGGCCCCAAATTGGGTACCACCTAATTATGATAAAATTACTTTATTTTTCGGCAGAACATAATTTTGTAAAGGTTTTTCTGTGTTAGAGTACTCTAATATTTCAGCAACATCTTTACCACAAAACCAGGGCTCATTTTCATCATCCAACACAATCTTCACCTTCTTGTTATTAAAAAATAAATGATTGAAATCAAATAATGTAGTAAATTTATTGCTATCTTCTAGTTGTAGGTCCTCTAGTTCTTTTGCTAGTGATTCGACCATTTTGTATGTGGGGAAATATGTTGTTTTTATTTACATTTTTTACGAAGAAAACAAAAAATTGAAGAATAAAATTTGTATAAAATATAGACCAAATTCATTAATAAATATTGTATGTAGTTTCATGTTTGAAATCGTCCATATTTTAGGGACAGTTCTGAGCTCAGTAATTTTTTTTTTTTTTTTTTTTTTTTTTTTTCATATTTCTAGAGCCTATGATCACAGGCTCTGAAACACCATAATGAATATTAAACTAAAAATTAGTTTCTTACTCAATTCGACTAAGAATATTTATATAATTTATTATTTGTTGTTGAATATAATTATTTCCGACAATGTTAAAATATTTATAGAAAAAATAAATGTTTCCTTTCATTGTTTCCTTCATTCTTTGATATAAATTTATAGAATTTGGAATAGATACAAATCTCAATAATTCTTTACAAATTGAGCGTGTGTCTCCAATTCTATATAATTGTTATGAACATATTTTCATTGAGTTCTAATAACATAACTATCAAATTCAAAATTTACATCAAAAAAATTAGAATAATAAAATTGGATTTAAATTTTGGTTTCGTGTTTGCGGTACAACATGAGGTGCCCTATCTCTATTTACCTGATTTCTGTGATTTATTCCATCTACAGCTTTAGGTGCTGATGCTGTTATATTTTGAATATAACCATCATTAATTTTGCATATTTCTTTTAAATTTTCATTGTAATCATCTTTAATTTTATCTATATCTTTTAAATAATAAACTTTAATTTCTAAAATTTTATTAGTATGCTCTAATTGTTTTAATTTCATATCTTTTAATTTAATTACTTTATGTAATTTATATTTGCCATATTTATGAATTGATAGTAAACTTTTTTTAACCCATTTTTTTAAGTTTTAGCTTCTTTTTTAGACGACACAATTAAAGAATATAAGATTATTTCATTTATATAAATTGTTTATTTTTCATTACCAACTAACCTATCTTTCAAAGGAGAGTTCAGACTTTCTAATTGACATTTATCTACGTCTGAAATATGCTTATAAGCTTTGTGTTTTTTGCAATATTCTAATATTTCAGCAATATCTTTGGCTTTAAACCCAGGATAATTAATATAATCAAATACTATATATTTTTATAAAAAAATTAGTAATTTAAATCAAATAATGTTGCCAATTCTCTATACTTCTCTAGTTGTTTTTCTACTGATTCGGCCGTTTCGTATGTGGGGAAATATGTTTTATATGCATTCTTTTTATTAAATAAAAAGAAAAATTGGATAAAATAATTATATAAACTTTAGAGAATATTTTATAAAACATAGCAGATTTTTCATTGCATCTTCAGGGCATCTGCCAGACGCCCTAAAAGTATTAGAATTAAATAATATCATATTCATCAATATTTTCCTACAATTATATAGCTCTTACGGATTTATTAATGGAACCCATATTCATTAATAAATTGCTTTACCACTAGTGTCAATGATTCGTGGGCACTTATATATTTTAGGTATCAACAAAACACCCACACTTGGTGTCAATAAAACACTGACACTTGGTGTCAGTAAAACACTGACACTTGGTGCTATCCGAAAATTCAACTTCTCTAAATGTGTCTATTATTGCCCATCACCCCCCTTCCCAAAACAAAATTCAACTTTTTTTTTTCCATTTATAGATTCATATCAAATTTAATTATTCTGCATGGGCAAATGTTTGCATACATTGAATCAACATTCTCCAGGCTCCTAGATCAGTCTATATTTTAACCCTCATCTGCAAGCTAAATGAGTTTATCTTGATAAAATATCAGCTCCAAATTTTTCTTCTTAAAAAATTTTTTCTTTCTTATTTACGACAAAAAAAAAAAGTATTCTCTGCTCTGCAAGTTAAACATTTCACTTTAATTCCCCAAACTACAAGCTGTAGAAAATAATGAAATGGTTTAGGGCAACAGATCTAGAAATTTACGAATCTAATTTTGGTAAAAAAATTAATTGTATTCAAGCTGACAATTTAAAAATGTTGTTGCCAGAGTGGTATTTCAGGATACCCAATAAAAATTCTTTGAAACTAATAAATGATAAGGAAATGTTTCTAAAGTATAAAAGCATAAGATAAATGAAAGTGGGAAATTTGTCCATGATCTAGAATTATCTTAAGCAAATTTTTAAGAGAATTAATTTTTTTTAATTTTTTTTTTTTTACAAATTTGTTTCTTTATAAATATACATGACTTCACCTATTTTTACTTGCAGTTTGTCCAATATTTTATAAGGTCGCGATGGCCCAAATCTGCCATCTTATAAATTAGATACAGCATCTCAAGATCTTAAAAATTTAGTTCACACATTTCATTAAAATTTAAAAAGCTTGTAATTATCACTCTAAGATAACACTGACAACAAATATGAACTTTGAGAAATGAGTGAATATATAGAGCAAATAGAAGAAGTGTTAAATAAAATTGGAAGAGCTTAGAGTTTAACATTTTTTTTGTTTGTCTTCAATGTTCTTGGGTAGCACTGAAATGGTGCTACTCAAAAATATACAAAACGTTTACAATGTTTATCAAACAATATGGTTTACATAAAAAATCAATTTTTTTATTTTTCATAATAAAATTTGTTTCTTTATAAATAAAAATGAAGAAATGTAGTATAAGCAAGCAATGTTAAAAAGTGGCGATGTTTTAAACATTGAATGTTTTCCAGCACATAAACACACAAAATATATGTACATTAACACATGTAAAAATTGTTACAATCTATATTCTAAAAGTTGCTATGAGTTAAAAAAGAGGTAGTACTTTGCGAACTGAAAAATCTGTTTGCAAGGTAAATTTCGAAAAGCACAAAAATAGTAAACAGCACAATAGTCATGAAATTTTACAATATCATTCTTTAAGCAAGACCTGTATAGTATGCATGGAGGATATCTCTATCGACGATTTCGCATCTCATAAAAACACAATAGATAATCATTTTAACACTTGCAAAACATATTATACCGAATATGCTAAACAACATTATGAGTAAAAAAAAATATATAAAGTGAAATGCGAATGTGGAAAATTTGTATATAACCATTATCTGAAAAAAAAAAAAAAAAAAAACATTTTAATAGTAAGACACATTGCAGCAATATATATTCTAAGTGAACTCGAGCGTTTGCTGACTTCATAAATGTATACTATAGTAAAATGTATTATATGTACATATGGAGACGAGCAACCTAGTGGGTGAGTTGAGAGAAAAGAGACTGCACGAGTTGAGAATTATAGGTAGGGAATTAAAAATTAAAAAATCATACAAATTACGTAAATATAATATTATTGCAAAAATTATTCAAAAAATGTGAATATAAATTTAAAAATCCTATCAGGAACTTAAATGATTTAACAGTTGCTGAATTAAGAACTAAAGCTAAAAGCTTTAAGAAAAATAATATTTATAATTTAAGAAAGCTGATTTAATTACAGCTCTTATGCCTATAATTAAAAATGAACAAAGAAAAAAAAACTTTGCAAATTTATCTTTTCCAAATGGCAAACTAATATAGAGAAAAGTTAAAAAGGTTTTAAAAGAAATTTTCCTCTTTTGCTATAGTGTATTGCAACAGAAATAGAAAAACTAACAACGCATACGAAGTTGAGAAAGCTTTCAAGTGCAGATTATCAATATACAACATTGAAAATATCTTTAATATAGTGTTGCCCAGAAAATTTTTAGCTTCGGAAAAGCAACAAATATTTAAAATTTGCACTATGAATTTATATAACTTGGAGCAGTAAAGCCCAACATAAAATATGCTGCTCAATTTCGAAGTCGAAAAACTGGCGACATTCGAATATTTGACGACATTCACTTACCCACATTTACAATATTGAATGAGGGAGACATTTAAAAAATGTACAAACAACTACCATTAAAAATAATTGCACGAGTAGAAAACATTGAAAAATGGTACTCAGATTGGGCCATATATAGTATAAATGGGTTGCAACCAGCAATAAATAAGTATAATTCATTAAATTCTGCATCATATATAGAATTACCAGAAGTGACTAAGAATAAAAAAGCATGGATTAATGTGAAGAATGATGATCAAAATCTTTCCTTGGGGAAATAAAATCTGCATTGTTTCCTGCTGAAAAAGACCCACAAAGAGTATCTAAATATAAAAATGTGGGTCTTAACATTCTATAAATGTTTACCCTATTGATGATAAGTTCAATGTTTAGCTACTAAAGCTTACAAAAAATAAAAAGAACAAACACATAAATTTATTTATTTTAAAAATTGCAGAAACTCACATTATTGTTGGGTAAAAGATTTATCGAATTAGCTTTCAGCACAAAAAAATTAACACAAAAGTAAAATTTATATTTGCGATGTGTTTCTTCAAGAGATATTAAATAAACACACAGAAGGCCGCTAAGAAAATTAACCTGTGAAGATAATCTTTTCTTCAAAAGGAGAAAAAATAAAATTTAAAATATAAAACACACCACGAATGTCCAATTCACAATAAATGCCGATTTTCAAAAAATTTTAAAGAAATTATCAAACACCGAACCAAATCCAAGATAACTAAAGATATTTAACTTGATCAAATATTATCTAATTTTCACAAAGGACGATATCGATAATAGTATTTTCAAAGAAATACTCAAAGGAAAATATAAACTTACAAATGCACAAATAAATGACATTGATTTAAAGTGGAATGATGCATAATACACAATGAAATATCAACTACACGAAGCTTCTGGTTTTTGCTATTGTATTGTATCTGCTTATGGTGATTATAAACCACCAGGCCCAGATGTGCATACCATATTGAGGCCCAGATTTGCATAACATTTGTATAGTCAATAAAAAGAGAACTTGAATAAATTGGGAAAATATATTCACAAACTGAGTCAATGCACCAGCTAGCACAAGAAGAATGTTTTATACAATAAAAATAGAAAATTCACTGTATGCGAGTGCAAATATTCTAAGGACAGTAATTTACACAAAGATATTCCATTTTGTCCAGAAAATAAGTTAGTTCCAGGTACCAATGAATATTAACTACTAAAAACATTAAATAAAAAAGAAAAATATATTCTTCACTATCGTTGATTGCAACAGTGCCTAAATAATGGACTGAAGCTTACAAAAATAAACAGAATTTTGACATTTAACCGATCTGATTGCTTGAAAAAGTACGTGGATTTTAATACATTGATGAGTACTAATACAAAAAGTGATTTTGAAAATAAATTTTATAAACTGATGAATAATTCTGTGTTGGGTAAAATAATGGAAGATATAAGAAACAAAATTTATATAAAACTAGTTTCAGGTGAAAAAATTTGTAAGAAATTAGTGGTCAAGCCAAATTTGAGGAGAATCTTGCAGCTATTCACATGAATAAAATTAATGTTAAATTTAATATGCCAATTGATGTGGACATGGCCATTTTGGATATTCCGAAAGTACCAAGGTACCATTTTCAATATAAATTTATAAAGCCAAAATATGGTGATAAAATTTAATTGTATTTTCAAGATACCGACTCTAATTTTTATACCATTAAAACAGAAGATTTCTAGGAAGATATGAAATCGATGTTAGATAAATTTTATACAAGTGATTATCCAAAAGATAATATTCATAACATGCCACAAATAAAAAAAACACTTTAGGCTAAATGAAATATGAGTGTAATTGCAATGGTTTTAAACAATTTGTTGGTTAACGAGCAAATATGTACGCATATAGAGGTGAGAATAAAGAAAACAAAAGAGCAAAAGAAGTGAAAAAATGTGTTGTCAATTATATAATTCATTTTGATGACTATAAAAAAGTATGTTTGAAAAAAAAATTCTATATAGAACAATGAATTTGAAAAAGAGTGATAAACTAACACATATAATAGAGGTTAATAAAATAGCTTTGCCATATGGATATCAAAATTTATAATTTTATTAATGAGAGGTGTAACTCTATTTAAGTCCCACTTATTTCTGAAAGAAAAATTATATATTTAATTAATGAGGGGTGGTATAAAAAAAAAATATTTTATTAATGAGAGGTTGTATCCATTTTGGATACCACATATTTCTGAAATAAATTCTCCATATTATATAATGAGATGTGGTATCAATTTTGGATACCACATTTCTGAAAGAAATTTTTTTTTGTATAATGTGAGGTGTGATAGGAAGAAAAATATTTAAAGTCATAAGGTGAATTCGTTTTAAATTTCTATGGTTTACCTTCGTAATCCCTGAAATACCATAATGAACAAAACACAAAACATAATTTTGTGTCCCACTTATTTCTGAAAGAAAGGTTTTATATTTTGAAGATATTAATGGGGCCCTGAAACATGGTGGCCTTTATGAATTGCAATTAAATTAGAAAATTTTAAATTTCTATAATTTCCAAAACAATGTCGATATCAAAACCATCAAAAAAATTTATTTACCATTTTTGTCTCTAATTTATAAAATAGTGTTATTAAATATGCTCATTATTAATTTTATAAAAATTGGATACAGGGGCTTATAAATTATATAATCTCTAAAACCAAACATGGTTTTTGGTGGAAAACTAGCAATTATATTAGTCTGCATCTTTTTATATTCATTATATTTTTTTAACATACCATATGCCAAATTACAATGATTATTCAGTGTTTTGAATGGAATAATGGCAATTTGGTGCCTACAATTTTTTTTCTTTTTCAATACTTAATTTTCTTTTAAACCAAGAACATCAGGTAACTAATCATCAAATTAGTATCAAACCTGGTTTAAATTGTTATTCTATTTTTCACATTGTCTGAAGTAATTTCGATTTCATTTGTTGAAAATGGTTCAATTAAATGTATAGCTTATTTTAATGATTCAACAATGTATTGACCTCTGGGAATGTTTATAATGCTATTTTTATCAATATGACTCTTTTTTTTCAATTGTTGTAATAGTATTATTCTCAACATTTGGAGTCAAAAATTCTGCATTAAAACTAATTAATGCTATCAATTTATCTTTATGGATTATATCATAGTGCAGTTTCTTCTATAGAATAGAACAATTGTTTGTTAACTTGAAAACTTTATTATTATTTATTTGTTACAGCAAAAATTATTTTAATTAAATGAAAAAATTCGACAAGTGTGTTGGTGTTTTAATGTCTGGGGAAACTTCCAAGAATAAAAAAAATTGTGATTTATTGCCCGATAATATTCGCGGGGTAATTGTAGGGCCCAGCAACCTCAGGAAGGCGAATTTAATTACTAATTTAATTTCTAAGACAAGATGGCTAAATTGTAAACACTCAATGTTTACTCTAAAAGTTTGAAACAACCAAAATATATTCAATTGCAAAATTATTTTGAAGCGCTATCCAAAAAAATTAATTTAAAAAATGGCTTATTTTTTAGTAGCAATAGTGAAGTGGTTTCACTAGATCAATGTAAAAATAGTTCTCTCATAATTTTTGATAATGTAAAATTGGATGAACAAGATGTAGTCTGCAAATATTTTACTAGAGTTCAGCATAACAATTTTAATGTTTATTTATTTTGCACAGACATATTCCAGAGTCCCCAAGTAATTAGTGCAAAAGAACACACATTTTCTGTGTATATTTCGACAAGATGAAATAAATTTAAGACATATGTATTGCGATTTTATTGGAGGAGACATGAGTTTTGAGAAATTTAAAGAGATATGTGCAAAGTGCTGGGACGAAAAATATAGTTTTTTAATAACAGAATTGAGTAGAAAAATGGATAGTGGACAATATCGAAATCAAACAAATATTTTGTATTTCAGCTCTCTCTTGTGAATCCCATATTTGTGTAGTTGCACAGTTATAATTAACAATAACTTTTACAAATTATCATACCTACTTCATTTACATGCTCGATAACATATCTCTGGTATTATTGTAATCCAATATTATAATTCCATCTTTAGTTACGTGAACCACTTCCACAACTGAACTGCAGTGTATTCTTGTAGTGACAGAAAAAATCTTCTCTGCTCTCTCGTCCACAACTAAACTTCAGTGAACTCTCATAGTGAAAAAAAAACCATATCTTCGCTCTCATTCGCAACTGAACTGTGGTACATTCTAGCCTCAGTGGTGCAAGTTTTCCTTATCGAGCTTGCAGTGAGCTCTGTCCACAACAGGAAATATGTTATCTACTGTGCTTATATCTTTGCCACACTGCTCTCGACGAGTGCTACCACAAGATATAGTAAAGTTTTCTCCTTGCAGAGAACACACTACGAATCACCGCTGCAAGAGTGAATAAATTTATTTCCACACCAAGCATCGAGCAGTCTTGTTATTAATCTTGTAGCTCACCACATGCAGCATTTTTATCAGCTCCTCGTTCGCCCAGCCACTTTGGCTCAGTGGATGGGTGTGTGTCTAGTAACTCGAGATTCGGGGTCAATCTCTGTTTGAGACAATAATTTAATAAATGTGAATTCACCAACAATTATTTAGCTATCGTAAAGACACACAAACTTTAAGCAAAAAAAAATTCATTGTTCTTGCCCACATACTCAGTATATAAGAATAGATGCAAAAAAATGGTACTTCTGAAGCCTCAATAAAAATGCTCTCCACTCTACACTGTAGTGTATCAGATGTATAAGCTGGGATGTTTTCATATGTCGAAGGTGCCACGACATATGAGAAGGGAGTACCATAAGAAATAATAAAAATTAAAAGACTCCTCACTTCACCACTAAAATATAAAATGAAAAACAAATAGACTGGCTGGTGAAGTGGGAGGTCTCTCTAATTGGAGTTTGTGCTTGTAAATATGGCTGGAAAAATTATCAAGTCAATGGCTTTGGCATCAATTTGCTCGCATACCTGGAGGTTCCTGGTGTGGCATTAGCTTGCTCGTATATCATTTGTAGTTTTTTTTAAAGTGGCATTTGTGTTTACATGTACACATTTTTTATAAATAAGTTGATATATATTGCAGATCTTGAAACAGCACAATAATTTAACTAAAATTGAACTAATTTCAAGCTAAATCCAAACAAATTTCTAATTCCCCATCAAAATTTTCAATGTGCAACTCAAAATCAATCATATTTGGGGTGAAAATCAAAATTAATTTTTAACATGTGTTCACTCTTTTTTGTGTGGTTCTTTGATGACTAATTTTAAGCTAATTCGTCATATTTTTGATGAAATTCAAAGAATTTTGATACTTTTTCGTGATATTACTTTTGACTAAATCTAGCCTCATCCACCCTTATTATGGGCCACTGATCAAAGAGAGAACAAAAAATGTTTTTTAAAATTGTCTGTGTAATTGAGAATGAATATTTGGGTAAAATTATCATGATTTTAGGGGTGAAATTTACTAGATGAACCATGTTTGAAGAACAGTTTGAATAATTGTTGCTTGAAAGTGAGAAAATTGCACGAATATTAGTTAAATAGTTGTGTTTCCCCAAGATCTACAATAGTCCTCTACTGGTGCCACAATGTACTGTCATGCCAGTTTATTCACGACCATGCTCAAATGTCAACAATGTCAAGATCTACAATAGTCCTCTACTGGCGCCACAATGTACTGTCATGCCAGTTTATTCACGACCATGCTCAAATGTCAACAATGTCAAGATCTACAATAGTCCTCTACTGGCGCCACAATGTACTGTCACGCCAGTTTATTCACGACCATGCTCAAATGTCAACAATGTCAAGATCTATAATAGTCCTCTACTGGCACCACAATGTACTGTCATGCCAGTTTATTCACGACCATGCTCAAATGTCAACAATGTCAAGATCTACAATAGTCCTCTACTGGCGCCACAATGTACTGTCATGCCAGTTTATTCACGACCATGCCCAAATGTCAACAATGTCAAGAGAAATATCACAGTGAAGTAGAGAGGAGTACAGTGGTCGAATTCGAGTTTTCATGTCAACAGTACCATGCGAATAGTAGTGTGCCAAATCAAAACACAGCAGGCACGGATTACTTGACGGGGGAAATGACAGTGTGCAAGGAGGACAGTTGCATGGTCGGGGAGCCTGCTAAGTAAGAATGACAAACAGATTTTAACGGGGTTATGGGCCATGGCATCACAGCCGTGATCAACGAAGCCCAGCTGCCACACATCACTAGTGAGCAGGTGGCCAGCGCTCCACAAGCACCAACCACACAGTCTGTACCCCCGCCCAGTATGGCCACTCCTATCACATTTATGCCTCTGGCACTCTATTATCCACAATATATGTTCAGTCAAAATCCTGTAGTTCCTCCTATGTTATCACCACTACCTACCCCATATCCATCTGTACCGCTTACACCCACGTACATGCCTAGGGATGTATAAATAAACTCTGTAAGCGAGCTGCAACAACAGAGCAGAAGGGAGGACGAAGCCATCACACATCAAACTCTGCAAAAACTTCCAAGACTGTCCACAACTAAAACTTCCACCAAGTTCCAAGCACTGTCCACATTTATAGGCACACTTACTGAAGACCCACTAACCTTCATCGAGGATTGCGTGGCAAGATTAACCCGCTATGGTATTTGGTAGGAAGAGTGGGCAGATTGCATCGGAGAGCCACTCTACGGGGACCCTCGCACTTGGTGGTGATCATTAAAACACTACGGTGTGCAACGGCAGGAATTCCAACAAGCCTTTCAAAACAGGTTTGGTGGTGTTGTGACAACAGTGCGCACTAAGACACAGCTCACAATGGAAGAGCAGGCAACACGTGGATCACTGACTGCCTTCATCACAAGCAAGATGCAGGTTGTGCGCCGGTTTTATCCAAAACTACCCAAACTGGAAATTCCAGAGATTGTGGCCGAGACAGCCAGGCCAGAATATCATGCAGCACTGATTCTCCTGTTAAACAGGACCTTGAAAGACATGATGCAAGCCACAGCCATGTTGGAAATGACACCGGGACCACTGTGCCATGAGACAGGTGCTGCACGAAGGCGAGACGAGCAACCGCGCAACTGCGGAATATCCACGAGTGGTGACGTGCAACAGGACAGGGAGAAACCATTTGGACAATACCGCACAAAATTTCAGAACATACAGGAACCGAACAGAGAGTAAGTGAAAAGTGACAGGCTCCATCCTTGGGAACTGAATTCTGGGAAAAGTCCGGAAATCATGAGTGCAAATGTAAAGTGGGATAAGAGCAAATCACCACCATGGCCGTGCCGGTATTGCCAGAAAAGGCAATACCACTTGCATACACAGGGCGCCAATAATACCCACTTGAGCAGGGATGAGCAAGAAACCAGCCAACTGCAGGGAAATAAAACATGGTGAAGAATCTGTACGCTTCGGCCACCCCACTGCCCCCGCAATGTAAACAACTGGAGATCACGCCACAAAAAAAAAACAGGTTAATAGCACATCGGCAAAATTTTTTCGCATCTTGGTAACTGTTAACCAATTTGTGTCATGTGTTTATCGATACAGCGGCCTAGCACAATTTCTAGCAACTCCATTTTGTAAAAGATGCCAATGTTGTACCTACGAGCCACATCAAGTTAGCCACTAATCAACATAGCAGTAAAGCAGTGGGAGAAGCGGCAGTGACTGTACGTGTGAGGGATGTAGAGACGACATCAACAGCTGTCATTACCCCAGATATTCGTGAAGACACAATATTGGGTATTCCCTGGAAAATTAACAGAAAATTATTGTTGAGCCTGCCACTCGATGTATACATTTCGATGCGAAAGAGTGATGCACACTTTATAACTTAGACCCTCGCACGATATATAGAACATCCGCAATTCCTCTCAGTGAAATTGATATTGATATTATACCGCACACACCAGGCAACCTCCCGGTGCCTGTACTGGATGAGCATATGGAAGTTTTCGCCCAGCACGACTCCCTGTGTTGTACTACAGTGGCCAAGCACAAAATACCACTACAGAAAGAAGGACCAATCCGAACTCCACCTTGCAGCTACTACCTACATCAGGCGAAAATAATTAGACAAGTTCAGGAGATGCTTAATTACAGTGTGATTGAGCCCGCGAATAGCACCTACAACTCAGCTATTATGTTAGCACCTAAAAAAGACTCTTCGTGAAGATTCTTCATAGACTTCTGACTGCTAAATCAGGTTACGTGCAGACCTTTACCACCATGCATTAATGTAAGAGAAGCGCTCGGCTCACCCAGACAAGCCAAAGTGTTTACGTAGCTAGATCTAAAAAGCGGGTACTGGCAGATGCCTGTCAATGTTACGGACCATCAGAATGTGATGCCCTTTGGGCTGAAATGTGTGGCCGCTACAGTTCAGGCCATGATGGCCCATGTCTTAGACAGTCTTGTTTGGAAAATTTACATTGGCATATTTGGATGTCATTATTGTATGGTCTGATAGCTGCGAAGAACATGTAGAGTATTTGTCACAGCTGAAGTTAATAATGGACTATCCGCCCCCACGCACTAGAAAGCAGTTACAGAATTTTTTTCGGACTAGCAAACAGGTTGCGAGAACACGTGGAGGGATTTACAATAATAACAGCATCACTGACAAGTTCCAGTGGACAGGTGACGCTGAACAAGCGTTCGGAAAACTTAAAGAAAAATTTCAGGCATGGCCGACACTCGCCAGATATGAACCCAGTAAACACTTAGTCAGGAGGGGATAAGAGCTGTGGTGTACCAGTACGATCATAAGGGAAACAGACAGATAATCGACTTCACTAGTGCTAAGCTTGGCATTACTGAATGCCATAACGATGAGATGAATGTGAGTGTCTAGCGGCCATGTGAGTTGTTAAGAAGTATCATGGGAATTTAGAATATCAGAGGGTCACACTTCGTACGGACAACAGATGTCTAGTATGGCTCCACTCTATGAGCGAGGCGCGCAGCAAGCTAGTATGGTGGGCCTTAATGTTGCAGGTGTATGATTTTTTGTACAGTACATACCGGAAAGAATAATCAGCTGTTCGATACACTTCCCAGAGCGCCCAGTGCAAGTGTTGTAGTCAGAGATGAAATGGATTAGGATGACCGTCGCCTGGTCACACAAATGAACAGTACAGGAAATCATAGTACAACAAATTAATGTGGAAGATATCAATGTTTTGGTTAATAAACTTTACTGTGCTGTAGTACAGGCGCAGCAGGAATGTCAGTTTTGCCAGGAGAGAAGGGAAATGTGCACGCAATACAATGTAAGCAACTGGCATTTTATGGATGGCGAGATTGAAATGTGTTCGCCAACTGACAGTTCAAAATGGAGGTTGTATGTCCCCATGGGTGCGAAGGAGCGGAGTGAGTGTTAGCCTATGCACATAGTGGCAATGTGGTGGGACATTCCGGTTGTGACCAGACAGTGAGGAACATGCGCTGCTTTTTTTGGGCCAGGACTGACACGTGACACATGCCAGTTTTTCAAGCACTGCATTCTGTGCAAAGTCTTCAAGGCAAGGCAATCAGATGGGAAGCAAAATAATAGCCTCGGACCCCCCCCCCCCCTCCCCCCCGAAACCATTTGTAACAGTTTGTTTGGACCTCATAGTACCTTATCCTAGGATAGCAAAAGGAAAGCACTTTATAGTGCTGGTAATGGACAGTTTGTCCTGGTGGGTGGACGCCTACCCCATCAGCTGCACAAGAACAGCCAATATTGCACAAGTACTAATTGACGGCTTTTTTCCCCAGACTGAGGAACTGAAAAACTTTTTGACCAAAAATGGGTCACAGTTCACAGGACACAAGTGGGGAGATTTGTTTGCAAGTTGGGGAGTGAGGCATTTAATGACAGCGAATTAGCACCCTAGAGCAAATCCAACAGAGGCATAATCAAGATTTAAAAGTGCTACTCTACCTACGAGTAGGTGAACAACATACCATGTGGGCAGACCACCTGCCCACCGCCTTGTATACGCTATGCTGTTGAATGAATGCTGCTACATGGAAAACACCAGCAGATGTCCTGCTGGGACATAACCTGCAACTACCAGGCAAGGAGCAGTGCTCACAAATCGGGCGAAGCAGAGAGACCCCAGACAATGATACACCACAAGGAAAACATCAACAATGGCTCTGAGATGTCCGGCAGCACCAACAACAGTATACGACAAAATGGCTGCCATTTACCACATGCCCACCACCACCCATCAGAGCAGGACAGCAAGTCTACGTGTGGGCCCACATGCAATCCACCACCCGCAAAGACTTTTGCGCTGAGTTTGCGGCGAAGTGGAGTGGGCCGTACCGGGTCGTGGAAAACCAACTATGTTACACAGTCCGGATGGGGAGGAGGACAGTCCGGATACATTGGGACGACATATAGCTAGCACTGAACCATGTAGCCGAGGAGTTCGTGCCCAATGTCCCATCGACCAATAACAGAAACACTCCTTCCGAGAGAGCCTCAAGGAGATCTGCCACTTAGCACGGAGATCGGTGACCCACCCCTGGCGAGCCTAGACGGCATCGCCGATGACGAGAAGACTTTGTAGGATGGCAAGGGGGGGGGGGGTTTAGCGAAGTGCAAGTTGCAGTAGCACCCCTGGAAAGTGATACACCAGCTGGGGCAGAAAGGGCGGAATCATCAAGCGCAACCGCGCCTTGTCGGGAGCTTCCGAGGGCTGGCCCAGATGTGGGTGATGGCGCAGCTGCACTGAGCACTCCCGTTACTTCATCAGTGCAACCAATGGCTCCAGTACTTCAAGTGGAGAAAGAGCAAGGGGACGAGGGGGACTCCTTCTGTTCCCGGCATCCAATCCTTTAGATAAAATTAATATTTTTCAGATTTCTTTTATTTATTAAAAAACTTTGTATTTAAAAGTAGCATTTAAAAAACAAAAAATACACAATCTATTCAGTTTTGTGTACGTGTGTATTTTATTAACACAAATTTCAAACGAAACTACCAATGGGGCAGTCTTTTAAAATCTAATCTGCCACTCAAAATACGTTCGTAAAAATTTATTAAGAGTCTTTGGCGTTCGATCTGAAGCTGTAGAACACGAATATTAGGGACATCTTCGTAGTTGAGGTCAGCCGTGGACGAACCAATGTCGGCGGTGATCGCAATAGGTGACGTCACATTTGGACGTTTGCAGGGGAGCATTTCACAGTCCATTGCAGGTCCCCTCGAATTTTTTTTCTTAGTATCGTGGCATCGACACGACGGCACGATCTACGACGTTTACTGGAGAAAGTTTGAGTCGACACCCCGTTGGTATTATTTTTTCCCCTATATACAGAATTTTATGTGAAGCAATTTTGTGTGGAGTTGTTCTCGGGGGAGCAGTTCTGGGAGGAGCAGTCAACGGCGTGAATTTCGGTGCTTGTAGGGTCACCTCTGCTCAAAGTTGCTGTGAATTCTATTACCTGGTCTACTGTTGCTGGAAGAGGCATATCCTGCTTCATGTGATGAACCAAGCAATTCTATTACCTGGTCTACTGTTGCTGGAAGAGGCATATCCTGCTTCATGTGATGAACCAAGCAATTCTATTACCTGGTCTACTGTTGCTGGAAGAGGCATATCCTGCTTCATGTGATGAACCAAGCAATTATATTACCTGGTCTACTGTTGCTGGAAGAGGCATATCCTGCTTCATGTGATGAACCAAGCAATTATATTACCTGGTCTACTGTTGCTGGAAGAGGCATATCCTGCTTCATGTGATGAACCAAGCAATTTTAAGGAGTGGAGCAAGTTATAAACTGTTGTGTAGGAACGTCTGAAGTAGTCGAATATGGCCAGTGGTCCCATCCATCAGATTTTTCTTTGTATGTACATAGCGATCCAAACTCCCAGAACGAATAGGTGATTTTAGAGTCGTCTGGAAATGGCAGGACGTACATGTTCTCCGGGTCAAAGGGCGTCATCTCGCTCCCCACGGTGACTTGTACTAAACCGGTGACTAATTTATTTTACGGTTTAATTTATGTATCAATTTGCGCATCTGGAATTACGTCATATTTCACTCTACCAAGGATATAGATACAACTATGTTACATCTCTGCGCATACCACTAGTAATGTAACTGTGCATTTTTCGAGGCACTCGCCAAAGAACTAGAATTAGTTTATTTCCTTATTTTAAGAAGAATAGGGCAGCCATGATCGCTCTGTAAGTCGATAATCTCCACTTACACAGATCACGCGGCCATTTTTTTGGTCTGACGACATAAATTGGTTCGAGTCATATGACAATACGTGATTGTAAAATTTCCTTCAGCACATAGCCAGCTTTCGAAGCTTTGCAGATTACAGTACATGATTACTTCTGAAATGCACATATCCACGAATTATGTATTTACTTATGTATTAACTTACATATTTATGTAAATATTTTACTGACACACGTATGTACTTACACATATGCATGCATAATTAACTGATGATTTTTAACAGGCCGGAAAAACAATTGTAATAAACAATCATGTCGTTAAGTATAAAGTAATAGGCAGCACATTTTCCTTGGTGATTATCTCGATCCTGCAGTCGACCATCCAATTCTGTACGCGCTCGTTTTGCTTCGATGTATCGAATAATAGCAAAAGTACCATGTCCCGGAAATGTTCGGTACTCAAGATGGGATGCGCCTCGCGGCCAAAATACGAAGATTTTATTTGCGAATACATATAATATGCCAGCAGGTACTGTTCGTTTTAAAAGATTCCATAAAATCCACGTACGGGTAGTTTTCGCTATGCAAAAATCACTTAACATTTTCGAACTTGCAGTGGTCGAACATATGCTTGTCGGCTCTGATACTATGCTCTTTATTCGGCTGAAGCAACAGTATTACGTAGTGTGGTTTTTCTGTACTGGACGATGTGTTCACGACCCAGTAATTTCGTGTGGCAGCGGGCAAGGCCGAACAGGTGACCGGCACCAACGCAGTATCCAATTACGATGGATAGCATTATTGTTCCGTAGTTAGGGAACAAGGGTACTTTTATAATACACAAGCAAATCTCAGTACAAACACAATTTTATTTTTATGCTCTTCAAATGTGTTTTCATTTTGACACTACTGAACCACAACCATAGCGTACAAGCACGCTTGAATGAAAATACACTGGATATCATCAGACCATAAGCATTCTTAAAATATTATAGCAAAAATTCGCAGCTCTAAACAGCAAAATTACGTTGCAAGCAAAATTGCATAGTAAGTATTTTATACCAACAATAACATGGGCTACAAATTGAAATTTACCCAAAGATTTGCCCAATCATTTCCATTTGAACAATAAAAACATTTATTCCACGTAATACTGTCGACTAGCAGTTTTACCAATTCAAGTAAGTGTGGTTTCACATTAACCAACTCAAATTTACTCAACGATGCTATAAATTGATATTTATGAGAAAACATTTACATACTGGTATGTATGTATCACAGTCCTCAACGCCAAACATTCATACAAGTGCGGAAATAAAAGCCGACGAAGGATTTGAACTACCATATTAAAATTAACATATAAAAAAAGCCCAATTAATTCCTTTCAGTTGAAAAAGGCGTTAAGCTAGTGTGACACTTTAGATTTAAATACCCATACTAGTAAAACTACATGCGGTTTCAAAACTGTCGCTTTATACATTCCAACCAGAATAAAATTCACAATAATTCATCTTAAAACTCAGTGAATGAAGACACCTTACACATGTGTCTGATAGCACCAATCTAAACCAGGCAATTATCCCTGCTTTAATCCATCACAGCTGGCTTTTGACGTGGTTAAAATATACTTTAATAGTAGTGATTAAAAATATTAGCAACCTAGCACTTAACAATTTCATGCCTTCCGCAAATACTTACAAACAATCATTAAATTTGGCAAAGAGAATATACATAAAACTCCAGTGACTACTAAATTGTAAGTGGTTTCTACTTCACTGCTCTCAAAGAGCAAAACAAGAATAAATTGCTCAAAATTACGTCACCTTAAACAAAGTGTTACTCAAGCCACAATCTCTTATAAAGGAGTGCATTAAATTCTGCAATCATAGCTTTCATTGCATAAAAATATTTAGTAAACTTTTATGTAACTCGCTCATGCGTAGCCCTAGCAGCCTGAAGCACCACTTCATAAAATATTCCAGAAAGCTTTATATTTCATGACTCAAATCTGCTAGAAGAATATTACGTTTCAACATGCACCAAATTAGCATGCTTCAAACCAGTGGAAATCACAATCGACTACAAATTAATATTTAGAGCCCAAAAATGTTAGTATATGACACGCAGAGTGCCAGCCCCATTTCACACTTGCAGGAGCAACTGATGTTTACATGAAAGAACACAATATGTCTGACTTCCAGTTTAAAGTTGTACTATAAGTACATTTCCGACAATGATTTCACGAAAATTCATACGTGACCGCCGATCGGAACATGCGGATATACGAGACAAGTCAATAAGAAACTTTCAAATTTTTACCAAACGACAGAAAAGGAATCTGGCGAGCTACATAGAATACAACTACAAAATATAACGGGCCTTCCCCAAAAATCGGACAGCAGTGAAACTGCTTCCTTTCGAAATTATACATATAATTGAAAACCACAATACACTTAATTGATTCATCCCAAAAGGGATGCGTCAACAGAAATTCCCAGACAGCAAACTCTGGGCAACACTAAGTGCCCTGTTATAGCCATCATTGTACTGGGCTGGAACCTCCGAATTACACTTCTAATCTTTAGGGCCAGAAGCACCCCATGCAAACAAATACTGGCTCCAAAAATTATAAAAATTACAGCCCGACAGATTTAGTCGCGCAAATAACTGTAAAAAATGACAACATGGTCACTCCAATAATGTTAAACTAGAATGCCCAACTAACACTCGGAAAGGTAATATCAACCACATTACTCAGCAAGTGCTATCCCATTTATCTGCTCACCAGAACTTATTTCTTGAGCAAAAATCCTCAAATCATTACGGAAATGCTGTACCTAAAAAATGGGCCCGCGACCCATGTCAAATAAACCTTACCAGTAATTTTGTTGATCGGGTTGCCCCATAATGCGACACCGAAGTAGTTAGCGAACGTCATCATGTTACCGACAGCACATGTCATTCTCTAAACAGTAGGAGAGAGTCACGTATATTAACATGCTAGGTCGGCGAGCAGAAGAGAAGAAGTGATGTCACCTCTGCCCATGACTGACAAGACGAGCAAGCCGCGGGAAGGATGATGGAGGGGAAATGAAAGGCAAGCAAGGAAAGCAAGAAAGAGGAACATGTTCCCCAAGGAGCATGCGCACATATCCAGTAAACTGAGTAGAAATAATGTTCGGCGACGCGACGAAGTCGCAAACTCCCACCCCTAAAACTTCCCCTGGGATCCACAATTTGCAACAGAACATGTAACACATAACACTCACAGAAGATCGACGTTACTGAAGATAGGAATGAAACACATATCGAAGAAAGATCAGTTCAAAGATCAGATGAGCAATAAAAAGAGTACATAATAGCCACAAAGTACATCCACACAGCGTGTAGTCATAGCACACAACCACACAATGTGAGATGTTACTATGCAGGGACTTTTCAAAACAAGGGCATCACTGGCCCATGAGAAGATGTGGATTCTTCACGGGCAGATCTTGAGGTAACAGTACTTCAGTCCATAGTTCATTCAGTTTAGGGGGACGAGCATCCAGGGAAGTGAAACTTCACCAAAGTTCAGCACAACTCCATCTTGAGCACAGGAACTCCGATTAGGCTATGGCGCTCACTCAACTCGTGTCAGCACGGCGGCAGGGCGGATACGTGGGCAATGGAACAAACAAACTAGGGATAAACAAACAAAGGAATAAGGAAATTTGGACACACGACTTGCAAGACAAGACAGCTGAGACTTATAACAGAAAACTATTGACGAAAATGTATGCTTTGGTGTGTCTCAAGTGTGCTTTTCTTAAAGCTTTCCCAGTAATAATATCAACTAACTAAACAGAGTTTGGCATGAGGAATATTTATAGACGAAAGAGACCCCAAAATTTCGGGATCAGTTTCCCCGTTATATTCTGTGATAAATCAGCACGATAAAAATGTTTACAAATTATATCACCTACAGAAAACTTAGCCACACCCCTGCCACGTTCCAGCTTAGTTAATACTTGTGTCTTGGAAATGATTAAATAATGAGACACATCTACCAACAGGCTGTCCCACTCAGCATCGCTCAAGGAAGGGGGAAGGGGAGGAATATTCCAAATATTCAGAAACGGATATGTTAAGGCACGACCCCGACAGGGAGGACAACCCGTAGAATCAGGAAAGGCAGAATTAAACCCAACATTAATCAATTCTAAGTCGTGGTATCACTGTACATGGTCCTGGTTATAAAATGTAGTTAAACAAGCCTTTTAAGTTCTCATTAAACCTTTCAACCTGGTTTCCTCTAGGGTGGTAAGTCGTGGTATCACTGTACATGGTCCTGGTTATAAAATGTAGTTAAACAAGCCTTTTAAGTTCTCATTAAACCTTTCAACCTGGTTTCCTCTAGGGTGGTAAGTCGTGGTATCACTGTACATGGTCCTGGTTATAAAATGTAGTTAAACAAGCCTTTTAAGTTCTCATTAAACCTTTCAACCTGGTTTCCTCTAGGGTGGTAAGTCGTGGTATCACTGTACATGGTCCTGGTTATAAAATGTAGTTAAACAAGCCTTTTAAGTTCTCATTAAACCTTTCAACCTGGTTTCCTCTAGGGTGGTAAGTCGTGGTATCACTGTACATGGTCCTGGTTATAAAATGTAGTTAAACAAGCCTTTTAAGTTCTCATTAAACCTTTCAACCTGGTTTCCTCTAGGGTGATAAGGTGCTTGATGGCCCACCGAAAACACATAGTTTTGAAAATTTTTGATATAAAGTACCTGGCATTATCAGTATTATTTATATGGGACCACTAAATATTTTCTAAATTTGCTCTGTAATAACTTTAACAATTGAAGTAACTTTCATATTAAGATGTGGGAGCAGAAATACGAATTTGGTGGAGGTGTCTAACAAAATTAAAATTTACTCATTGCCCTTCCTAGATCTGACTAGGGGACCAAAGATGTTGAGATATTCAGTGGTCCAAGGTGCAGGAGGAATATGGTACACAGAATGTCCTACATTCATACCCTGTTCCTGCTTACACTTCTGACAGGAATCACAAGAGCACACATAATCGGCCACATCAGATCTCAAGGTCAGCTAAGATAAATTCACAGATATTTCATTGAAAGTTTTATTAATACCTGAGTGGCCACCAAACACACAGTCATGGAAGTAAGACAAAACCACAGGTCTTAATGATAAAGGGACCAGAATCTTCCTACTTCGGCCATTTTTACTAGTAAAATGCAATACATCTTTGTCATGTACATATGGAACACTCAAGCCAACACTCAACGGATCATCTTTCTGGGCCTGCTATAATTTCAAGAAAATTCCAGTGAAACCTTGTAAAATGGAACGTGTGGTGCAGGACGAGCCCGGTTCCACTACTTTAAAATCCTCAGGCTCGAACATGCGGGAAAGCAGGTCGGCCACTTGATTGTCGAACCCCTTCACATGATGAACTCTGAACTTAAAACGAGACAAATTTAGCACTTAACGACCAATATTACCGAGTTCTTGTGGATGTTTTAATATCCAACTAAGTGCGTGGTTGTCAGTATACAAGTCACGCTCGTCATGTTCAACATACGTTGCAAACTTTTCCAAACCAATGATGCATGTAAGCGTTTTCTTTTCGTACATCCCAAGATGTTTTCATTCTCCGACAAAAGCCGTCTGGTATAGGCTACCGGAGCAAGACCCGAACCAGTTTGTTTACTCAGGACCGCTCGCACCAGGGCGATCGATGATGCTTCTACCTGCACCACGAAGCACTTATCAAAGTCCGGTAATGTAAGAATAGCAGAAGAAATCACATTGTATTTTAACTTTGTAAAGGCTTCCTCCTGTTCAGCTCCCCATACAAACGCTACTCCCTTTCTCTTCAGGGCATTTAACGAGGTTGCCAACTGGGAAAAATGCTCTATACATCGAGAATAATACAAAGTACACCTAGGAATCTCTGGACCCCTTTCAATGTTTTAGGTCGGGGAAAGTTTACAATAGGCTCAATCCTGAGTCCACCAAAAGATGTACGTCACAGAGCACATACCCCAGAAATTTTAATTGGTTAGATCCCAAGGTCACTATCCGTATTCACCGTCAAACCGACTTATCTCATCGTCTCCAGGACCTGACTCAGATGTACTAAATGTGATACCATGTCGTCACTGTACACTATGATGTCGTCCACATAGTTAAATAGGAATTTATATTTAAATTCTGATAAGGCGAAATGTAACACTCTGGATAACTTCTGGCTGCCAAAATTTGCGGCCATAGGTATTCTCGTGAATTCGAATTGGCTCCTGGGAGTACTGAAAGCTCTAAACTTACGACAGGATGGGTCCGGAAACAATCATGGAAGCTATTGTTCAGATCTAAAACAGAAAATATTTTAGTCTTCCCCAAATGTTGTAACCCATAGTCGATTGTGGGCAGAGGAAATGGATCTTTGTGTACTTTCTTGTTAATTAAAGCATGATTTACTATTAACTGGTATTTATCACTGTCCGGTTTGCGAACCAGGAAACCGGGAGAACAATAATCGGAAGATGAAGGAACGGTGACACCAGCAGCCAGCAGTTAATCAACTGACAGCAGAGCTCCTACCTGTCGATACTGTGCCTTGTGTGCAAAGTTGCTCTGTATTTATACTCTTGTGAAACTTTGGGCGTGGTTGGTATTTCTGCATAATTGTAGAAATAGGTAACAAACAGGAAAAGGCCTGTCACGTTGCTACTGCACACGTCGAGTTGCCAGAGGTCAACCAGTGAATTCGGAAACAGAGAGGAGAAGGAGGGATATTTTCTTGTATTAAACTGTCGCCCGGATGGCTATTGCAACATTTGCAGTGAAAATATATTCCATGAATGTCTAAGTCTGGTGGAGCAACTGTGATGGTTCCTGCACCGATGGTGGCTGAAACCACACAGACATCGGGGCTTCAACCAGGGCAATTTATATCGGAGACATCTACATCAGTGCGATACACACCGGAACCATCTATGTCAGGGCACTGCATAGTGGAACATCAGCCATGGCTCCGCACATCGGGACTTCAGCCATGGCACTGCATAGTGGAACATCAGCCAGGGCTCCGCACATCGGGACTTCAGCCATGGCACTGCATAGTGGAACATCAGCCATGGCTCCGCACATCGGGACTTCAGCCATGGCACTGCATAGTGGAACATCAGCCAGGGCTCCGCACATCGGGACTTCAGCCATGGCACTGCATAGTGGAACATCAGCCATGGCTCCGCACATCGGGACTTCAGCCATGGCACTGCACATCGGGACTTCAGCCATGGCACTGCATAGTGGAACATCAGCCATGGCTCCGCACATCGGGACTTCAGCCATGGCACTGCATAGTGGAACATCAGCCAGGGCTCCGCATATCGGGACTTCAGCCATGGCACTGCACATCGGGACCTGTATATATGCCAGAACCTGCATATATACAAGTGCCTGTACACAATAAGCCAAAACCAGTGTACATGCAAGTCCCGACAGAACCACGAGATAGTACTGTAATGAAATGCATTTACATCACATATTTGATGGGAGGACAACCAGAACACACTGGTGTAGAGCCAGAGGTACATAATGACATTTTCGGAGGACCATCACACGACCCTACACCAGGACAGCCAGTAGGGAACAGTGAGCCGTTGATAAACCAGTTTAGATCCACAACACCCACAGAACTAGTGGAGGTACCCTGGAAAAACAATTATATAGATTAGGACGGAAATTTAGATATTTAGTAAATAGAGTAGTAAAATTAGAAAAAGAAATTTTAAAAAATGTGTAAATAGATTTGTAATATATATATATATATATATATATATATATATATATATATATATATATATATATATATATATAGTTAAATATTGTTTATTAAAGTTTGTAATATACTGTTTATTTATTGTTTATTAACGTTTTTATATACTGCTTATGATTGTTTATTAAAGTTTGTATTTTACTCAATGTTGATGTAACAACAGCAGCAGCAGTATACAGTGCAAGTTAACCTGCGTGGAAGTTATATGAGTAAGTGTAGTGAAAGAGTTCATTTTCGTTTTAAAGAAATATTTTCCCTAAACCAAATTTCTAACAATTTAGCATTGTATCCAGTACATGTTTTTCCTAATGTGTAAGCGAAACGTCTATGTGGGCGAATTTAGTACAATTTTGTTAGAACTTGAAAAGCTGGGCACATGAATTCTACCTGAATGTCTACAATTGTGATTTTTCTATTATCAAGTAATTCATTTAAAAAATTTTTTTTTCGAAGGTCCTGCAAAGTATACAGTTTCTGAGCTGTATCTGCCAATCAGTTCATAAAGTTCTGATTTCAATTCCGAATAAGGAACAGTTCATTCCCCCCCCCCCCCCTATAACAAACAATGCATATTTTTTGTCATCCAGTTATTTATATAATGATCTTTTTCACTCAAACAACCCCCTCTTTCACGACAAAACCCTCGTTACCAGAGAATACATGCACACTGAAAAACCTGAAGCTAGTTCAGTATTTGTAAGTCCTACAATGTGGTTACAGATACGAAGCTTCCTTATTCATTCTATAAAATTCGACCTCTAACATAAACTGAAAGACAAAAACTATTGTGCATTAAACAAATACGAAAGGTCAATTAGAAAAGCAGAGACTGCTTTTATTTTGACATAAAAAGTGAAGGTCACATTCGAAAATGGCATGGACTTTGTTTTTCGTTCAAAAAAAGGCCACTTACAAAAATGGCAAGAAATTAGTTTTTACTTAAAAAATGGCCCTAATTTCGTTTTCACATTTAAAAAAAAAAAAAAAGAGAATGTCCGCTTTCTAAAATTGTATGATTTTCGTTTTCACTTCTAAAAATGCAGGCCACTTTCGTTTTTACTTAAAAATTTGATCTATACCGAAAACTGAAAGTTACAAATTGCATCAAATTGAAGTCCCGCTGCAGGCTGAAGTATGTCTGCGCATGGTTGACGCAATCGGGCGATAACTACAAGTCAAAATGTCAAGGCTAGATAACTCGACTATATATTGCAGACGAGGGCAGTCAATCTCGCAGGTTTATTGGAACTATGGTCATGGAACTATGGTCTGGAGAAGAAGACCACGGGAAAATGTTTCAAGAGTTTATAGTACGAGAGACAATAATGATAAACTATATGATTAGAAAAACAGAAGTTCTTCACGCAACGAACTAACAAAATATGAAACATTTTGCAACAAATCATCTACAGAAGCTGAAGAAACGAATGACCTTCTTGGCCGTGGAAGTGACGGCCGTGGAACCTCTCCGCCCGAACAAAAATGTCTGCTTCTGTCAGAGGTGAGTGATTTAGAACTGTGTTTTGAAAAACATTAATGTGACTTCTGAAATGCTACACGTATAACACTTACTTTAGCTTCAGTGTTTTAGTTTCGTTTGCGCACTCGACAAAAACTGCGTATTTGGCACAAAACTGAATACATTACATTAACAGAAGAAAACTGAGGCTGTCGTAGTTTGACCTGGAAAAACAGACTACGGAATATTTTTTCGAGAAACAGTAACGAAACATTTAATGAAAATACTAAAACTAACTACCTTCCTCACGAAGAAACTAGCGAGAGACGAAACCTCTCCACCTCAGTACAGTAAATTTGAACAATAACGAATTATTTTTTAAAAATTACTTTTTTTACCTACATTTTGTCAAGCGAAAATGAACTTCATGGTTGAATTTGAAAGGTGATACCGTAATCCGTAACTATTAAAAATTATATTTTATGAGGTTCACTACAAACTCACACAAAACATTCAACATTTGGTCAGGACGGAATGGAAAAGAAATTAGTTCAATTTTAAAGGAGATACTGTAATCAGTAATTTAAAGAAATTTATTTAATGAGATTTACTACAAACCAACATATAAAAAATTTCACATTTGGTCAGGACAAAATCAAACTTCACCATATACAGTTCACCCGCTGAAAAATACTAGTGCAAAATAAATATTTGTAAGATATAAAAAATACTAGTGCAAAATAAATATTTGTAAGATATAAAAATTCATTCTATCGTCAGTAATCCACTGAATCAAAAATCAATGTACACACATTACACTAAAATTATTGAAAAATTACAAAAATTATTTGGGTCATAAGCTGACAAAAAAGTGCAAAAACCTTAATTTCGCTGGAGTTATTTTGGGCTGGATGTACATGGTGGCAGCATACATCAGGAACGAGTGCAGCCACTCCCGGAAGAGATGATTCCTTTTCCAGATGTACTCGGCGAGAAATCTTTCCCAAAACTTCTTCCGCCTTCCAAAACACGGCATGTTGAATTTGACAGAACGCCAGTTTCTCTCAATGGTTTGGGTATGAATGGACATCACTTCTCGGCCAGTCTATTAATGTTGAGACGATATACGACACCGCTCTTTTTGATGCAGACGAATTCCTTTTTGTGATTTACTTTAAAATGACGGTAACCCTAGGCATCGAGTGACTGGTAAGCGCGCCAGCAATTGGAAATTATGGCGGAACCCGGTCTCACCCATTCTCTTATGACCTTGGTAAGTGTGCTGGCGTTTCTTCTGCTGCCTGGCACCAAGTAGAATTTTGACGGATCATGGCGCAAAACTCCGCCGAAAATCCACTGTCCTTCAACTTTGTGGCTCTTGCAGTTTTTTCTCTTTCCCAGCTTCGATTCGTCAATTTCCACTATGCATTGTCGATGAGAATATAGTTATTTTATGCACACTTCACTGCAGAAAATAGACCACTCAAAAGTGTTCTTGGTAGATCATCGAATCTCCTCCATTTTTGCACGCTGGAGTGGGTTCCTCAACAAGCACCATAGAAAAATAAACTTGAGTATTTTTTCCAGTGACAGTTTGGATTGGTCGAGAAAAGTGCCTGTCCTAGCTGACAATTTATAATTTCACTTGATTCTGTCCGAATTGCATCTTCTGCACCAGCAAAACACTCCTCTGTTCAAAACCACCTCGGTACACCATCGACCGCACTTTTGACAATTTATTGCTGGAGCCAGGATAGAGTGATTGACAAAATAATTCACCACCTTCTCTTGGCTTCTTCCAAGAATGCAATGAGCATTCAATAATGTCACGCTATAGCCCGTGCACTTACTTGTCATTATAGTACTGGATACGCGAAACAGAACATACACCTAACATATGTATTGCTTCCCCCGAATTTTCGGTAACCTCCAATCGTGTAACGTCTCTTTTCTAACTGGTATGGGTTTCGGTTATATTTCCCGCTTCCTACTCTCCAAGACGTCTGATTGGCTAGGCTTTTCGGCTATTCACATACCTAATTCTGATTTTGGTGGCTAGTCACCTTCCTCTGACTCTCCGAAACATCTGATTGGTTAACTTTCAGTAGTGAACACCATTTATATAAGTGTTTTGTGCTGGAACTGATACTAATTTACTGCTTTGCTGCATATTGTTACAGCTGTTCTCTGAATAAAGAGGTAAGTATGATCACACGTTGTTAAAAATTCATTCAAGTATTCAAAGGATATTCTTCATTCAAATACTGAAAAACAAAGTTTTAACAATTAAACAACTAATGTATTTAATAATCCAAAGGATAAAAAATTGCACGGAGTAATAAACAATAAATTCCAACTTGTCAGAAAATATAACGACAATAGGCAGTGTAGCAATTAAAGATATCATGAAATTAATCACAGACCAGGCGAAGTTAAAAAAGTCTTTATACCATCACAACAATTTTTTACAGAATTTAAAAAAGAAATAGATAATTTTCTTGCTTACAGAGTAAAAAATTCAATTTATCATAGGATACATATTGTGGTGTATTGAATATTAGAAAAAATCTGCTCCAAAACGATGCTTATGTTTAAAAAGTCAGCCCTAAGATAATGATAATATATTGACAATTTTAGTTCCAAAACTACACCCATATTATAAATTCAACCCTAATTTGATGTTCACATACCAAATATTCAATACATCATCGTCCTAAGGTGATTATGTATTGAATGTTATAGAAAATCGGCTCTAATACGACCTTTACATTTAAATATTCAATTTGTAATACGATTCATACTATAATGATTTGAATTTCAGACAATTTCAGCTCTAAAACAACCTTTATATTTAAAAATGCAATCGAAGGGAGCACTTGTGCTGCAGTGTATTGAATATCAGAAAATTGCAGCTATAAAACAACCTTAACTTTAAAAAATTCAAAAAATTATCATCGTCCTAGGGCGATGTTAATTATTTGAATATTGTACAAAGTCAACTCTAAAACAATGCGTATATTTAAAAAGTCAACTCTAAGGTGATGATTTTATAATGAATTTCAGCTCTAAAACCACACCCATAGTGAAAAATCCAATTAGTCATAGGATACATACTATGGTGTATTGAATATTATAAAAAATCTGCTCTAAAATTATGCCTTTGTTTAAAAAGTCAAGCCTAAGATGATGATAATATATTAAATTTCAGACAATCTTTGTTCCAAAACTACACCAATATTTTAAAATTTAACCCTAATTTGATGTTCACATGCCAAATATTCGATACATCATCGTCCTAAGGTGGTTATGAATTGAATATTACAGAAAACCGGCTCTAATACAACCTTTACATTAAAAAATGCAACCCTAATTTGACGTTCACGTGCCAAATAGTCGATACATCATCGTCCTTAGGCGAATATGTATTGAATATTATGAAAAAATCAGCTCTATTATGACCTTTACATAAAAATTCAACCCTAATTTGACATTCACATGCCAAAAAATCGATACATCATTGTCCTAAAGCGATTATGACGTCACACAATCCTACGATGACTCGAGTTCAAATCATATAAGTACTAAAGTAAGCACGAGCATCCTCATTGTGCGAGATGGCGTTGTGACTGGTCGATATTGACGTAAACACATTGGTGGACAAGTGTTTCAGCAAATTGACCGTGAACGAAGTATGCAAACTGTTAGGTTATGATATTAAAAATGACAAAAAGAATACATTTTTCTGGAGCAGTGAGCAAAAACAAATAGTTTTAATTAAAAATTCTCTATTGGAGTGGATGGGTTATATTGGTACATATTATCACAAGAAATTTAACATTACAATGTTATTAAAGAAAAATTGAAACATACCAAGTGAAGAAACTGAAGATGAATTTTCGAAGAAGAAATGTAATATTTTGAGCACTACAGACTTTGAGATATTGCTAATACTGATAAACATCGACAAAGCAATTGAAGTACGAATATTGCTATCATTTATGAAAAATGAGCCATTGAAATATCGAAACTACGAAGCACATCTCGGAAAACTCCAAGCCGAATTGCTTCAAACTACAAACAATATGTTGGTTGTAAAGATGAATACGTTGATGTGTAATATTGAGGAGAACGAGCATTAGCTCATGAACGGGAAAAGAAAGCTGAACAAGAACATCAGAAAACCGAACAAGAACGTCATAAAGTTGAATAGGAACATCAGAAACCTGAAGTCCAGAAAACCTGCTCGCAGAAAAAGAGAGACACTTTGTACACGAATGCGAAAAAAAGCAGAAAAGGAATAGCAACAATCTCAGCAACCTACTCACCGACATTCTCAGAAACATACTGAGAAACATACTCAGCAACATACTCAAAGACATACTCAGCAACATACTCAACAGCATACTCTTGAACATACTCAGCAGCATACACAGGAACAGTCAGCAACAACCTCAGAATCATACTCATCATCATACTCAGGAACATACTCCGAAACATACTCAGCAACATAGTCACGAACTAACTCAGCAACATACTCAGCAACAAACTCAGCAACATACTCAGAAACATACTCAGAAACATACTCAGGAACATACTCAGCAACATACCAGCAACCAACTCAGCAACATACTCGGCAACATACTCAGTACATACTGAAAAACAAACTCAGTAACATACCCAGGAACATACTCAGGAAAAAACTCAGGAACATTCTCAGTTACATACTCAGAATCCTACTCAGAAATATACACAGCAACATACTCAGTAACTTAGTGAGGAACATACTCATCAACATTCTCATCAACATACTCAGGAACATACTCAGGAACATACTCAGGAACATACTCAGTATCATACTCAGGATAATACTAAGGAACATATTCAGGAACATACTCAACTACATACTAAGCATAATACTCAGATACATACTTAGCAACATACCAGGACCATACTCAGCAACATACTCAACAACATACACAAGAACACACTCATAGAACATACTCAGCAACATACTGAATAACATACTCAGCATCATACTCAGGAACATACGCAACAACATTAAACAGCAACATAAACAGGAATATGATCAGGAACATACTCAGCAACTTACTCAGCAGCATACTCAGGAACATAGTCAGGAACATACTCAGGAACATACTTAGAAACATACTCAGCAACAAACTCAGCAACATACTCAGGCACATACTCAGCAACATACTCAGCAACATACTCGGGAACATACTCAGCAACATACCCAGGGACATACTCAGGAACACGCTCTGAAACACACTCAGCAACATAACCAGAAATATACTCATCAACATACTCAGGAACATACTACCCAACATACTCAGGAAAATATTTAGGAACATATTCAGGAACATTCAAACAATACACTCAGAATCATACTCAGGAAAATACTCAGGACCATACTGAGCAACATACTCAGCAACATACCGAGGAACATACTCGGCAACATACTCAGGACAAACTGAGAAACCAACTCAGTAACAAACACATAAAAATACTCAGAGATATACTCTGTACCTTATTCAGCAACATACTGAGCATCATTCTCCGCATCATACTCAGGAACATACTCAGCAACAAATTCGGCAACAAACTCAACATCATAGTAAAGAACATTCTCAGCAACATACTCAGGATCATACTCAACAACAAACATAGCAACATACTCAGTTACATACTCAGAAACTTGACCAGCACCAAACTCAGGAACTAACTCAGTAACATACCCAGGAACATACTCGGCAACATAGCATACAACATATTCAGCAGCATACTCAATAACATACTCAAAATCAAGCACAACAGAATACTCAGGATCATAACAAGAAACATAATCAGGATCATATTCAGCAACATACTCAGCAACATACCTAGTAACACACTCAGAAACGTACTCAGTAACATACTCAGCAACATACTCAGCAACATACTCAGGAACATACACAGGAACATACTCAGTATCATACTCACCAACATATTCAGCAATATACTCAGCAACATACTCAGGGACATACTCAGAATAAAACACAGTTACATAATTAGAAACATACTCAGTATCATACTCAGCAACACACACTCAGCATACTCAGTAACATACTCAAGAACATACTCAGGAATGTAATCAGCAACAAACTCAACGACATACTCAGCAACATACTCGGCAGCATACTCAGGAACATAATCAGCAACATACTCAGGATCATACACAGTAACAAAACCAGGAACATACTCAGCAATATAATCAGCATCATACTCAGGAACATACTCAGCAACATTATCAGGTTCATAATCAACATTACACTCAACAGAGAACTCAGGAACATACTCAGCAACATACTATGGAACATATTCAACAAAACACTTAGCAAAATACTCAGGAACATAATCAGAAACATTCTCAATAACTTACCCATGAACATATTCAGCAACCTACACAGCGACATACTCAGGAAGACACTCAGGACATACTCAGAAACATACTCAGCTACACACTGTGCAACAAACTCAGCAACATACTGTGAAACATGTTCAGCATCATACTCAGGAACTAAGTCAGTAACATACCCAGGAACATACGCAGTAATAAACTCAACAACATATTCAGCAGCATACTAAGGAACAAACTCAAAAACATACTCAGCAGCACACTCAGGAACATTCTCAGCAGCATACTCATTAACATACTTAGGAGCATATTCAGGAACATTCTCAGGAATACATTCAGCATCATACCAGCATACTCAGGAACATACTCAGCAACATACTCAGCAACATAATCAGGAACATACTCAGTAACATACTTACAAATATACTCAGCAACATTCTCAGAAACATACTTTGCAAAATAATCAGGAACCTACTCACAAACATACTCAGCAAAATACTGAGGAACAATCTCAGCATCTTACTCAGGAACATACTCGATAACATACTCAGCAACATACTCAGGAATATTCTCGGCAACATAATCAGCAACAAACTCGGCAGCATATTCAGGAACATACTCAGAAACATACTCAACAACATTTTCTGGAACATTCTCAGCCACATACTCAGCAACAAACTCTGGAACATACTCAGCAACACACTCAGTAATTTACTCAGCAACAAACTCAGTAACATACTCAGGAACCTACTCAGCTTCATACACAGGAACATACTCAGCATCATACTTAGCAACATACTACCCAACATACTAATGACCATACTCAGGAAAATATTCAAAAACTTATTAAGCCACATATTCAGCAACATACTCAGTAAAATTGCCAATAATATTCTCAGCAACATTCTCAGGAACTTTCTCGGAAACATACTCAGCAAAATACTCAGCAACATACTCGGGAACATACACAGAAAGATACTCAGCAACATTCTCAGTATCATACTCAGGAACATACTCAGCGAAATACTCAGGAACATACTCAACAACACACACAGAAATATACACAGGTACGTACACAGTAACATAATAAAAATCATAACCCAGGAATATACTCAGCAACGTAATCAGCAACATTCTCAACAACATAATCAGCAACATACTCAGGAACATAATAAGGAATATACTCAGAAACATGCTCAGCAACATAATCAGAAACAAACTCAGCAATATACTGATGAACATACTGAGCATCATACTCAGGAACTAACTCAGTAACATACCAAAAAACATACTCAGCAACATACTCATCAACATATGTAGCAACATACTCAGGATCATAATGAGCCACATACTCAGGAACATACTTAGCATCATACTCAAAACCTACTCAGCATCATAGTCAAGAAATACTCAGGAACTTATTCAGGAACGTACTCAACAACACACTCAGCACCATACTCAGGAACATACTAAGCAACATACTTGACAACATAGTCAGGAATATCCTCAGCCACACACTCGTCAACATACTCAGAAATGCAGTTAGCAAAAAACTCAGCAACATAGACAGTATAATACTCGTTAACACACTCAGCAACATACTAAGAACATACTCAGGAACATATTTGTAACATACTCAGCAACACACCCAGGAACATACTCAACAAAACACTCAGCATCATACTCAGGACCAAATTCAGCAACATACTCAGCAACATACCCAGGAACATATTCAGCAACATACTCAGCAACATGCTCAGGAACATATTCAGCAACATACTGAGCAAAATACTCTGCAACATAGTCATAAACAAACACTGCAGCAAACTCAGGAACATACTAAGAAATATATTCAACAAACATCTCATCAAAATACTCAGAAATATACTCAGTAACATACCCAGGAACATACTTAGCAACACACTCAGCAATATACTCAGAAACCTACTCAGCTCATAAACAGCATCATACTCAGGAACATACTCAACAACATACTCAGGAATATTCTCAGCAACATACTCATTAAGATACTCAGGAACATACTTTGCATCATACTCAGGAAAATACTCAGCATCATATTCAGGAACATACTAAAAAACATACTCAGGAAAAATTCTCAACAACATATTCAGGGACAACTTCAGAAAAATACTCAACAACATATTCAGAAACATACTCAGCCACATACTCAGCATCATACTCAGCATCATATTCTGGAACATACTCAGTATCATACACAGCAAACATACTCAGAAACATACTCAGCAACAAACTCAGTAACATAACCAGGAAAATACTCAGAAACACACTCAGCAATATACTCAGCTTCATAAACAGTATCATACTCAGGAACATACTCGGCAACATACTCATTAACATACACAGGAACATAATTAGCATCATACTCAGGAACATACTCAGCATCATATTCAAGAACATACGAAAAAACATACTCAGGAACATTCTCAACAACATACTCAGCAACAACATCTGGAACATACTCTACAACATATTCAGAAACAAACTCAGCATCATACTAAGGAAAATACTCAGCAACATACTCATTAACATACACAACTTCATACTCAGAAACACATTCATAAAAATACTGAGGTACAAACACAGAAATATACTCTGGAACATTATCAGCATCATACTAATGAACATAATAAGCAACATTCTCAACAACATACTCTGCTTCATACTCAAGAACAAACCCAGGAACATACTGATCAATGTACTCAGCATACTCAGGAGCATACTCAGGAACATACTCAGCAACATACACAGCATCATACTCTCGAGCATACGCAACAAAGTACTCTGGAATATACTCAGCAACAAACTCTGCACTATGTTCTGTTACATACTCAGGAATATTTTCAGCATCATACGCACGAACTAACACAGTAACATACAAATGAATATACTCAGCAGCATACTCACCAATATATTCAGCAGCATACTCAGGAATATACTGAAAAAAACATGCTCAGACGCATACTGAAGAACATACTCAACAATATACTCAGCAAAAACTCATGAACATACTCAGCAACATACTCGGGAACATACTCAGAAACACACTAAGCAACAAACTCAGCAACATACTCAGTAACATACATCGTAACATACTTAGCTTCATACTCATGAACATACTCGAGATCATATTTATCAACATACTCAGCAACCAACCCAGGCACTTAATCAGGAACATATTGAGAAACATACTCAAAAACACACTGCGCATCATACTCAAGAACAAACTCAACAACATACCCAGGAACATGTTCAGCATCATACTCAGCAACATTCTCATGTACATACTGAGCAGCATAATCAGCAAAAAGTCATTAACAAACACACCAACATACTTAGGAACATACTAAGGAACAAATTCAACAAACAACTCAGCAACATACTCAGAAACATACTAAATAACATACCCAGTAACATACTCAGCAACATAATCAGCAACATAATTAGGAACATACTCAGCATGATAAACCACATCATACTCAGGAAAATATTACTCAACAACATACTCAGAATATACTCAGCAACAAACTCAGCACTATACCCAGTTACATACTCAGGAACTAACTCAGTAACATACCCAGGAAAATACTCAGAAACATACTCAACAACATATTCAGCAGCATACTCAGGAACGTACTCAAAAAACATGCTCAGAAGCATTCTCGGGATAATTCACAGTTACATATTCATGTACATATTAAACATCATACTCATCAACATACTCAGCAACAAACTCGGGAACATACTCAGAAAAACTCAGTAAAATACCCAGGAACATACTCAGCAACATACACAGCAACATACTTAGCAACATTCTCTGCATCATACTCAGCAACAAACTTAGCATCATACTCAGGAACATATTCATCTCCATTCTCAGCAACATACTCAGGAACATACTCAGAATCGTAATCAGGAACATACTCATCAACAAACTCAGGAACATACTCAGCTAAATAATCAGGAACTTACTCAGGAACATACTCTGCAAAATACTCAGTAACATAATTCGTAACATACTCAGCTTCATACTCATGAACAAACTCGGGATCATAATTAGCAACATACTCAGCAACATACCCAGGCACTTACTCAGGAACATATTGAGTATCATACTAAAAAACACACTCAGCATCATACTCAAGAACAAATTCAGCGAAATACTCAGGAACATTATCAGCAAAATACTCAGGAACATACTCAGCAACATACTGAGCAACATACTCAGTAACATAGTCATAAAAAAACATTGCAGCATACTCAGAAAAATACTAAGTAACATATTCAACAGACATCTCAGCAAAATACTCAGAAACATACTCAGTAACATACCCAGGAACATACTCAGGAACACACTCACTATCATACAGATCATCATACTTAGGAACATAATCAACAACATACTCAGGAACATACTCAGCAACATACTCATTTACATGCACAGGAACATACTTAGCATCATATTCAGGAACATAGTAAAAACATAAATAGAAACATTATCAACAACATACTCAGTGACAACTTCAGAAACATACTCAATAACATACTCAGAAATATACTCAGCTTCATACTGAGGAAAATACACAGCAACATACTCAGGAACATACTCAACATCATACTCAGAAACACACTCACCAAATACTCAGGTACAAACTCAGCAATATACTCAGGAACATTATCAGCATCATACTAAGGAACATAATCGGCAACATTCTCAACAACATACTCTGCATCATACTCAAGAACATACCCAGAAACTTACTCATCCACATACTCAGCAGCACACTCAGGAACATACTCAGCAATGTACTCAGGATCATACTCAGAAACGTACTCAGAAACATACCAAGAAACATACTCAACAAAATACTCAGCAACATACTCAGAAACATTCTAAATAACATACCCAGTAACATACTCAACAATATACACAGCAACAAACTCATGAAAACACACAGCAACATACTCGGGAACATACTCAGAAACAAACTAAGCAACAAACTCAGCAATATACTCAGTAACATACTCAGCTTCATATTCATGAACATACTCAGGAACATATTTAACATCATACTCGGCAACATACCAGGAACTTACTCAGGAACATATTTTGGAATATACTAAAAACACACCCAGCATCATACTCAAGAACAATCTCAGCAAACATACTCAGCAACATACCCAGGAACTTATTCAGCATCATACTCAGCAACATACTCAGGATCATACTGAGCAACATACTCAGCATCATAGTCATAAACAAACACAGCATCATTCTCAGGAACATACTAATGAACATTTTCAACAAACAACTCAGCAACATACTCAGAAACATTCTAAATAACATGCCCATTAACATAATCCTCAACATGATCAGCAACATACTCAGCATCATACACCACATCATACTCAGGAAAATGATACCCAGCAATATAATAAGGAACATACTCAGCAACAAACTCTGCTCTATACTCAGTTACATACTCAGGAACGTACCCAAAATCATACTCAGGAACTAACTCAGTAATATACCAAGGAACATACTCAACAACATACTCAACAACATATTCAGCAGCATACTCAGAAACACACTCAAAAACATGCTCAGAAGCATACTTAGGAACATAATCATGTACATACTCAGGAACATATTAAACAACATACTCATCAATTTACTCAGCAACAAATCCTGGGAACAAACTCAAAAAACCTCAATAACATACCCAAGAACATACTCAGTAACATACACAGCAACATACTTAGCAACATACTCAGCATCATACTCAGGTACATAATTAGCATAATACTCAGGAACATACTCATCTACATTCTCAGCAACATACTCAGGATCGTAATCAGCAACATACTCATCAACAAACTCAGGAACATACTCAGTAACATACTCAGGAACATACTCAACAACATACTCAGCAACCTAGTCAGAAACATAACCACGAACACACTCAACAACACACCTGGAAACATTCTCAGCAACGTTCTCAGCAACATACTCAGGAACATTCTAAGGAACATACTCAGAAACATGATTAGCAACGTAATCAGAAACATACCCAGCAACATACTCAGGAACTATCTCAGTAACATACCCAGGAACATACTCAGCAATATACTCAACAACATATTCAGCAGCATACACATGTATATACTCAAAAACATATTCAGCAGCATACTCAGGAACATACATAGGAACAAACTTCCGATCATACTCAACAACATACTCTGCAACAAACTCGGCTACATACTCATCTTCAAACTCAGGGACATATTCAGAAATAAACTCAGCAACATACCCAGGAAAATACTCAGGTACATACTCAGCAACATACACAGTAACATACTCATCAACATACTCAGCAACGTATTTGGGAATGTACTCAGCCACATACTCAAGAACATAATAATCATACTCAATACTTACTCAGCATTATACACAAAACATACTCAAGTAGGTATTCACGAAAGTACTCAACAACTCACTTTGCATAATACTCAGGAACATACTCAAGAACATACTCAGCAACAAAGTCAGCAACATACTCAGGAACATACTCAAAAATATACTCAGCTACATAATCAGTATCATACTCAGTAACATACTCATGAAACATACTCAACAACACACTCACCAAAATACTCAGGAACATACTCAAAAGCATACTTAGGAACATACTAAGTAACATTTTCAACAAAATACTCAGCAACATACTCAGGAACACACTCGTCATCAAACTTAGAAACATACTCAGGAAAATACTCCAAAACATAATCAAAAACATACTCAGTAACATACCCAGGAACATAATCAGCAACATACTCAGGAACATACTTAGCATCATACTGAGGAACATAAACTGAAAACATACTCAGTAACATGCTCAGATACATACTCAGCTACATACTCTGTAACATACCCAGGAAAATACTCAGGAACATACTCAGCAACAAAATCAGGAATATTCTCAACAACATACTCAGCATCATACTCAGGAACATACTCATCAACGTACTCTGCAACATACTCAGGAACATACTCAACAACATACTTAGGAACATACTCAGCAACAAACTCAGCAACATACTCAGTAATAAAGTCAGGATCACACTTAGCATCATACTCAGGAACTAACTAAGTAACTATCCCAGGGATATACTCAGCAACATAATCAACAACATATTCAGCAGTATACTCAGGAACATACTCAAAAACATGCTCAGTCGCATACTCAGGAACTTTCTCAGGAACACATTGAGGAAATACTCAACAACAAACTCTGTAACTTACTCAGTAACACACTAAGCATCGTACTCAGGAACATGCTCAGGGATTTACGCAGCAACATACACAGGAACATACTCATCAACATACTCAGGAACATACACACCCACATACTCAGGAACATACTCAGCAACATACTCAAAACATACTCTTACTCAGCGTCATACTCAAAACATTATCAGGAACGTACTCGGCATCATGCTCAGGAACATATTCAATATACTCAGCAACATACCCAGGATCATACTCAGCAACATACTGAGGAACAAATTCAGGAACATACTCAGCAACATACTCGGTTACATACTCATTATCATACTCAGCAGCATACCCTGGAACATAATTAGGAACATACTTAGGAAATTATTCAACAAAATACTCAGCAACAAATCCAGAAACATTCTCAGAAACATTGTCGGCAACATACTCAACATCATACTAAGGAGCAAACTCAGTAACATACCCAGGAACTAACTGAGAAACATTTTCAACAAAATATTCAGCAGCATACTAAGGTTATACTCAGAAACACACTCAGCAACATAGTCAGGGACATGCTCACCAGCATAATCAAGAATATACTCAGAAACATACTCAACAACATACTCAGCTAAAATCAGCAACATACTCAAAAATATACTCAGAAACATACTCACGACCATACTCAGCATCACACAAAGGAACATACACAGCAACATACTCAGGAACATACTCAACTACACACTCAGCAAAAAACCCAGGTAACATACTCAGCAACTTACTCAGCAACATACTCAGGAACACATTCAGGAACATACTCAGAAATATACTAAGTAACATACTCAGCAACAAGCTCAATAACATACTGAAGAATATGCTCTGCATCATACTCAGGAACTAACTCAGTAACATACCCAGTAAAATACTAAGCAAAATACTCAACAACATATTCAGCAGCATACTCAGTAACATACTCAGCAACAAACTCAGCAACATACTTAGTGACATACTCAGGAATATACTCGGCATCATACTCAGGAACTTACTCAGAAACATATTCGAGTACATACTCAGCAACATACTCAGGAACCTACTCAGCAACATACTCATGAAGATACTCAGAAACATACTCAACAACATACTAGGGAACATTCTCAGCAACATACTCAGCAACTAACTCCGGTAAATTGTCACAAACAAACTCAGTTACATACCCAGGAACATACTCAGCAACATACTCAACTACAAATACAGCATCATACTCACGTTATACTAAAAAACATAATCAGGAGCATACTCAGAAACATGCTCAGCAGCATACTCAGGAAGATCCTCAGGAACAAACTAAACAACATACTCAGCAACAACCTCAGCAACATTCCCATGAACATAGTCAGCATCATACTCAGGAACTAACTTAGTAACATACCCAGGAATATACTCAGCAACATACTCAACAGCATATTCAGCAGCATACTCAGGATAATACTTAAAAACATGCTCAGTAGCATACTCAGGTACATGCTCAGGAACATATTCAGGAACATACCAAACAATATTCTCAGCAACATACTCAGCAACATACTCACGAACATACTCAGAAACATACTCCGCAACAAACTCAGCAACATACTCACGAACATACTCAGAAACATACTCTGCTATATACTCAGAAACATTTAAAGTAACATATCCAGGATCATACTCAGAAACATACTCAGCATCATACTCCGCACATACCCTGGAACATACTCAGGAACATACCTAGAAACATACTCAGTATCATACTCAGGAACATACTCAGCATCATCCTGAAGAATATACTCAACAACACACTCAGCAGCATACTCAGGAACATACTCAGCAACAATCTTAGCAATATACACAGGAACACACTCAGCATCATACTCAGGAATATACTCATCAACATACTCAGCAGCCTACTCAGGAACATTCTCAGGAACATACTCAGCATCATACTCAGGAACATACTCAACAACATACTCAACAGCATACCCAGGAACATACTCTTGAACATACTCAGCAGCATAATTAGGAACATACTCAGCAACATAATAAGGAACATACTCAGCAACATAATAAGGAACATACTCAGCAACATTCTCAGCAACATACTCATGAACATGAATGCAAAAATTTCAATTTTTGACATATCAACACAACATGTTGATCAAAAGGGTAGATCCCCTCATCATGCAACGACCATTTTTCTAGTCGAAAATTCAACAGTGTCGTTGTGTACTGCTTCAATAGCAAAAACTATGCCAAATATTTGTTGAGATCGATGTTAGATATGAACATGTTTAATAACATAAACAAAAAATAACGAAACCGTTTGATTACCCTTAATCACTCATAACACTGAGCAAACGATAGGCATTTAGGCCTTATGTGCACTGGTCTAAACCTGGGCCACGAACAAACTCAACCGGATATTGTTGTTCCTTCTTGTGAAAATCGATAATTCCCCGACGACAAAAATTATATTTCTGGCGACATTCACATCATGATTCCACGCAGTTTTACAGTTTGGGTAAACTTTAAATCGGTGTTTGTGAGTTTTGTTTTTCTTACATATGTTTTCTGGATCTTCGGACATTTTGCTATTTGGTGGTAGCGTAATCTTGTCGAAGCAGACGGAGTACTACCAAGTCATCAGGTAATCGTCAGATTCCAACACTTTACCTCTTTGTTTCCGTTTGAATGCTGCGAACAATTATGAGCACGTTGGTCTTTTGTTACTGCTCACAAACTTTGTTTTGGAAACTGAGGGATTGCCGGAAAACACAGCACTCTTTTCTTTGTTTGTCCCGATGAAGTTCGACCTCAATATTTCCATCGCTCGCCTACAACAAATTTCCCAGTCTCATGCCAACGAATGTACGTATGACATCAGAACATGCTTACATTACTTTAAAATATCTCAACTAATATTGGATGTGAGATAATGCAGCGATGTTATAATTAAAACACTCGAGCTCCATCGCGTAATAATCGTGCAGGTACTAACAAAATTTTGCTTATAAATTTGAACATATTTTTTCTTTTCATTAATATGTCTTTCTATGCAGAATATTTCTTTGAAAGTTGAACTTTTCAGTATGGAATTCGTTTCTTCACTTGCAGACATTTCCATCTTTCTCAAAACAACAAAATTTACTATTCCATGATCCACGCCTACAAATTTAGAGTACTCCCTTGAATGTACGGTACAGGTATGCTTTGTAGATTTCTTTTTATGTTTCAGTGATCCAGATCGTTTGATTTGGTTCCGAACTTGTTCAGCAGTATGTCTGAAATATCCACGCTGTTCGTGCAAAAGGACATGGGATAGCTAATCTTGACAAAACTATGAAATCACTAATTTTCGTTCCAGATTTCACCATTTTCAAAGACCTCAGAATTTCTTCTAGCGCCTTTCTGAAATATCTAATGTGTTTGCACCCGGGTTTCAATATCGCGAAAATGTTGAAAGATTTAATGTCGTGTTCGGAGAACCCCTTACCAATGCGTACGATGCCGGAACTTAAGACCACCAATTCTTATCTTGTTCCTTTCAGTCATAAAATCGGGAAGTGTTGTAAGATATCTAGATTTTACAGAACACTCCAAGTTTCGAAACTCATCACACTGCATACATATTTGGTGAATGCATCTTCGTACAACCGAATCTTCATGACTAGCAGGCATATTTCTGTCGAAAATATTGTGAGTGTATCTGGGTAATCGCGATAGCAAGTTCACCAAAATTCAATTTTACAACGATCTGTGCAAACCATTGTCCTTGTTTTCGGAATTAAAAATATAGTTTCCAGTTATCGAAATATTTCAGATCCAATGTAACACGTTCCTTTTTCTGCCTCTTTCCTTGCAAATGATAATAAAAATCTTGAAAATGCGATGTGGAAAATTCGTCCGCCAAACATTTTTCTTTGCAACTCGTTCGTTTAATGAAAATACAAGTACAATGATATCTCAACCATCAAATTTGAAATTTCTAGAACATCTGACTCGATTTTTTCTCTTAGTTTCGAATTAGTGCAAAAGTTATTACATCCGAGTTTAACGGTATAAACCAATGTAGGGAGTTCCCCGACAAACATGCTTTTCTGTTTTTGTACATGGTTCGGGCATCGAGACGACGAAACACGAACATGATCATTTCCAACACAATATTTGGAGTGCATTTCATTTTCATTTGTTTTTAAAACGATAAGTTTGTTTCAGCTAGATAAAAACAATAAGTTCCAAGCAATAAATAACTGCTGTAAAGCATATTATACATTATGCAGCGAAGGATTAGAATTTGTGGAGGCACAGACTTATTGTTAACCTTTACATACTAGGAGCTCTGAAAAATTAAGTTTTGTTTCTCAATAATGTACGCAGGTCATATTACATTCACAACATATTATTTTTTAATTGTTTAAAATGTTAAGTGGAGTTACTTTGACATTCGAATTATCTAATATATTTTTTAACTGTGTTATGGATATTTTTTAGAATATTATTTTTTTACATCAATTTTCAAGTTAACAAACAACTTTTGTAACACATATAAAACAAGATGAAGTTAAGGGTGAAATGGTTTTCACGTAAACAAACAACTTTTGTAACACATATGAAACAAGATGAAGTTAAGGGTGAAATGGTTTTCACGTAAACAAACAACTTTTGTAACACATATGAAACAAGATGAAGTTATGGGTGAAATGGTTTTCACGTAAACAAACAACTTTTGTAACACATATGAAACAAGATGAAGTTAAGGGTGAAATGGTTTTCACGTAAACAAACAACTTTTGTAACACATATGAAACAAGATGAAGTTAAGGGTGAAATCGTTTTCACGTAAACAAACAACTTTTGTAACACATATGAAACAAGATGAAGTTAAGGGTGAAATGGTTTTCACGTAAAAAAATCAATTGAGTCCTGACTTTGTTACAACTACTATACTTTTGGGAATGCCAAATATTTTGGCACTGTTAATGAAAAACCTTTATTTTATATAATAAAAACATATGTAAAAATAAAAAACTGCAGTTGAGAGTTAGTCTTCCGTAGAAAATTCTGGATCCGAATCGTTGTAACCAGCCATATATGTATATATATATATATATATATATATATATATATATATATATATATATATATATATATATATATATATATATATATATATATAAGTATTCAGATGCTTGTTTTTCTCGTTACACCATAAATTCGACATCTTGTTTCGGGACCGGATAACACCAACACATGTTGTCAACAAAGACAAAGAGATTTATGGTGCTCCATTCCGGTGGCACAACAGATTCGAGATCGAATGTGCCCTTTCCATACAGTTTTTTAATTATGTATCTGCTATTGTCATCAAAGATGCAGAACTGGTGAACTTGGACATATTCATCTAGTTTGTATTCAAAGTATTGTAATTTCCTTCACAAGCACATATAGCACCAAGTGAATTGGACCGTAATGTCTATCGGCCACTAATTCCAAATGAAGTGTGGGGAAAGATTGTGGTTTATATGCGTCCACTTCCACGGAATTCCCAAAGCAACAGCTGCTGGAACACATCTTTGTCGACACTAAAGAACGTGCAAATTATAGTAGATATAAATATTTGGGACAATTCGATCAACTAATCAGCATTTAGCATTTACAGGAACCATGTCATTTCCTCTATGGGAGTAGAACATGTTGAATTTTGTGAATTACCGAGGTAAATCAATGTTGTGTATTAGACTTCCAGCCATAAAAAATTTGGTGTGTCCGTATTTAATAAAAAAACCAATCTAGAAATAATAATCGACGAACATATTTGGTTCAGTTATACGAGGAAAGTCATAATACCGCATGGGATTTCGTACTACAGCTTCTGCATGCAGTATAAAACCTCATTTAAAATATTGATGTACATCGAGTATGGCTACCACATGGTATTCCTATCGGATGGCATGGTCCAATAATGTACCAAAATAAGCATGTGTACAGAATATGCAAAATATTTTGTGAACTAGAATCTGTTCTCATGAATAAGGGACTTTTGAAACTCGAGTCACAAAGCTATCTGGAAGTTTTGTATTTAGCTTTGACAGAGGACCAATTGGTCCTCTGTCAAAGCTAGATGCAAGAATGGGCCATAACGAGCAGCCTGGAAGATAGAGTTTCATTAGAGAAATTATACAACGTACGTTCGAGGTTACAAGCAAAAGTAATGTGGCTCCCATTAGGCGAGACACTATTTCGAAACTACCGGAATTTGCAAGACCAAGTTGCAAACAGAATAAAAAATTTCGATGAGAAAGATATGCAAAAAATCAGAACGGCTCCCATGCGCACCGACATCAATTGAAACAAGTCTGCGAATTTTTTTAAATACCAACTAAATGGAACCATATCAGAAGAAGGCTTTGGACTTAAAGCATGTAAAGTCTCGGAAGAGTGCCATAGAAACCTGATCCAAGTCGATTTCCGTGAAAAAGATACATGTGTTTTTGACTTCAAACCGTGTAATTTGTATTACAACATCACTTCGATGAATCATTAGAAGGTTGGCAGTCTCACCATAAAAGAATCGATATTCGACGATTTTTATTTTAAATAATTTTTTTTGCAATGAACTGTAAAACCAGGTCTATGGGGAACAGCAGCGCCGTGGTATTGGTCTAACCCGATTTGAATAAAATATTCTTGTCGAAAATTAAAAGATTGAAACAAAATTGCAAAAGTGAAATATTGGAATGTTTGCAAGAAGATAAACTGGACATTAAGAGTTTTTCTATGAAGCGCTCGAACACATGACAACTGTGCAAATCATCTATATTGTTTCCTGCACGCGATAAAATAGACCATGTCAAATAAAACTTTAATTGTGTCAGAGTTTATGCATATGCGAAGGAAATGTTTCCGAAAATATTTTGAAAAAGATCAAATGTACATTTTTGGTTTAAAATATTGTGGTGTATAGAACACTTAAGTTTTTCTATATTTTGTTTTCTGTATGTCCTCATTTCGAAGTTTCGCTCTACGGACTGTTGGTGGAATGGTTCGAAAAGGAAATAGACAGAGAACTCCCCGTTCCATCTGCTCCTCTGGACATTCTCTGGTATAATAGACCCTGTGTAAAATTGGTGTGCACTATGATATTGTTGCTGTTGAAAGAAAATTCGTTGGTTTTTTGGTACAATAATGTGTTTCTCATGTTTTGTATGCAGACAAAAATCTTGTTCCCAAGCTAACAAATTTATAAGAAGCAAATATTTTTGTGTTGACTGCCATAAGTGCCTTCAAATATTATGCATGGTATACAAAATTCGAAAACTGTGTTTTCTAAACGAATAATTTTGAAGTATCTGTGTCTGGTCCTTTGATAAATGCCATTAGCATAGAATGCATAGAATCTCTGGTGGATAAACGTTGCCCCGAAAAATCATATTCGGTGATAAGAAATAACGCAGCACTTGATGAACGTTCCTATTTTCACCAAGACCCAAGCGCCCTACAATCCTCTGAATATGGGTAAATAACCGTGTATGATACAATATGCGGTTACATATGTTAATTGCAAGTGATTAGTCCAGTAACATGACTGTTCCAACAGGTGAAAATTAAATTATAAATAGTACACATAACAAACACATAATAAATTCAAGTAATATGTGTGACACAAAAACAAATATTACATATAATTGTCCACTTTCTGCTCAAATAGTTGTGATCAGTATCATTTTCGTGGCATTTTGATTAGGAACTGTGTTACGTGTAAATAAATATACACAAACTCACTACAGATTGGTGTAACTAATTATTTTGATATATTGTCAAATATAGCTTTGCCATGATGCACAGTCTTTCTTGACAGGAAGGATCGTCTGGCTTCTTGCAGAATTCTCCATACTCTATGGCTATCAGCATGTACAGATGTTGCTGACATTCCAAAGTTTCCATATTGATGTATTTCAGACTAGCTTTGTTGACGTTAATTTCGACAAAGGGTGGTTTCTTGTTCAGCAGTTTTATCAAATTACAGCCAGTCGACTTATTTGTCTCATAAATTGAATAATCCAGATTCACGTACATGTAAGAAAAATTGTCGGATTTGTTCCACATAATTTTTTGTATTTATGCAACTCTTAATGCAATGTAACAATACTTCAAGCTTATAGTAGACTGCTAGTAATTTTTTATCAAAAATCTCTTGTTTTAAAATTTGGTTTGCAGTTTGCAATCCAAGGTGATGGTTGATTTTGGAACAATTTTAGGAAAATACATAAAAAGCATATTTTCAAATTTCAAATCTTTAGAATAGGAAATACTTACCTAGTTAATCTTTGAAAGCCAGAATGACGTATGTTCGTCGTATGTGGGAATTTTCTTAATAAGATACTCTTTTTTTCAATGCAAAATGATTCAATCGGAAGTTTCTGTCATTTTCGTTTTAGTGATATTTTTCTATTTTCTTCTGTCTACATGAGATTTGAAGGTGCCTATTACATTTCGAGAGATGGAGATGTATGATTTTTGACCATCTTCTTGGCCTATTATTTATCTTCCATACCTAGCCAATGATTCATCAGCAAAGTATTTTCTACTACTGGTTTTTTTTTTTTTTAGATACTCTGTCGCTTGCTTCTTGGACCTCAGTTGATATTCTCCTTCGACGACATTATCATCGGTACCGACTACTTGGTCTGTGTTTAGCTGCTTCTTGGACCTCAGTTGATATTCTCCTTCGACGACATTATCATCGGTACCGACTACTTGGTCTGTGTTTAGCTGCTTCTTGGACCTCAGTTGATATTCTCCTTCGACGACATTATCATCGGTACCGACCACTTGGTCTGTGTTTAGCTGCTTATTGGACCTCAGTTGATATTCTCCTTCGACGACATTATCATCGGTACCGACTACTTGGTCTGTGTTTAGCTGCTTATTGGACCTCAGTTGATATTCTCCTTCGACGACATTATCATCGGTACCGACTACTTGGTCTGTGTTTAGCTGCTTCTTGGACCTCAGTTGATATTCTCCTTCGACGACATTATCATCGGTACCGACTACTTGGTCTGTGTTTAGCTGCTTATTGGACCTCAGTTGATATTCTCCTTCGACGACATTATCATCGGTACCGACCACTTGGTCTGTGTTTAGCTGCTTCTTGGACCTCAGTTGATATTCTCCTTCGACGACATTATCATCGGTACCGACTACTTGGTCTGTGTTTAGCTGCTTCTTGGACCTCAGTTGATATTCTCCTTCGACGACATTATCATCGGTACCGACCACTTGGTCTGTGTTTAGCTGCTTCTTGGACCTCAGTTGATATTCTCCTTCGACGACATTATCATCGGTACCGACTACTTGGTCTGTGTTTAGCTGCTTCTTGGACCTCAGTTGATATTCTCCTTCGACGACATTATCATCGGTACCGACTACTTGGTCTGTGTTTAGCTGCTTCTTGGACCTCAGTTGATATTCTCCTTCGACGACATTATCATCGGTACCGACTACTTGGTCTGTGTTTAGCTGCTTCTTGGACCTCAGTTGATATTCTCCTTCGACGACATTATCATCGGTACCGACTACTTGGTCTGTGTTTAGCTGCTTCTTGGACCTCAGTTGATATTCTCCTTCGACGACATTATCATCGGTACCGACTACTTGGTCTGTGTTTAGCTGCTTCTTGGACCTCAGTTGATATTCTCCTTCGACGACATTATCATCGGTACCGACTACTTGGTCTGTGTTTAGCTGCTTCTTGGACCTCAGTTGATATTCTCCTTCGACGACATTATCATCGGTACCGACTACTTGGTCTGTGTTTAGCTGCTTCTTTTCAAATACACGTTTATTCTTTGGCCAGCACTTCAACGTCGTCCATTTTCAGCGGTCGTTTCGTTCGGTTCGACGTTACCCTTCCATTTCTGAATGATGAATAATATTATATCGAACAAATGGGTTGATTTATACGTTTACAAAAAAGAATCGAGAAAAATATATGAACATACTTTTGGGTTTTTCTGAATACCAGAAATCGTTGAAATCTCTAGTTAGTAGATATTTTTTGTAATTTTTATAACTATACCCATCGTACATTATTCCGATTCGATAAAATTTCCTTTCGGAACAAGAATGTGAATTACATTCGTCGAGCATAACATTCAATCAATTGTATAATGGTTTGCATATTTGCTCAAGGCCGGACAGATCTACGAATATCTGATTATTTATTGTTTCTAGTAATAAAAATATTGTATGAGCTGCTTTGAAATTCGGCATGATAGATGTGATCATTTCAGATTTTTAATTTTGTTAATCGAGAGTTTGTTTGTTTTTTGGATGGCTAAGTTTGGCATTATTATGTTGGATTAATTCTACCATAGCATTTGGTAAATGATCATACATTTTGAAAGGAAAATACAACTTGGATAAAGGATGATCTATTATGATTATTTTACATAACATTTCTAATGCTTGGTTTTTAATTTTTATCGGCATTAGGAAACATCATTAGACATTTGTAAAAATCTCTTAAGGTTGTATTCATTTATTTTTTGGTTGTTTATTAAAATTCTTTCAATAATGAGCATGGATGGTCACATTTTCTGTGGATTTCATAATTTGATTGGGTTGCGGAGCTGCTCCAGTACACGTCCCTCCTCCTCGGTGTCAAGATGAAGACTGAGGTAGAAATTTTACTTAATAGATCGCCGACACGAGACGAGTGCTCGATGCTGGTTGGCAGAAATTTGTGTCGTCAGGGTAAACTCGAGCCCTCATTGGTAAAAGTCATTTTTGGGGCCATGGTCAAGGGACCGAGGGCATGTACAGATCTGCAGTTACACGCGCGACCCTTTTATTCAATCCAAGATAAATATTAATCATTAAGGGGTGGTTTGAGAAGGGGCAGAAAGTTAGAAATGTCTTGATAAAAGGTTATTATATAGCTTCAGTTTTTGTGGACTTGAATTTTTTTTTTCTTCCGGAAAAGTTTTGTGGACTTGTAATTGGTTATGTGCCTTGAATTGGCGATACAACAAACATAACCAAATGGAGCATGGGGAAAAAATAATTAAAGGTTCTGGAGCATCTTTGCGCAAGTGGATGACCACGTGTCACATGAGTGGTGAGTGGGCTTAGCGCTGCTGACTGATTGCCGGCATCCAACGACCCCTCCCACGAAGGCAAAGATGATGCGAGCAACTCAACATTACTCTGGCGGGCTCTGCTCGGCTGTGAACTGGGTCCACCGGTTGAGGGCAAAGGAAGCATGGCCTCGGAAGTCTCCTTACTCTGTGGTATTTCCAGGGGTTGGTGGTGTAAGCTGGAACTATGTTGTAGGGATGTAGCAGTGACTCGCCTCGCCTCTTGTCGTGTTGTGTTGACATCAGACGTCACATTCACTTGCCTACAAGACTCCCCAAACCCTTTGAAACTCTCTTCCCATACTAGGCTATCATCTGGGGATGGCGGAAAACCTCTGAAAGGTGTGATAAATACACTTGTTGTACTATTGTTTACATTTTCACTTTGGTTATAATAATACTTACTGGTGCCTTGGGGAAATACCTTAGAACTTGGTTGTGTTAGGACTTATTTGTAGACTGGTGTTAACACTTTTATTATTATTGCACATGAAACCCTTGAAACTACTTTGATTTGTAACACTGTTATTTTCCTCCTCAGGGAAGCCCTGAAACTGTGTTGCTGGCTGTTAGCCAGCATCAAAGCATTTCAAATTAGGTCAGATTTGAAAGGTACAGCAAAATGATGTAAATTCTAGAATTCAGTTTAGTGTATTAGGTAGAATTATCAATAAGTATTTAATAATAGGTTAGATTCGAAGATTACAGTCACATAACGTTCATTCTAAAATTTAATTTTTGTTCCTTGGGTAGAACAATCATAAAAGCATGCAACTTTTAGTCAGATTTGAAAGAATTATCAAAAAAGCATTTAATATTTGGATAGATTTTAAGGGTACAGCAAAATTACGTACATTGTAAAATTCATTTTTTTTTTTGTCTTGAGTTTTACAATCATAAAAACTTTTCGTCTGATCAGATTTCAAGGGTACAGTAAATATGCGTGCATTCCAAATTTCAATTTTGGGTTTTGGGTAGAATTATCATCAAATCATTTCACATTTGGTTATATTTGAAGGGTACAGCAAAATTACGTACGTTCTAAATTTAAATTTTTGTGACTTGGGACGAACGATCCTAAAAGCATCTTACATTTGATTAGATTTGAAAGAACAGGTGGGCAGATTTGAAGGGTACAGCATAATGACGTACATTCTAAAATTTAATATTCGTGCCTTGGGTAGAACGATCATAAAAGCATTATATATATATATATATATATATATATATATATATATATATATATATATATTTGCAACTAGAATTCCTAACATGAATTTTTTTACACTCCTAGTGTCATTGGCCAGAAATTCACTTCGGTTGTCGAATGACTTTTTGAAGTTCCATTTTGTCGATCATAATGGCGATGAGAAATTATGGTTCAACGGTAGAGTTATAGAATCGCTTATCAGGTATAAACGACCAAATTATCCAATTTCAGATCATGTTAAACGAAAACGGAAAATTACTTGCCCCGAATTAAAGGGTGTATCTAATACTCTTAATCTAACCACCAACTAGTTACCACATAGCATATTCATTTCTGAACCAGGCCTATAAGCTCTTATAACATGTTCAAAACAACCTAAGGCCCAAAGGTTCACCGAAACGGTCTATGACGATATGCTGCCATCTTGAGAAAAAATGGTAAATATAATAATAAAATGTTCGAAACTACCTGAGGCCCAAAGTTTCACCGAATCGGTCTATGAAGATGTGCTGCCATCTTTTATAAAAAATTGTTAATACAACATTAAAATAGCTAAAAAAAAAAAAAAAAAAATGAAACAAACGATTTGATCTGCGGCTCTTTCAAGGCGAATAATTTATTTATAATTTCGAAAAGACTTACATTATATAATTTAAATTTTTTGGAGGAGGGTCCACTAAAAACGAACACTTTACGTTTGATCAATCCAAAGCGAATGAGAAGTTTGCTGAATATGAGATAAAAAGCGTAAACAGGGCTCTCCCTAAAATTAAATTTGTATGGCGTACATTACAAATGAACCCGCAAAATATTTTCAATTTGGTAAAGCCAAAATGAAAGATATCAACTTTAGTTTTCAAATGATACACAAAACGATTCGACCCTTTTTTAAAAATTGTATATAAGCAACTGAACATATATACATAAAATCATTATATTCAAAATGTCGTTGGTCAAAAGGACTTTTCCTTTGTCAAACTTCGAATGTTTCGACTGTTGGATTTTTGTGTTAGACGACTGCAATGGAAACAAACAATTTAGTTTTAAAGGTGCTGATATAGCATTGTTTTTCGGATATGAACGACCAAATGATGTAATTTTAGATCCTGTCAAATCAAAATGGAAGAGAATGTGTGAAGATTTGAAGGTCTGTACCCATGACACTACCTCCAACTGGACACCACATAGCTTCTTAATCTCTCAACCGGGCCTCTATGCACTGATAACACAATCGAAACTTCCTTTTGACCAACGGTTCACCAATTAGGTCTACGAAGAAGTGCTGCTATCGTTGAGAAAGAATAATCAATTCAAAATCGACTAGGCGTAAAAAGATTAAGAAATAAAGGAGTTGAACTGCGGCTTACTCGAGGCATACCAAGAATTGATCTTTGCCAGACGATATTCTGAAAAAGCAAGACGAGATGTAGTGGCACTCAGGCATCGCATCTCCGATATTGCCCAGGACGTAATCGCCAATCCAAAATCTGATCAAATGTTGCACGCTTTGACCGTGCACGTGTTGGATGAAGGGCAGAAAGAAATCGTCTTCACCCAATGCCAGCGCCGATCGCTCACGTAATCTCTGAAATGCTTGAACAATAAAAATCCTCGAGCCAAGGAATTGTACAGGAACAGTTTCATTCCCAATGGTGTAAACGTTCTGAATTGCGTCAAGGATTGGCTGAAGGAATCGAAAGTGCCATATTCGGTCCGCAGCAACATCGTTTGTATTTGGGTGGCATGGACTCCGGACAAATCGTTTCGTTTGTGCGTAATATCACTGAAAAGATAATATAATTTTTGTGCAAAATTTATAAAAAATATACTTTATAGAGTTTACATTCCATAACCTATATTTATTAATATTTTTTTTTTTTACATTTGATAAAGGAAAACATACTGGATAACAAATAAGATTATTTTGATTTTCTCTTTGTGGTGATTTTGCACGAAAAACTCCTGACAGATTTTTCCGACTTGTACATAATTGTAATACCTTTGGGTGGTACACAAATTTCACGATGTGAACAGAGCTGTCATGGTGAGTTATACAACTCCTAGACTCGTTACCATTGAAGAAATGTGGAACAAACAGAAACATTTTAACAATTCAAGACCTGTCGATACTGCAAGTTATGAAAAAAAAAAAAAAAAAAAACATGTTTTATAAAAACTTTATCCTGCAGATTTCATCCATTTGTACCAAAAAAAAAAAAAAACCAAAATCTCTTGTACAACATAATATTCGTTCATCAATCCTCACTGCAACGATTGAGTATGAAGGAAATTAAAAGTAATAACATTTTCGTAGTGTTTTTCTACTTTGACGATATGACACATTATGATTTATATGTTAAAAAAGAAAAAAATCAATAGAAACTGATACATTCAACTTGTTTGGTAATCACAACAAACAAGTAGAAGCACTTAATGAAATGAAAAAAATCAATAGAAACTGATACATTCAACTTGTTTGGTAATCACAACAAACAAGTAGAAGCACTTAATGAAATTTAAAAAATATCATCACATTTTCAAAGTAAGGGTACTTTTCGGTGGAAATAATAATAATAATAATAATAATAATACGATAAATTTATTTAAAGGATTGGAGAGATATAAGAACAATTAACAATTGGAATGATTTTCTACAGTGTTTTTCAAAGATTTCAATACTAGTGGTTGAAGAGCTTGCTGTATTTTGAATTATTTAGTTTCACAACAAATAGTAAAAATAGTGCCTTGCAAAGTTCATTTTCTTTTATAAATAAAACAGTTTTGAACAATTATTACCGTATATTACTTGGATCGTTCACGTCTTGGGACCCCGTGCGAATGTTGCGAATGTTCGATCCATCGATAGTTGTTTTTCTTTCCAGCCGCAAGGTCCCCACCACAAACGAAGCACAACACTATGTCTTCTTGTCCGCTGTAGAAGAACCGGCGTTTCACATTTCTTCAACATTTTTCCTCGCCGTCTTCTGCCAAGGCCCGTATCATGCCATCAGTACTGCATTTTATCTGTATTTTGGATTTACTGATTGATAGCCTGTTGTTGACTTTTCCCAATATTCCTAACGTTCAGGGAAAGAAAATGCTCTTCGCTGTGGTAAAACATTCATTACATCTTTTTCTTCTGTATCTTTTTTGCACATATTTAGTTCAGAACAAAGAGGAGACCAGCGTCTATGATCGCTTATTATGTCATCACCTTCCCCGAAGGAGCTCAAACACTTAAAAAAAAAAAAACACTCTAATAAGTCGTCAACTTGACTATAAACGAAGGCCGCATCTGCCATTCTCTTTACATCCATATATCGTACCTTCCATTTTTAAAAACTCTTTAGTCTATCTTCTTTACAAGGCAAATTGTTTTCTAAAGACATTAATGTTAACTACCGGAAAATGTGCACACATATATATTCCTAATGCACACTATTCAAATCCCCTTCTTCCCGTAACCCGTCCTTCCAAAATACCCCAATCACATTCCCCCTTCCCTTGCCATTCGATATTCAAAAAACCGGAGGTCCAATCATTTTCACTTTTGAAAAACGTAGGTCCAATTACATTCCCATCTCCCCTTCTCCAACATCCCTCATGCCAACCCTCCCAATCACTTCCGCTTATCAAAAACGGAGGTCCAATTATAACCCCCTCCATCAGTCCTCTCTCTCTGCCAATCACTTTTGCTTATCAAAAGTGGAGCTCGAATCGCATCACATCAGCGCTCATTATTAAGAAACAAAATTTAATTTTCAGAACTTCTATTGTGTAACTACTGACAACCAGTCTGTGGCGACACTTTAACCCTTAACTGCATATCGTATCATATGCTTAAAAAATAGACGTAATAAAAACAAAACTCACGAACACCGATTTGTTTGCTGTGCTTACTGGGGTATTCAGAAAGGGGCACTGGGTCTGCCAGCCTTGCGCCCAGAAACGACAATAGAGTCGTCTTTCGTAGTTGTGTTTCGTGTTTTCATGTGTCTTTCCGAGCCGTCATTTCATTTTCTTGTGCGCTTCATGGAGGCAGTTTCTGCCTTCACTAAGCGGACCAGCTGACCATATTCCCTGGGACTTGTTGGCCAGGGTCAGGCTTGGCCAGAGGGGAGCTGCTCCCCAGATGGCTTCTTGCGAGTGTAGGAACCCGACCGCAGTATTGCGAAGACATCCTCCCACAATGAGTCGCTCTCGTTAACTGGCAATGCTGCTGCTTCCCTCCCAACTACCCGAGCTCAGGCAGCCAATCACGCGTCGACCTATCAGTGTGCGCCTGCTCTGCAACAAAACTCGCATTTCGAAGGCCATCTCGCCAAAGAGATATATCCGATGCAGCTAGTTAGGAGAGAGGAGCTGCAGCATACTATGGATATTGCAATCTAGTAGTTATTGTTCGAACTACTCGAATTACAGTGAAAGGTAGTGCGGATAGTTCCTTTTAGAACTTCCTCAACAAGCAAAAGTTTAGTTCCCATTTGTCTCGTCAGGATTGAATTAAAAATATTAAATTTTGACTAGTGGTAAGAGCTCATAGAGCACCTTACCTTCCAGACCTTGTCTCCGGTATAGAGGAGGGGATAGGAGGAAGGGGGGGCTGTGGTCGGTGCACACCAGCCAACAAAGTAAGGTTCATGTGTAGGTACACAGTCCACCGCCTGTGACCGGCCAGCAACGAAGTTGTCATGGAGACACGTGTCTCCACGAACATTGCGAGAGAAAATATAACAAACGACAAACTTCAAGCGGAAGTGAAGCACACCAAGTGCGTTCACGATGTACAGGTCGTACGAGTCATGTTACATCCCCTTCAGGCCACGGAACAGCTCCCAGTGGGCCAAAATACAGTAGCAGGCCCACAATATACACCACAAGCGAAATTACAAATACAGCCTTTCACAGTGTATTTGAGCCAGATGTACAAATACCCCTCACTCAAACGAGAATTGCATGCTCCCTATGACACTGTCATGTAGTGATATCTGTGTTGGAACATACAGCATTCCCGTTCACAAGGTCATCCATCACTGATTTCTTCACCACAGTAAGAGTAATTAAAACCATGGACTTTGAGCACAGCCTGCTAAGACAGGTAAACCAATTCCCAGTAAAGATGGTGATGTGTCGCATCCAAGCCGAGACACAAATGGAATTTCTAAAGGAAGAATTCGAACGAATGTGAATGCCAGTAGGGCGATATACAAGCTTGTCATTGAACTGCCGCATGGCACAAACACATCGCCCTAATATGCATTCACGAGCTGGCAAACAATGCCTGCTCCTCTCCAATACCCAGTCGGGCTACAACAAGCATAGCTGCAGCAGCTGCCGAGACAAAATTACAATGGTAATATGTTTATACCCTCGTGGGCGCAACACCAACCAGCCCCTGTAACTGCGAATAATAGGCATGTATGGCTAGCAACACCAACCAGCCCCTGTAACTGCGAATAATAGGCATGTATGGCTACAAGACGAGATGTCATTCCCAGCCCTGGCGAATCAGCCAATTCTCCGCGACCCTTATGTGAGGTGGGGACAGAAACCTAAATCTAAGTCTAAGAAAACTCCGCTAAAAGAACACAAAATTGCAGAGAGACAAGCACTCAATCAAGGCACACGAGCGCAGCCCTCCAACATCTGCTCCAGACCCCTCCCCTCCTCGGAACAGCTGACCAATCACGTGTCGGCTAATCAGTGAGCCCCTATGCTACAACTTAACTCTTGCGTTTCCAGGCTGAGCTCGCCACTTCCATTTCGTTGGCTATGGATGTTGGATCTATGCAAATCGCCGAGACACCTTTGAACACACTAGTTACACCCACGCCACTATTAATTGAACCAAATTAAATTATAGTTGCATTCAATATGGCCTTCACAAATGACGCACTCGCTAACATTGGCAGACCTCGGCTTGTTATACTATACACAGGCAATAATTGTAAACCTCACAACCTCCCTCCTCTGAATATTTGGTATGACTTTTAACAAATTGGGACAGTCGAGGGTTATCTCAGCCGCCAGTACTGACTTGCAAAACGCTGTCGGATGCTGCTGTCACTAAAATTATGAGATTTTACTGGTTACACTCCCTACACTGTAGTCGCTGAAACACCTCGTGGTTTCTTATATAGTTCCTTCTGCCTTTCACATTTCGTCAAACGAAACGACACTTTTCTAAAAACGGAGCTTCCTTTCACATTTCGTAAAACGAAACGCCTTTTGCATTTTGTAAGACCAACCGTCACTTTCACATTTCAAAAACCGGAGGTCTAATTATGATCAACTCCCCCCCCCCCCTTTTTTCCCCTATCACTTATCTTATCAAAAACGGAGGTCCAATTACAGTCACCCCCCCCCCCCTTTCTCCTTCCCTCACTCAATCAGATTTGCTTATCTAAAATGGAGCTCCAATAGCATAACATCTGCGCTCATTTTTGGAAAACGAAACTTCATTTTTCAACGCCAGTACAGATTTCCCTCATTATGTATAAGTTGTTTGTGTCCGATGGAGGGTAGATGTAATCATACTAAATCGGTTGAAGAAGATAATGTTGTGTACATAAATAAAATAGTCAAGTTAAGTAATACACCTATATTAAACGAGAATTTAAATGCTACATTTTCTGTAAAAGTTGTAACCACGCTAAAATAATTAAAATCGTAGATCTAAAAAATGGCAAATGCCACTTCTAGTAACAACGCAAATGATGACATGCCTATTGCAATGGACTTAGATTTGGATCTCGCAGTTCAAATCAGCCAAGGGACTATATAAACACGATGGTGCTCTGTCATCTTCTCAATGGAATAGATACATATCATTTATAGACTGTTGTAGTTCTTTATCTACAGTGCGTACATTTTATAATGTGGACGGGCCTGTGCTAAGACGGATCATAGCGGATTATGAAAGGACCGTGGTAACTTTGGATAGTAATTTTGGAGCTTTCAGAGATAATTCCCAGGTCGATACTGCGAGAAAAAGGGCCAAACTTGACAGATTGATACAAACGACCAATGTTAATTTCAACTTTGTAGAAAGTTTGTTTAAATATTTGTCTGTTGATGGTGACATTGATCACAATAGAAGAGATAAAGGGGTGATTGTTCCGTATAGTGTATCTAAAGCGCTCAAAAACCATTGTATTACATAGCCAATGGTTTAAAAATCTGTAACAAAAACCGCCAATTACGGATCCAACAACGACCGGGAAAAAGCCCAAATAAAATACAAAGTTACCCCTACATATCCAGTTCATCTTGAAAAAGCTGGATTTCACCTAAACTTTCCCTTTGTGTATCAAGATGACAAAACGTGCAGGACAGAGAAGGATTACATTGCGTATCAAACCAGAAGGGGGGGGGGGGGGGAATTGGTGCCACACCCCACTTGTATCGAATTGCGTATCCAGCATTGTTCGTTAAGGGGAAGGTGGGAAATTTCGACCTACACCCAAATATCTTCTAAAGGGTATCGAAACCGAAAACGGAATATAGGGTAAAATAACCCATTTGTTTCCCGTGGCGTATACAGGTGCCAAATGTCACAATTGCTAACAATTTGTTATTGCATTCACAAAAAAATATTTTTAGCCTTTTTCACGTCCCTGTTTAAATAAAAGCGATTCACGATGCATATTTTTAAAAAGTGAATATTTAATAATTATTTACATTTTTCATAATTATAACCATTTATTAAACAAAGATTCACATGTACACAATCACTTAAAAGGTACACCAAAATCATGTACGTTTAAAAATTCAACTTATATAAATTCATTAATTTAATATACAATTATTTACATGTATGCCATCACTAAAAAAGTGCACTAAAGTCGTGAATTTAACCATATAGTTTTTAATGTTTTATATAGGCCATCACTCTTTTTTATAAATTACCTCAACACTCGAAACTGGCAGGGTGCTAAGTCCCAGAAAGCAACAGCGTATGCAATTGCATCCGCCGCCGGCTGAACCTGTCATGACAGACAAGACCGCGCTATGCCTTTTCGACATCGCGAATGAATCTAATTTAAAAAAATCAATTTACCTCAATAGTTTAACTGTTAGATCCAAGTTTTGCGGATGTAACAGATGCAAGTACACTCGTCGTCGCCGGGCGGACCCATCGTGGCATACTCGACTATTTCAGTCTTTTTTTTCAAATCGCGAATGAATGTTTACACAAACAACACGTCAATGGCACATTGATTTTCGAACTGAAACTAACAGCTACATTGTTTCACTCGCCCCTGCAAATTAAAACACATAAAATGTCATTCAAACTGTTTTAAAACTGCAACTGCAACAGAAACTCTATCTCGCTCGTGCCTGTAAATTAAAAACAACCATAACAAACAGATGACTGTCGAAATTAAGATAGCCTTCACCGCCATCTCCTCTGCACCAGTTACGATGGTGCATGTCGGTGGTGTGAATCAGCAAACCGTGCAGTCGTTCTCTGTACCAATGATTCTTTTTCCAGACGTACTCGGCCAGGTAACCGACCCATACATTTTTTCCATCTGCCAAAGCAGGGAATGTTGTATCGCACAGAACACCAACTTCGCTCAATATTTTGAGTGTGCACCCTCAACATCTCACCCCTCTTCATCTTTAGCGTGTATCGAGTGTTTACCATTCCTCCCTATTCGCTGCACACAAATTCCCTGCTGTGATTCACCTGCATGTGACGGTAGCAGTGAATGTCCAAGTTGCTGTAACCGCACCAGCAATCTGAAATTATCGTCGTGCCTTGAGCGATCCACTCGAGAATTATTTTGGTCTGGGTCGCCACGTTCCTTTTTTCCACTGGCACCAGGAAGAATTTCGTCGTATCGTCCCACTGCACTCTCCCGAAAACTCACTGGCCTTCTTTACCGAGCACAAAAGTTCGTTCACTATAGTCTGCTGTCGAGGGTATTTCATCAGGCACCACAGTACACACAACTTAACTATCTTGCCCGGAGACATGTTTGAATCGCCCACGAAATTGCCCTGTCTCGCCGACACTTTAAAGTTGCATTTAGTACCGTCCTCCATTCGCAGTTGGTACTAGTAAAAGAAGCCCCGGTTTTCCACCAATTTCGCTTCACCTTCCCCGCATTCTTCGCACAACGGAAATGATTTACCGAGTTAAGTGAAATTTCAAAATTGTTTCATTTCCGTGGTGGAATATATTGCTATAAAGAAAGAAGCCAAGTTATGCCCATATTCTAAGATGGCAACACAAGAATGCAAGTTACTACAACATGTGAGACAAAAATTTAATAAAAACTCTAGAATGCATATATTTGTGCTTGTAGTTGTATGAAAAGTTTATGAACTCCAACATGTGTGCCAAAAAATAACAAAAAGTCTAAAATGAATTAATTTGTGCTTGTAGTTGCGTGAAAAGAAATTGTTTTCGTTCAGCAGATTTATCAGATACAAAGATGTAAGAAGTAAGTGTTTAAATTACCTCAAAAAAATTTTGATGTAACAAAGACAGCATTAACACAACAAGCCTTATATGTTGTGCTGTACCAAGGGCCACAAGCCAATAATATTCAATTAAACACATATGCTAGCATAATAAATTTTTTAATAGTTTCTTCCATCTTGCAACGTTCATACACCATCATAATATCCATAAACACAATCCACTTACAAAAATTCAAAATGCTTAAAAACTGTGGTTGTAAAGAATAAACGATTCAATAATTTAATGATATCATGAATATAATTCATCTTATTTTCATTTTCTAGTTACACAATATACTCTCACTATTTTCGAATGCAATAAAATTAATTAAATGATTACACTTTAATATAAATTCTTTGCTTACCGGACCTTATCAAAATTTAACCATGTGTTACCACCTTAAGGTGAATCACACTCATATAGAGACTGAAAAACTAGGCTATAATTTGCCTTATTACTTAATATCTTTACGTGGCCAGCCACAAAAATGTGAATACTAGACCAAAGCCTTCAATACAAAGCCTAGGCATCAGCAATAATATATCGCACGCAAAATAAATCATATTTTAGGCCATGCCTCATAATGCGCGACTCTACAGTAACTCCCAAATTATAAAATGTACAATTTACAAGGAAGCTCTCCAGCGCATAATATTCACATTCAACTTCATGCGCAATAACATGGGCATCAGCAGTGCTAATATACCATTTTAAAAACAATCATAGGAATGAGTGTGTGTATATTTTGAAAGAAGCGCAAATATGCATTATATATATTCCCACTAAACACAGGGCTTTAAGCCATTCCATAAAATTCAACATTACGTAGCCCACAATACCAAACAGTTCATATTCACATTCACCAACTATATTTGCGGACTTCTGAATCAATTAATTGTGACACGTCACTTTGTGTTTTTATAACCTAACAAATATTTTATTCAACTTTCAAATAACAGGAATAACAGGGGATTAGATTTCCAATGTCATTTAACAATTTAATCATCTCACACAAGGGCTTAGACATTGCTGATCACTTGTGGCATTGATTTATCTTCAACCAAGTGGGGAACGAGGACAACTCGGTGGAGTCAAATATACCTAGCAAAGTGCGTAGTGGCAGCACCAGGATAGGTGTACTGTTAGTTTCAAAATTAAACTAGAATGCGAAGTCCCTGGCAGGTGAAACTTAAATACTGAACTCTCTATAGTGAATTTAACATAAATGATATCCAATAGGTATTGACAACACATTACTCCAAATGGTCATGCTGTAAACTCCAGGTTCGTGCAGCTGGCTAACATATAGTGCCCTATCATACCCAGCTCTGACCAAAACTGGAGTTTCTCTGGTAGTAAATGCTAAACAAACCTACAGTATAAATTACATTAAAAATAATAAATAGCAAATCATAACATTTAAACACACCAGCCACAAACTAAATACATGTCCACGAACTAACTATCAAAATTGCCGAGCATTTGCTCTAACATATACTGAAAGCCCGCAAAATTCACAACTCAAGCAAGATTGAAGTACTCACTGATCATGTAAATTATGCTCAAAGCACACAAGGCGATTCCATAACCCAGGCGCTAATTGAACAGGCATCACAATGTCAAAAATCAGAACTCATCCGAATATATAGCTCGCCTGAGGGCTCGAAAACTCACAATCCACCACACTGGCAGTTTAATAGCTGCAATTCGCCGCCAACTGCAGCTCACAACTCTGTGCCATCGTTCCCCGGGTTGATCATCAATAGTAGACTGGTTGGTGAAGGCACCATGGTAGAAGTTTCCAAAATGGTCAGTTAACTCTCTCTCGCATGTTCGCACAACTCAACTGGTAATAAAGTAAACTGAAGTAAACCTATATGTCGGAGTAGGAAGACGTAAGTATTAAGAAGGAAGGGAGGGGAAGTGCACTGGCTTAAGTAGACAATCTAAGGCAGATAAATGAGGGGAAGGTCGGGAATAGGGAGCAGAGGTAGAACTCGGCCAAGGAGCACCCATGTGGCCACAGAGTCAATACAAAAGTCCAGCGACGAGCACTAGTGTCGCTGGTGACTGGTTCTAGTGTCGCGTAACTCTCCCCAAAAATTGCTCGGGCACCCACTATCTGCAAAAAAAAGTACATACACCATCCCAGAAGAAGAAGAAGATTAACAGAATGAGAATAAATGTAGTGAAAAGAAGATAGTTCAGTCGAAGCAATCAAAACCGAAACACAGTACAACTTCTAGCATACACAGTTCACAATACATGTCTCATCAAGACAATTTCGTAGAAATTCCCCAGGACTATATATATATATATGGGCATTAAATGACCCGACACAGAGATGTGGATTTTTCATGGGCACTAAGGATAATTCGAGAGATCTGTAATCCATCATGACCTGGGGACAAATGGTCAGCGACACACCATAGTCCATCAGCACTCAGATCTTCAAACATCACTGATTGACTCCTTCCTCAAGAGGGTGCATGCTCAACTCAAGCCAACTTGGAGGGGGACAGGGTAGGCAAATAAGTATGGATAAAGAAAACCAGCATTCATTAGGGATAGTTAATGGGAATAGGTACAAACATAAGCAAGTCACTGTCACTAATCTCCTAGCAATAATTAACTTCTTACAATAATTCACTCCTAACAATAATTATCTCCTAGCCATAAAAAAACACCTACCAATATTTAACTCCTAGGAATAATTAACTCATAACAACAATTATTTACATCAGCTAACTAACAGTGTTAGGGTACAGAAATTTCTGCAAGCGAAACGGACCCCGAAATTTCGGGATCAGTTTGTCCATAACATTATCAGCGAAATCTGCAAGTTCAAAACTTTTACATAATATCAAATCGCCTGCACTGAAGTTAGGCACACCACATCCACGTTCAAGTTTAGCCAACACTTGTTGCTTAGCAAGGCTCAATTTACTCACTACTTACCCATACAAACAATCTCTATGAGCATCATTCAAGGATGGAGGGATGGGAGGTACGTTCCTAAAGCTCAACAAATGATGGATGAGGGCACGGCCTAAAATGGTTACGGAAGATGGGCAACCAGTTGAATCATGGACTACACTATTAAAACCTACAATAATCAAGTCTAGCTCCTGATCCCACAACATATGATCCTTATGGTAAAAGATGGTAAGACCAGGTTTCAAATTACTTTTTAATCTTTAAATTTGATTGCCCTGGGGATTACAAGGTCTAGAAGTATAGTGCTTAATGGCCCACTTGAATGACATCTTATTAAAGATTTTGGAAGAAAAATGTCTAGAATTATTTGTAACCAATTCAATGGGCGCACTAAAGATTTTCCATTCCTGAACTGTCAAGGCTTTAACTATATTAGTTGATTTCATATTCCTGAGGGGAAAAGAAAAATACATTTAGTAAAGGTATCAAGAAGAATCATAATACAAACATTGCCTTTTTTAGTTCTCACAAGGGGCCCAAATGTACATTAGTCCATGAAGCAGTGTGGATGTGAAACCAAGAATGCCCCACATTCATACCATGTCCCTGTTTACACTTTTGACATAGATCACATGGTTGGACATATCCTGAAACATTTGTTAATAAGGTCGGCCAGGCAAAGTTCAAGGATATTTTCCTGAATGACTTATTTATACCTAAGTGCCCAACGAAAACTGAATCATGGTAATAGCTCAAAATGATTTGTCTCAAGGCAACAATGAATACAATTATTTTACTACGACCATGCTTACCAGAAAAATACCAAACATCTGTATCTACGAAATACGGAACATTAGCACCCTTGCATACTTCATCCATTAGCTGCGCAAAAAATGGACCAGCCTTCTGAGCCTGACGTAATTTTAAAATATTTCTGGAAAACCTTGCAAACTATGAAGTGTAGCGCAGGACGACTCCGCCCCTACTACTTCGAAATGCTCCGGATGGAACATCCGTGATAGAGCGTCAGCCACTTTTGTTTCTCGTAGCCCCTAACGTGGTGCACTTTAATACTAAAACGAGATAATCTCAACACCCAACGATCCAACTTACCAAGCTACTGAGGGTGATTCAGCATCAAACTAAGCTCCTGATTGTCGGTGTATAGGTCGCATTCTTAGTGATCCGCGTAGGACGCAAACTTCTCGAGACCAAAGATACAAGCTTGCATATCTTTCTAATATATGCCTAACTTTCGTTCGCTTTTTAGTCCTTATATAAACCCTTATTTGCATGGCAGTTTAGCCCAGATATAGCTTGTAATTCCACTGCAGTATAGGCCTTATATAACCCTCTATTTGAATGGCAGTTTAGTCCCTATATATCACTTTATATGTGCTGTAATTCCCTTGTACGTAGATCTTTAAAATATCTTATTTGTATTGCAGTTTAGCCCTTATATATCTTGTAATTCCACTTCAATTTAGCCGTTATATATCCTCTAATTACAATACTGTTTGCAACTTATATATCTTTTATTTGCATGGTAGTTTAGCTTTTACGTATCCCGTAATTCCGTTACAGTGTACTCCTTATAGATCCAAGAGTTCCATGGCAGTTGATTTATAATATATCCTGTTATTCCACAGCAGTTGAGTTCTTATATATAACGTAATTCCACTGCAACTAAGTCATTTTATATTCCGTAATTTAAACACAGTTTAGTCTTTCAATATTGCTCTTTAACATAGCAGTTTAGCACCTTTATATAACCTGTTAGTCCACCGCTTATATAACCATTATATCCATGGCTAGTATCCTTCATATGTCCTGTAATTCTACTGAATTTAAAACCTTATGAATCCTATATATACCTGGCAGTTTAGCTCTTATATATATATATTATGTAATTCGAATTCATTTTAGTCGTCGTATATAATTAACTTTCATGGCAGTTTAGCCTTTATATACCCTGTAATTCCACTGCAAGTTAGCCCATATACATATATTATTTATTTATTTATTTATATATATGTATATTGTAATTCCACTGAAGTTTATTCGTTATATATATATATATATATATATATATATATATATATATATATATATATATATATATATATATATATATATATATATATATATACCTTATTTACAGTTTCGGCTGTATACATACTATAATTCACCTGCAAATTAGTTCATATATATATATACCGTAATTCCACTGTAGTTTAACTCTTATATATTCCTAATTTGATTGTAGTTTAGCTCTTGTATACCGTGCAATTACTCTGCGTTCATTTCTTAATATAAACCGTAATATCATGCAGTTTAGCCCGTATATAGTCCCTAATCCACTGCATTTTAGTCCTTTTATATCCCGTAGTACCACTGAATTTTAGCCCATATATATTCCGTAATTCCACTGCAGATTAGCCCTTACATATCCTGTAACACCTCTGTAAATTAGCACCTTAAAACTTCCCTTATTTGCTTGGCAGGTTACCCTTCATATATCCTATAATTCCACAGCAGTTTAGTTATTTAAATATCCTGTAACTGCACTACAGTTTAGCCCTTATATATCATGCAGTTCCACTGCAGATTAGTCCTTTTGTAAACCTAATTTTCATTGTAGTTTATCTCTGATATATTATGCAATTCCACTGCAATTTAGCCCTTTTATAGTCTGTAATAACGCTCTAGTTTAGACCTTATAGATACCTTAAATGCATGGCAGTTTTGCCCTTATATGTCCTATAACTCAACTGCAGTTTAGACATTACATCCCGTAATTTCAATGTAGTTTATCACTTATATATCCCCTAATTCCATTGCAGTTTACCCCTTACTTATACTATAAATCCACTTGATTCTAACCCATATATATATAGATATACACACACACACACCGCAATTCCACTGCAGTTAAGCACTTATATCCCGTAATTTTATTTTAAGTTCTGCCCTGATATATCACGTTATTCCACCTCAGTTTAGATTTTATTTCCTGTAAATCCACTGCAGTTTAGCCATTATATATCCCGTAATTCATCAGCAATTTATTCCTTATTTATCTCTATATTGCATTACAGTTTAACGCTTATATATTTTGCAATTCCACTGAAGTTTTGTCCTTGTTGATCCCTTGTTTACGTGGCAGTTTAGCCCTAATATATCCCGTAATTTTCTGCAGTTTTGTATTCGTAGATGCGTCATTGCCATGGTAGTGTAGTCTTTATATGTCCCGTTATTCCGATGTAGTGAATCCCTTATTATACATCGTAATTCAGTTGCAAATTAGACATTATAGATCCCTTGTATGTATGGCAATTTAGCACTAGTATATACCATTATTTAACTGCAGTTTAACTTTTATTGATACCGTAAATGCACTACAATTAAGACATTAATATCCCATATTTATATTGCAGTTTAGTCCATTTTATCCCTTATTTGATTTGCAGATAAGCCCTTATATATATTGTAACTCTACTGCAGTTTAGTTCTTTTATATACCTTATTTGCATGGTAATTTAGCCCCTAAATATCACGTAATTCCACTGCAGTTTGTCCTAGTTTATCTGATAATACCACTGGAGTTTAGTCCTCATAGATCCCACATTTGCATGGCATTTAGTCCATATGTATGTCATAATTGTACCGCAGATTAGCCTGCATACATCCTGTAATTCCTTGCAGTTTAAATCTTATATAAACCGAAATTCCTCTACAGTTTAGACCTTATATAACATATTATACAATGCAGTTAAGCCCTTATATATCCCGTAATTCCATTCAATTTAGCGCTTGTATGTCATGCAATTGCACTGCTACTTATTCCATATATAAGCTGGAATTTCACTGCAATTTAGGACTTATAAATACTGTAACACCACGGCAGTGTGCCCCATATATATTCAGTAATTCCAAAGCCCCTATAAATATGCCTTATTTGCTGGTATTTAACAATTTATATAACCCACAATTCCACAGCTGTTTAGTTTTTATTTATCCAGTAATTCCAATGTTGTTTAGCACATATAAATATCCCTTATTTGCTTGGTAGGTGACAATTTTATATATCCCATAAATCCACAACTCTTTAGACGTTATGTATCCTGTAATTGCACTACAGTTAAGCCCTCATATAACATGTAATTCCCCTTCAGTTTAGTGTATATATAACTAATATGCATTGCAGTTTAGCTCTGATATATTTGTAATTCCACGGCAGTTTAGCTGCTATATATTATGCATTTCCATTTCAAATCAGTCTTCATATATACCTTATATGCATGTCAGTAAATCTCTTATATGATGTAATTCAAATGTATATTAGTAATTATATACCCCGTTATTCTACTGCAGATTATTCCTTATGGATCCCTTATGTCCATGACAGTTTAGCCCTTATATCTCTCATAATTCGACTGCAGTTTATCTCTTCTATGTATTCCATAATACCACCTTATATATCCCGCAATTTCACTGCAGTTTTGTCCTTTAAGATCCCTTATTAGAATGGCTGATATATCTTATACTAACCGTAATGCGACTGCAGTTTAGCCCTTATATATCCCATCCCGCTATTCACTGCAGATTAGATCTTATATATCCCGTAATTCCGCTGTCGTTTAGCACTAATATATCCTGTAAATCCAATGCTATTTTGTCTTAGTATATCCCCTATATGCATGCTAGATTTGCCCTTATATATACCGTAATTCCACTGCAAATTGGCCCTTATATTTGATTTATTTTAATGGCAGTTAAGCTGTTATATATCCCGTAATTCCTTTGCAGTGTAGTATTATTAGATCCATTATTTCCATGACAGTTTAGTCCTTATAGATTATGTTATTCCACTGCAGTTTAATCCTTTATATATATTGTGATTCGACTGCAATTTAGTCGTTATATATACCGCAATTATGTTGCAATTTAGTCCTGATATATCATATATACATTGCAGTTTAACACTTTTATAAAATGGGATTAGATTGCAGTTTAGTTTTTAAAAAGCACTTATTTACTTGGCAGTTTACCCTTATATATCCTGAAATTCCGCTGCAAAATTGTGTATATATGTCGGTGAAAACCCAACGAACTTTTGTCCTTAAAAATGCATTATTTTCATTGCAGTTTATGAAGTACATTTCCTGTAATTCCTAAGGACTTTAGACCTTATAGAACTCTTGTTTGCATGGCAGTTTGCACTAATATATCCCGTTATTCCACAGTGGTTAAATCATTAAATATCCCGTTATTAATATGCAGTTTTGTACAAATATATCACATATTTGCTACGTAATATACCACGTTATTCCAATACAATTTAGTACTTATATAAACCTTATAAGCAGGTCAGTATAGGACATATATATCCCCTTATTCCACTGCAGTTTAGTCCTTATATGTCCCTAATATGCATGGCAGTTAAGTCGTTATATATATTAAATTTACACTGCATTTTAACCCTTAAATGTCCCGTAATTCCTCTGCAGTTTAGTAGATATATATATATATATATATATATATATATATATATATATATATATATATATATATATATACACCTACCTTAATTCCACTTTAGTTTAGTCCTCTTGTATCCCGTAAATCCTTATATATCGCTTATTTGAATTGCTGATTCGCCCTGATATATACCGTTATTCCACGCCTGTGTTAGTCCTTTTATATCTCTTATTTGCATGCCAGTTTTCCCTTATACATCCATTAAATGCAGTGCTGTTTAAAATTTATAGATTCGTTAGTTTCATTGCAGTTTGTCCCTTATATATCCCGAAATTCCACAACAGTTTAGCTGTTATATATACCGTAATTCCACAGTAGTTTAGTCCTTACATATACCTAATTTGCATAGCAGATTACCCATATATATACTGTATTTACACTGAAGATTAGTACTTATATATAACACATATTTGCTTGCCTGTTTAGCATCTATACTTCACAAAAACCACTTCTGTTTAGGCCTATTGTATATTGTAATTACACTGCATTTGAGTCCTTATCGATCTGTTATTTGCATGACAGTTTAACCACCATAAATCCAAAAAATCGACTGCGGTATAACCCTTAGGTATATCCAGTAACACCACTGCAGCTTTTACTTATCTATCCCTTTAATTCTACTGCAGTTAATTCTCATATTTCCTTTATTTGTATGGCAATTTAGCATTATATATATAGAAATTTCACTACAATTTGGCACTTATACATCCCTATTTTCATAGTAATTTAGACATTGTATAACCCATGTACCCAATTCATTTAGTCCTTATATATCCCATAATTCCACTACAGTTTTGCCCTTATTTATCCGTTAGTTGCATGGCAGTTTAGTCATTATATATCCTGTATTTACACATCAGTTTAGTTGGTATAGATCACTTATTTTCATCGAAGATTCACCCTTATATATCACTTAGTTCCACTTCAGTTTAGCCCTTATTTATCCCGTAATTCTACATGTTTTGTTCTTTTATATTCCATATTTTCATGGCATTTTAGCCCTTATATATCTCATATTTCCACAACAGTTTAACTGTTATATATATATATATACACCGTAATTCCTCTGCAAGTTAATCTTTATATATCACTTAATTACATAGCAGATTAGCCCTTATATGGCATATAATTCCACCGCAGATTAGTGCAGTTATCTCTTATTTGCTTGGCACTTCAGCCTTTATGTATCCCAAATCCTCTTCAGTTTATCCTTTTCATATCACAACATTTCACCGCAGTTTAGCCCTAATATATCCTGCAATTCCACTGCAGTTTAGTCAATATAGATACCTTGTTTGCATTTCTGTTTGGACCTAACATCCCGTATTTCAACTTCCTTTAAATCATTAAATATACCGTTATTCGTCTGCTATTTTGTCCAAATATATCACTTTTTTGCATCGCAGTTTATTCCTTCTATATCCCTAATTACAATATAATTTACCACATATATATGCATTATATGCAGGTCACTAGAGCCCAAATACATCCCATAATTCCACTGCAGTTTAGTATTTATATATACCAAAAATGCAATTCCAGTTAAAGAGTTATATTACCCGTAATTCCACTGCATTTTAAGTACGTAATTATCCATTATTTTTATGGCATTTACGCCATTATATACTGTAATCCCGCGGCTGTTTAATCCTTATAAATCCTATGTTTGCACGGCAGTTTAGACCAAATATATTTCGTTATTCCACTGCATTTTAGTGCTCTTATATGCCTTACTTGCATGCTAATTTAGCCCCTATATCTTCCGTAATTCCACTTCAGTTTAGTTATTATTTATCCCTAATATTCATGACAGTTTAGCCCTTATATATATAGTAATTACACTGCATTTTAACCTTTATATATCCCGTTATTCAACTGCAGTTTAGCCTATTAATATCCCGATATTCCACTTCAGTTAACTTCCTTATATATCTTGTAATACTACTTCAGTTTTGTCCTTATATATCCCTTAATCGTAACACAGTTTGGCCCTGATATACCGCATTATTTCACAGCAGATTGGTCCTTATATATCCCTTATTTTCATAGAAGTGTGGCCCTTCTATATCCGATAATTCCAATGTAGTTTAGACCTTATAGAAACCGAATGTTATTGACATTGTATATCCGGTTATTCCACGGCTATTTACCTGTATTATATACCATAATATCACTGCATTTTAGTCCTTATACATCCTTTATTCGCATTGCAGATTACACTAATATAGCACGTTATTCCTTTACAGTTTAGCACATATATATAAATTGCTTGGCTGTTTAGCCTTTATATATCCAAAAATCTACTTCTGTTCAGTCGACATATATCTTGCAATTATACTGCAGTTTAACCCTTAAGTCTCACCAGTGATACCACTGTAGTTTCATTTCTTATATATACTGTAATTCTACTGCAGTTTAGAGCTTATATATACCTTATTTGCATAGCAGTTTTACCTTATATATCCAGTAATTCCACTGCAGTTTAGCCATTATATTTCGAAATTTCACTGCATATTCGCCTATATATTTATATCCGGTATTTCCACTTCAGGTTATCCCTTATATATCGTAATTAAACTTCAGTCTTGTATTTATATACCCCTTATTTTAATTGCAGTTTTGGCCAGATATATCCCGTAAGGCAACATAAATTTTGACCTTTTATATCGCTTATTTTCATATCAGTTTAATCCTTATATATCCCATTATTTCAGTGGAGATTAGGCCTTACAGATCCTTATTTGCATGGCGGTTTATTCTTGATATGTCCTTTAATTCCTCTGCAGTTTAACTTTTATATATATATATATATATATATATATATATATATATATATATATATATATATATATATATATATATATATATATATATGTATGTGTGTGTGTGTGTGTGTGTGTGTGTGTACTGAAATTCCCAAAAAAAATTATTTATTTGTATATATCTTATTTGTATTGCATTTTAGCCTTTATATAATGTGTAATTCATCAGAAAATTTGTCCATAATCATTCCGTAATTCCGCTGCTGTTTAGTCCTTATATGTAACGTAATTCCGTTGCATTTTAGTTCTTATATATGCATTATTTGTTTGTCAGTTTAGCCCTTATATATCACGTGCATCCACTTCAGTTTAGCACTTATATATATCGTTATTTCACTGAAATTTAGTCCATATATATTAGTAATTCAATTGTAGTTTAGTCCTTATATATCCCTCAATTGCGCACCAGTTTCGTCCTTTGATATCCTGTAATTCCACAGCAGTTTAGTCCTTATACATCTTATTTGGATGCCAGTTTACCCCTTGTATATCCGGATATTCCACTGGAGTTTAGTCCTGATAGATTCCTTATGTGCTTTGCAATTTTCACCTTATTTATTCCATAGTTCCACTGCAGTTTAGTCCTTCTATATATATATATATAATATCTATTTTGCATGAGTATATATTTAGTGCGGGTACGAGATGAACTCATTGTTTCATCACAATCAAGCACTTTTAAGCCATATCTTAACGTTTTCAAGCATATTTTACAAGTTTCCAACTACCCCATTTGACTCAAATTTCGAATCTCATAAAACAAACAAATTTAAGATAAAAACTACAAAAATCAATCAAAAATCAAACCAATTTTCTTTTTTGGAAAAAAAAAAAAAAAAAAAAAAAAAGCCATGCAGGATTTGTGCGGATTCAAAACCAAGCAATATTACACAAAGTCAAGCTATTTTACCCAAAAACAAAACAAGTAAATCATATGAAAAGATACTAATTAATAGAATTTAAATATTTTTTTTCATAAATCTGTATCATGTTCAGATTTTCCATTTTTCATTTCTTTTAAACCTCTATGAAAATCGTTTCACGGATCCAAAATAAATTTATTCCTTATTAAACTTATATCTAATAAATAATCATATTTAATAAATTCAAAATGAATTGATGTCCAATTGCAGAATAATAATCTGATCCTGATTACGAGGGATTCCCAATTGAACATTACGTATCTGATTATGAGGAATCTGATTATGATTCTAATATATTTTATTAGTTAGAAAATTCAGATACAGAAATTTCAGACACATAGTTTATGATTCAGCTGTTTCAGATGATTTAGATATTTCAGATATAGAAAAACTCATATAAAGAAAATTCGGATGATGTATTTGTTTACAAAGCAGATAATTAATGTAATTGAGAAAGGAAATAATGTTTTAAAAATTCAATGAAATCATAATTATTGGAGTTCTACTAATTTTTTAGAACTTCTTCTATACGCTCTAGGTCGTTGCCCTTTTCACGAAGTTCATATTTATCACCATTGTTTTCTAAGAGTGATAATTGTAAGCTTTGTGGATATAAATGAAATTTGTGAAATAATTCTATAATTTCGTCAGAGGCATTATCTAATATATAGGGAGGTGGTCTTGAAATCCCATCGCCTTAAAAAATGTTTTCCATACTACAAGGGAACAAATGCATTTTATTGTATTTTTAAAGAAAATTAATGTATTTAAAAAAACTCAATTAGAATTATGAAAATGATCTTTTATTTGATCAAATCATTAATCTGCATTTATCAAAATTATTAATTTTTTTAAATTTAACCATTCAAACTTAAGACTAAATTATTGTATCCAAATATTGAAACATTTTGTTAACTCTCCCAATTAACAGTATTAAAATTTTATATATCTTTAGTAATTCTCTCTTTCAAATAGTCATAAGTTACAACAAGTTACAACATTGCAAATGGCATGTGCTTCAACAGTTTTATTATAATTTACCCTAATTTTTATGTTTGTTTTTTCTTTAACTACAGTTGTTATTCTACATAAACTATCAATAATATAAAATGGTCTTAGCCCAAAAAAGGAATATTTATTGATATTGTCTTCGAAGTTTTCAGTTGGTTTATAATAAAGTTCATTGTTTCTACATATAGTACCTAGCTTTGTTTTTAATTTCTAAAATAACTTTAGGCAAAAAACATTTATCTAAAATACCATGTTCAATATCTAAATTCCAATTTTATTTAGGAAAAATTTCATTTCTACAATTTTTAACATAAATATTTTTCACATTAAAATTGTGAAACATAGAAGCGTGGACATACTGTTCAGCACGATTTTTTCTATTAGTTTGAAAGCCTACAATTACAAAATCGGGGATGACAAATAGTAAATTATTAAACTAATCTTTTATATAAAAGTTAAACTCACGTTGTTCTAGTAGAAACTCCTTTTTCTAAAAATTGCCCATAGTCAAAACTAGTAGGTATTTTAAGATCTTTGTAGATTTTTTCTTTAATTGCAATGGCCATGTTAGATTCGTATTCAACGACAGGCCACATAATTTCTAATTTTTGAATAACAGTTTACCTGGATTAACATAATTTTTCTGAACCGCAACCGCTGCATCTTTTGTTTCATAAACGAATAACTATTTGTTGTCATATTAATTTATAAAAATGGTAATTTTATAACCGCCTTTGCAGTAAATTTCATCATTGTCATGAATACAAACTAACAAATATCTCAGTGGATAGGTTATTTCATTTGTTTTATCACTATGAACAGATTTTACTCGATATTTATTATCAACACCAGAACATTCCAAATAGTTTTTTTCACTTGGCAACCTTAATAAAGCATTCATTATTGTTGATGTTATACCTGGATTGTAAATAGCTTCAGTAATATTTTCATGTTTTGAAATTTCTCCTCTATAAAACTGAAAAGGAAAAAAGTTGAAACAAACATCAATACTATCTGCTTTAGAATATTCTGCCTCATTTCCAACTTTATCTCTTTCTAGTAATTTATATTGCTCATAAACATAAGCATAATTTGGAAAAGAAAAGTCATCTCCTATAGGGATATCAAATTCAATTATATTATTGCAAACATTGGAATTCCACCTAGATTGCCCAGTTGGGTGAAATATTTTATCTATTAAAGCGCTCAATGCTTTTGTAACTCATTTATAAGATAAAATTATTTGTAAATGAAAGAATCGAAGAGCATTTCTCGAGTTAAATTACTCATCGAAAGATAAAAAAATTACAAAAAACACCCTGAAGTGGAATATGAAAGAAAAGAAGAATGATCTACCTTTAATTGACGAACTATGCAATTTTGGTAATAAAGTAAAACAAGGTAATGACAAAAATAAAAATTTCATAAATAGATTAGTTCCTTTAGCAGTAGATTATTTATGCTATCTTCCAACTCCAGAAGAAACCTCATTTGAAAGAGAAGTATTCAAAAAAATCTCCTAATTGTGCAGAGCAAACGGGTATTGTACCATTGGAAAATTTGACGCATCGTGCATCTGGTTCTGCTATAAACATTGGAAAAGAAATTTCTGAAAAAATTACTTTTAAAACACTATATGGTTTATGAGGAGTTAATCGTAAACTATGCATTGGAGATACAGAAGTAAATATAAATAATGATAAACTATTACTGAATGATGAAGTATATAAATTAACAGAAGGGCTTCCTAATTTGTTAACTAAAGAAAAAGAACCATATCTTAACGATAAATACACTGAGGATGACTACGATAATTACAAAGATATTGTCATAGACACAAATGTTGCATTGTGAGGATATGATCCTCATAAACAAATAAATGCGAATCAAAGTTGTATGTACGAGAATATAATTCAACAAATTTGTGATTCAATTTACGAACAACATATAAAACCACAATCAAAATCAGTACCAAACACACCCAAGAGAATGATTTCTCCAAGAACTCCTAGATCTGGAGAAGGTTTTAAAAAAAAGAACAATTTAACAAAAGAACATATCTTGATTAACGTTGTATGAAAATTAATAGACAGATTGTTAGTTATACATGACGAATAAAATTCTGGAATTACAATAAAAAATTAAATATAATAAATATGTTGAACAATATATTTTATGATTTTGTTGTTAATAGCCCAAAAAGTATTCCTTATCTTATAAATTTTTTAATGTAATTCCACACTCATATTGGAATACTGAACATCATGGTAAATGAATAATAAATTGGGCATTAAATAATTCTAATTTACCCGAAATGCATTTGCCTGGTTATAATTATTGTGGTCCATATACAAAATTAAATGAAAGGTTGGAAAGAGGAGACACAGGAATAAATTAATGAGCTGACGTATGCAAATATCATGATATTGCTTATAGAAATCCAGTAAGTTTTATAATCTAGTCATTAAGCTGATAGAATTTTGCAAGAAGAAGCAAAAGGAAGTATGTTAGGTAAAAATGTGTAAATTGGAAAAAAAATTGCATCTGCTGCTGTTGCTTAAACTATGTTTACAAAAAGATAATTACGATGTGGACTTAAAATGTATTATTAATTATTTACATACATTTTTCCAGTTATAAATAAAGATAAAAAGGTTAAGTTTCGATATACCCATTGATCAGTTAAGAGATTTGGGTATAAATGAATTTTTAACAAAAGACAAGAATTAAAATTAAAATAAGGTAATAGTTTCTTATTGACTTTGGCACTTGCAATACTAAAAAAAATATTAAAAGAAAAAAACAGGAGATGGATTAAACCATGGAGGATTTTTAGCAATTTTATTTGCAGCTTTATGTGCACTTAGTTCTTTAGCCGGTGGATCTACTGCAATCTGTAATTCTCTTGAACAAACTAGATAAAAAATAATTATTAGTAGAACAATAGGGACACAATTTCGAAACGGAAATTAAATCAGAAAGTGGTTTAGTTGCACAAAAAATGAATGTGTTATGGTTAATTTCAACATGTCAACAAATCCAGGTACTCATTGGGTATGCTATTTTAAAGTAAATAATGATGTTTACTATTTTGATTCATTTGGAGGTAATATTACATATAATTCAATTATTTATTAAGGAAACAGTAATATTTATTACAATAATGATTGAACTCAGAATTTTAATTCAGTTATATGTAAACATCTGTGTTTAATTGTTTTATGCCTTTTTCGAAAGAATTTAAGTTATATTATAATTTCTATGATATTAAATAACGGATATATATTCCAATGTTAATTTTTACCAAGTTTACTAGCCAACTGTTTTGATTACACTAATCTAATGTTTCGTTTCTAGGACATAGAATTCTTAATATAGATAAGCCTATAAATAATTAAGATGCTGTCAATAAAAGATATTATCAATTTACATATAGCAAATTATTCATTAAATGTATGTCAATTCGAAATATAAAAGTTTCTGATTATGCTTTAAAAGAAGAAATAAATTTACAATTAAGTAATACTATTGCTGATTTTATAAAACGAATAAATATAGCAAAACAGGCTTTCAAAAAGGATGTAGATTCAAAATATACAACAATAGTTTGTGATTATCCATTAAAAACCGATGTAGATTCAAAATGCAATAATAGAATACTAGTGTTAATGATCAAAAAACATATGTAGAATAAAATTACAATACTATTGTTTCTGTTTTACAAGATCAACTTAGTAAGGTTTTTGTTTATACAATAGAGTATGTATCAATTCAATTCGGAGAATTAATAATATGGCTGATCCTGTAGATGGAAAATATTCCTGTCAATAAAAGATATTTCGATAAAGAAATATCTGATAAACTGCAAAATTTAAACAAAAAAATTATGAATTATTGTAATACGCTTGTTAACACACAAAGGTGAAAAAAGCAAAGAAGACTCTGATAAAGAATTACATGTTAAATAAAAAAATTTAAACCAATCTATTGAAAAATGCAAGGAAGAGATATCATGTGTATTTTATTTACATGCAAAGTGGAATAATACTAATACTGTTTTTGTCTTCGTTAATAATCCGATTTAATTTCCTTTTTTGTTGGATTGTACTGCTTATAAAGTAATTACTGTTTATTCCAATTTACCAAACGATAATATATCAGTTATTATAGGATCTAAAATAGATTACAGCAAGACTTTTGATGCCAAATGAGGTACAAATATTATTATTATTTTAATAAAAAACAATAGAATATGTGAATATGGTTATGGCATGGTGACTGCAATAGATATATTCGTGAAATATAAAGATTAAATGTATATATATTTTTACTAATAAATGGAGAACATTTGGTGTTTTTGAAGTGCAAGAAAGTCACCAAAAATAATAATATAAAAATGAAAATAAAAATGGACGATTACTTCAGAAATGTAAATAATCTATATGAAATTCAAATAAATCAACATCCTTAAAAAATACTGAATTATGAATTATGTATCAATGAATTATATATACCCACAAAAAAATTTCAAATAAGAAAAGTAATTTCGAATGGAACTGATGATTTATGGCAGATTGATCTTGTAGATCTAGAAACTGGTCATTTGAAAGGAATTTCACATATACATAATGGTTACAAGTATATTATGACAATTATCGATGTTTTTCAAAATATGTATTTGCTATTCGAATTTAAGATAAAGCAGCCAAAAATGTAGTACATGCCTTAGAATGTATATTGTTTGAAAAGAAAACTGCTTAATATTCAAAGAGACAATGGCATAGAATTGTATAACAAAATATTTAACGAATTTATGCAGAAATATAATCAATCATTACTCTTCAATCAGTGAACTTAGAGCCATTTGGGTGTAAAGATATAATCATAAAATGAAGAACAAAATGTGAAAGAAATTTTCTTTAAATGGCAATTACAAATGGGTAAATATTTCAGATGATTGAGTGAAAGAATGTAACAATACAAAATATGGTACTATAGGCATGAAACCAATTGAAGTCAATTAAAAAAATGAAACAAATAGACAACAAGATTTTGCGAATGTGTATACTAACCCGAAATATAAAGTTGGCGATATTGTTTGTGTGAGTAAGAGTAAACAAAATTTTGCAAAAAGCATAATACAGCTAATTGGACAACAGAATTTTTAATTATTTTTGAGATTTTAGATTATGATGTGCCAACTTACATACTGAAAGATACCAATGGAGAAAAAATAAAAGATAGTTTTTATGACTACGACATTATGAAATACGACTATCTAAATGAACATTTGTTTGAAAAAGTTTTAAAAATTGAATTTAATATAATTAATTTTAAATGGTTGGGATTTGATAAGTCCCATAAGTCCCATAACTCTTGGATTAATCAAACAGATTATTTGTAAACTTAAATATTAATTCTAGAAAATATAATAATTATAAAATAAAAATTGGCTTTGTATTCAATTCGACGAAGATTATTAATATCATAGATAAATTGTTGTTGAGTAAAATTATTTCCGACATTATCAAAATGGTTACGAAAATACTGAATGTGGTCTTTCAATGTTTCTATCATTCATTTATATAAATTGATAGAATTTGGTATAAAATCAATTGTCAATACTTCTTCACAATCTGGATATCTATATTCAGTTCTATACAATTGTCTTTGAACATATTTACTTTCAGTTCTAATGACATAATCAAATTCACAATAATCATCAAATAAGTTTAAAAGAATGAAAGTTGAATCTAAATTTAGATATTTTGTTTGTGGTTCTACATGTGGGGTCTTTACTCTGATTTCCTAATTTCTGCCATTTATTACTTCGAAAGCCATATCAACAGTCTCTCTTAAATTTTCCACATATTCACCTTGAATTCTGTTTATATATTTTAAATGATTAATTTTAATTTCATTCCTTTTATTTATATGATTAACTTAAAGATGGTTAATTTTTTGTGTGCTTTATTTCGTCTTTGTATAAATGCATTATATATTTGAATACTATATTGACCATGTTTTATAACTAATGGAAGAACTTCTTCAGTTACCCAATCTTGGAATTGTTCAGCTTTTTTCATATCTGATTTTAAAATTAACGAATATAATCCAGGTTCATTGATATATACTGCATTAGGTTGCATATTTGAAGGGGTGGGCGATTCGCTGGCCCGTAGATTTTTATAATTATTGCGATGTTTCTCTTTAACATGATCTCTAATTGCTTCTTGAGGATTTTTATATTCTAAAACTTCTGCAAGATGTTTGGCTTATAACCATGGATCATTTTGCTCATCAATAATCACAGAAACGTGTTAACTATAGTAAGTAAGCTAGTTGTTATTTATGTCTAGAATTGACTCAATTTTTATATGCAATATTATGTGCAAGTCAATTTTTATATGCAATATTATGTGCAAGTCAATTTGGCGAGCAGTAATAATCCTTTTTACTAGCATTCTTTTTTAATAAGAAAATGAAAAGTTAAATAAAATAATATGAAGGAATATAGACCAGATTAGTTTAATTAAATATCTTTTAAGGAGTTAAATTTTTTAAGTCATTAATGATATATTTCATTTTATTTATAATTTTATTATAAGATTCACACTTTATACCAAACATGAAAATGTAATTTTTGCCAACTCTAGTCTATTTGTTTGTAATCTTACTATATTCCATGATAGTTTCGTAGTTAAAGAAATACAGCAAAGCTTTTGTATATCTAAAATCCGAGTCTATATTGCATTGGGTAAATGAGAAAATTTCTCACTAATTGGGCCATTCTCTTTTATCTGGAAACAACATTTGTCTATCTCACGCTAATACAACTTCTAATAGAAGATAAATGTTTATCCCGAATAAGATTTTTTTTATATTCATAACTTAATCTAAATTAAGAAAATCCTTTAGGATACCTTCAATAAGTTTATAACTAGGGTAATCCATAATACATATTTTACTGTCTACAAACAGGACTAACTGGCCCGAAGGTCTTTGGAATATAAATAACCTAATGTGAAAATGACAACCAATCTGCTATCGAAACTGGCTTATTAATTATTTTGTTGTCTTTCAAATTTTTTGTGAAATTTTTTTTTTGTAAAAATTATTTTGTTGGGTGGGTCCATAAAAGTTTTGAATGCTTTGGATGTCGTCTGGATACATGACAGCATTTTATTATTTGTATGTTGTAAACGCAATTCATTACCAATTTCATAGTTCGAAACTGCTAATAAATTAACTTTATTTTCAGGATAGTTTTTTCCATCATTATAGCAATATTCGCTCCTATTGGTATGTATTTCAACAAGACTATTATGTTGATTTCGAAAAAAATGTACGTGCTAGTGCGCTACCAAATGGAAATAATTTAGTCTGACAAAACCTAGATGATCACTGATATTTATGTTGACCTTGTTTGTACTAAATAAGTATATCCCGAGAATTTCTATCATAAACATATTTCAAATTTTGTATCAGATGCCTTGTCACTGAGCCACTGTGACAAGATAACCAGGGCAATGATTAAAAGTCTTCTCACCACAAGCTTCATATCATGAGTTGCTTTGTTACTGTTCGCTACACTGCAACTATACAACAGCTCTGTCGTGATAAACACCTTCCTGTGGTGGCAAGAGTGTGCTGAAGTGCCTCTTCAGGAAGTGTACATGTGAAACCAGAGAGAGTTACATTAAAATGTTTGGTTTGGTATCTATATTTACCGCTGGTCCTTTTGCTGATGAAATATATTGTTATAAAACCATAGTCTTTATTCTAACAGTTTGTACAGATCTCTTTCAATTTCCCATAACACATATTTCCACCAACAAAATCGCTATATATGTGCTTTAAACACGTGTCATCTTGTCTTAATATAAATAGAAAGTTTGTATTGTCTCTCACCAGTTACTTTGGCACACTCGAATATGTTTGTGCCAAATAAAATACAACAACAATTTTTATGTCTGCCGATGCTAAAAAATTCACGGACGACATCCTGGCTTTCTAAAATTACATAGTCAAATACAACTAAATACTCGTTTTCACACTGATCTATTAGAATCATTTCATCATCTCCATTTTTTCATTAACCACAATGGATATTGCGTCGATGTCTTATTGTAATATAATTATTTGGGTTTATACTTTTTGAGCAAATATACAATTTATTAAAATTTAGCCATCTTTGCTTATGGATAAAATTAATCATCATGTTGGTTTTGCTAGGCACAACAATTAAGCCTCTTATGTTATCAGGAAGTATTTCACCATTATTTTCATTTTTAGAATTTCCTTCAGAAACATCCCAATTAACTTTCTTCCTTTAATATGATATTTTTAGTAAATGGATAAAAACGTATTTAAGTTAACAAATAAAAGTTCCATTTTAAGAAAGAAGATTCACTATGATATAATTCATCAAGACAAATCTATTGCTTTGATTAGCTTTCATGCGAAATTTTTAGCTCCTAATATAGACAACAATATTACAATGACAATATGATATTGAATCTTTAAAGGAATGTAAATATTCGATTGACTAATTTTCAACAAATAACACTGAACTGACATCAGACAATGTGAAAAATAGAATTATGATTAAATCTGAGTTTGATGTTAAACTTGATGACCAATTATAAGATATGCTTGGTTTTGAAACAAATATGACTATTGAAAAATACACGGTCATTAGCACTATATTGCCTAATTTTAATTCATCTAAAACAATAAATGTTTCTTGTTGTTTGGTATATGGATTGTTCATAAAGTATGACGAGTTTAATCACTTACTAACAGATATAATTGCTAGGTTTACACCAAAATTATATTTGGTTTTATAGATTATCTTATCTATGAACCTCCATATCCAATTTTTATAGAATGAATAATGAATGGTTTAATTACATTGTTTTAGACATTAGGGATGAAAATGGTAAACTAATCGATTTTGCTGGTTCTGAAATTGACATTGTTTTGGAAATTTAAGATTTTAAAAATATTGCACCATTTTTTTTTAGAAAATTTAAAGGGTGTCTATTCTGTAGACCCCCATAAGAAGTACAAAAAATATCAAACTTTTCTTCCATCTCAAATCTCGTTAATAAAATTTAATTTTTCTATATCCATATAACAATGTATCGATTTTATTTTCTAATATAATCCTTTTGTTACCATAAAGGCTTAATGGTATTTTATTAACTTCTACTGTACATGTTTTATGCTTTTCACTCCTTGTTAAATTCATTGTTCTTTATTGTATTTTATCTTTAGTCAAACATTCTTAGAGTCCTCCAATGTAATTCTTTTGTTAACAATGCACTTCTTTGCACCATTTGATCTTTTATTTTATTTATTATCAACTCTATATGCATACATATTTTCTCTTAAACCCAAAATTTTTTTCATTATTTTCCCATTGCATTCATCTCCTATCTTACCTATAAATTTCTTATTTATTTGTGGTATATTATAGATATTTTCATTTGCATAATCACTTGTATAAAACTTATCTATCATCGACTACATATATCTGTAAAAAAACTTCTGTTTTTATGCTATAAATGTATGAATCGGTATCTTGATAGCACATTTTTATTTTATCGCCATATTTTGATTTTATTACTTTATAATGGAAAACATACTCAATACTTTCGATAGATCTAAAACTGATATAACAACATTAAAAGGCTTATTAATTTAAGTTGGTTTTGTTCATATGTATTGCCGCAAGATTCTCATTAAATATTGTACTTTTTTAAAAATGTGGTCTTGATATTAATTTTTCACATTTTTCTACATCTGATATTAATATTATATCTACTCTGTTTCCTATATTATCCATTGTTTTACCAAACACAGAATGATTCATAAACTTATAGAATTATTTTTCGAAGTTGTTTATTAAATGAGCTCTCCTTTCTATATTCACATCTAAATAATTTTTCAGCAAATCGGACTGTTCTAATATCAATATTATCAGTACTTTGGTAATTTTTATACCATTATTTAAACTGTTTCAAAATACAATAGTGTATAACATACTTTTGTTTATTAATTAAAGTTGTTAACAATTTTAATTGTTTTGTTCCAGGAACTACTTTATTTTCTTGGCAAAATGGAAGATCTTTATGTTATTTATACAGTTCTTGTGGATATTCTACATCAACTTCTAATATATAACCATAATTAGAATCATCCTCAATATAGAATATTTTTTCACTTTAATACTTTAAAGCAGATAACTTATAATAAACCCATTCGAAAGCACCATATAGTAAACATTGACATATCGCCCATACAGAAATATTGTTTGCATCGAGATAAGCTAAATGATTAGACTCTTGATATGAGTTAAAATCTTCTAAATATTGGTTTTTAGCTTTTGGTTATCATTTAGAACATTGTCATATACCACCCCTAATACCTATTTTTTTTCACTGAAATCATATAATTATACAATAATTCTAATAGGTGTTTAGTGTTTTATTTACATTTCTTGCCACGATAATCCTGGTCCTGTAAAATACCACTCAGGGTCTAAATCATATGCCTTTATACAGGTAATTTTTTTTTTTTTTTAATTTTCGAATATGTCTGCTAACAATAACACAATACTTTTTTAATATAATTCATGATAATCGCCAAAATTTTAAATATTAAATTGATTCCATACACTTGTGGCATGTTCAAAATCATCGTCGGTTATATCAGATTAGTTTAATATGTTATAAAATTCAATTTTTGGTGGAAGATCTGTTTCATCAAATTTCTCCCAACTGTCCATATCATATAGATAAGCACCCTTTCTAGTTACTGAATCTACTTCATCATTTGGAAAATATTTTTGAGTATGTTTCATTTGTCCTTCTGTTAAATTGGATAATAATTTATCTAAATTACTGGCCATAAATTTAAATATGTCTAAAAAATTTTGTTTCCAAAAAGTAATAAACTTTTCTTCATTATTTACAATTAAATTAATATTTTTGCTATCATATCGTAGCTCTTTAAAAATAAATGAGCATCATACCCAGTTAAATGATGGAAATAAATTGGTACGAAATTGAGTAATGTTAATTGTAGATTACAATTATTACATACTTGATAAATGAATTTTCCACTTACATGATCATTATGGCGTACTTTTTTATTGTCGTTCGTATACTCACATTCTCATACAGTACATTTTCTTTATTTAGTATATAATATTTCTCCTTCTTTTGTTAGTGGATGTATTGGTTCAATTTGTGAATATATTTCCCCAATTTATATTACATTTGGACCTCGATATAGTACTGGTGGCTTATAATCACCATCACTAGATACAATATAATATAAAAAACCAGAAGCTTCAAGTAATTGATATTTCATTGTATACGATTCGTCATTCATATTTAAATCAATAGTATTTATTTGTTCCTTAGTAAGAATATATGTTTCCTTATGTATATCTCTTTATTAGAGCCATTATCAATATCATATTTGGTTAAAATAGAATATTTTGTGATAAGGTTAAATTTACTTATTTTTCTTGGCTTTGGTTTGGTGGTTGAAATTTTCTTTATAATTGATTCGAAATCAGCATATGGAACCTTCATTGCATGTTTATAATTCTTGAATTTTGTTTGCTCTCCATTCGAAGGTAAATCGATTCTTACTGATTAATACTTAGAGCAGTCTTCTGAATGTTTATTAAATTTTTCTTGAGAATAAAAGCATTGAAGACACATATCGCATGTATAGGTTTTAGTTTTATATTTTCTTTTGTGCCGATACTATTCTAGATAAATCTTTTATCCAATAACAATGTGAATTTGTATAATTTTTTTAATAAAGTAATTTCATGTGTTTTTCCTTTTTATTTTCTGTAAGTTTTAGTGGATTTGGGGTAGAATTGCCTTCAGTAGAGTTAACATTTATAGATGAATCATTTTGATTATCATTTTTTGGTATGTCATCAACTTTAATAGTATATTCATACTTATCTATAACCATATCAATATTTAGCCCAGCTTTTCTATATTTAGTTATTCTATCTGAATTTTTTCTGCAGGATTCAATGCTGATTTTACAGTCCAAAGAAATCATTCTTGATCATTACTTTTCACATTAATACATTCTTGTTTCTTCTTAATAAATTCTGGTAGATCAATATATAATGCCCCATTTAAAGGATTGTACTTATTTATCACTAATTGTATTCAAATTACTCTATCTAATTTTCATACTGAACTTCTTCTTTAAAACTCAGTAAATTGTATAATTATTTCTTGTTTTATGAATTTTAAATCCGTTTAATATCTCCTTCATCTAATATTGTACAATTGGGTGATTGAAATGTCAATAATACTACTTGATTATTCTCTTGCTTATGACAATTGGTATATCATTTAATACTGGTTTTCAACCCTCTAAAGTTCCTAAGATGATAGCATATTACCTAAAGGCCCTTTTTTTTTATAGAAGTTGAAAACTCATTAGTCTGTATTAATTTAAGGAATTTTCTATGTTATATGTTAATATCCTACTTTTGAAAGCTTTAATAACTATGATATTTTTATTGGTTCTTCTATTTCTTTTTTTTTTTTGAATACATTAGTAGAAAGTGTAAATATTATCTTTAATTTTTTTATGTCTTTCTTATATAATTTATTGATATTGACAACTGATAAATGTAAATAATCAAAATTGTACTTTGTTTCATTGTTTGTAATAGCTGTAATTATTTCAGATTTTCATAGGTTGTATAATTTTTTTATTTGAAAACATTTTACTTTTGCTCTTATTTCTGTAACTTCAAAATCACTTAAATTAAAGTAATTTTTTTCTTAAATTAGATTTTATTCTGTTTTAATAACATTGCACTGTATAATAATAGTTCTGATTAAAGCACCTTTTTGAAGTTTATAATTTTGTTTTATTTCTAATCTTTTTGCTATATTCCTTAACTCCGACAATCTCATTTCATTCAACACACAAGTTTTTATTTGAAGCCTCCATTTTTAAAGTTATATTTAAATAGAAAAATCTAAGAAGAAAATAAAGTTGTTATAAAGTTATTGAAAATATTAAAATAATTTTATTTTCAACTATTTAGCTTCTTTATATTAAATTATTTCTAATCATTTTTATTTCTAGCTATTGTGTATTTTTTCTATTTTTATGCCTTTTTAGATGTTCATTACAAATATATTTACCACATTGTACTTTCTCTTTCCTTTCATCTTTATTTAACTCATGAAGATTTACAGAATATTCGCTAAAACATTGTTTATATTTTCTTGTAATTTTATCAATTGTGTTTTTATGAGGATAAAATGAATGGATAGATTTATTTTCATTACATGCTGCACATGTTTTTGTTGAATAATTATCTTGTAGATTTAAAATATGTTTTGTAATTCAGTATTTTTATGCTTTTTTATGTATCCATTGGAAACATATTTACTAAATTCACAGAATCCTTTTTGATACTGTAACTCCTATTGTTTTCTACTATACAAACAAATACAATTTTTTCAAGTGTTGATATGCTTATCTTTTGTATATTTATGTGGCATGTTTAGAATTTCATTACCAGAGCGCTATGTGAAAATAATATACCAAATACTTTGAAACTATTTAATGAGAAGGAAGTTTTTATGTCATATATTGGCTTAAAAGAAATGAAAAATTGAAAATTTGTCCATGTTCTAGAGTTCTCTTAAGAATATATCAATTCTATTAATTTGAATCTTTTTAATATTTCACTTAGATTTTTGCTTAATTTTCTTGTTTTTGTCATCAATTTTCCTGATTTAGATTATTTGCTTGCAAAATTGACATTTCTATAAAACGTTACAATTTGATTGTTTTTTTGGGTAAAATTGCTTGATTCTTGGTAATATTGCATGTTATTAAATCCGCATAAATCCTGAATTGGCTAATTTTTTTTTCAAAATTGAAAATATACTTGATTTTTAGTTAATTTCGCTTGCATTTATATTAAATTTGCTTGTTTTTTGAGAATCCAAAATTTAGATTAAAAAGGTGTTTCTAGAAACTTGAAAAAGTGGCTTGAAATAACTCTGCATATTAGTTCTAATACGTCATGTACTTGTACTGTAGAATATTCCTGCGTATCCCTTATTTCATGAGAATTAAGTTCTAATATATCACACAATTCGACTGCATTTTGGTCATTATATGCATCCCATAAAACAACTAAAGTTTATTCCTTTTAGATCCCGTAAATCCACTGCAGTTTACTCCATTTAGCAATACATTTGTATGGCAGATTATTCAGTATATATCCCGTAGTACCACTACAGTTTAGCACTTATATATCCCGCAATGCGACTGCAGTTTAACCCATATATATCCCATAATTCACCACAGTTTAGACCTTATATATCCAGTAATTCCACTGTCGTTTAACTATAAAATATTCTGTAATTTCAATGCTATTTAGTCATTATATATTCTTTATTTACATGGTATTTTAGCCCTTATATATCCCGTAATTCCGTTTCATTATAGTCCTTTTAGATCTATTATTTCTATGACAGATTAGCCCATATATATCCTGTTATTCCACACTTTTTTAGCCCTTATATATTAAGTAATTCCACTGAAATTCGGAAACTATATATCCGATAATTATATTGCAGTTTACTCCATATATTTCCAGTGCAGTTTATCACTTATATTTCCAGTGCAGTTTATCATTTATATTACCTGTGATTCCACTTCATTTGAGCACTTAAAAAGTCATAATTTGCATGGCAATTTACCCCTTATACTAATTAAACTGCAGTTTTGTCCTTATATATTTATAATATGGATAGCAGTTTAGTTAATTTATATCTTGTAATTTCATTTCAGTTTAGACCTTATATATCACGTACTATCACTTCAGTTTAAGCATTATATGTAATAAGTTTGCATGACAGTTTAGCCCTTATATATTCCGTAATTCCACAGAAGTTTAGCTCTTATATATTCCGTAATTCCAATGTAGTATAGCCCTTATGATTTCCTTAAATTCACTATATATTAGACCGTATATATCCCCTATTTGGATTACAATTTAGGCCTTATATATCCCCTTATAGCCCAACAATTTATTCATATATCATGTAATTCCACTGCAATTGATTCCTTATATATCTCTAATTATCTTTGTAGTTTAGCCCACATATATACTGTAATTCCACAGCAGTATAGTCTTTATATAAACCTTTTTTTGCATCTCAGTTTAGCTCTGAAATATTCTGTAATTCCATTGTAGTTTAGCGCTTACATATAAATTGAAATTCCACTCAAGTATTTCTTTATAAATCCCTAATTTGCTTTGCAGTTTAGACAGTATATATCGTGTAATTCCACAGCATATTCCGTAATTTCACTGCAGATTAGTCCTTATATATTCCTTATTTCCATGGCAGTTTAGCCCTTTTATATCCTGTAATTCACTGCAGTTTAGTACTTATATAGCCCTTATTCGCATGGCAATTTAGCATTTTAATGCTATAATTACACTTCAGTTTAGACTTTATATATCACTACTTTCATGGCTGTTTAACCACTATTTACCCCATAATTCCACTGTAGTTAACTCTTTATATATAGCCTAATTCCAGTTTTCTTTAACCTATAACTATCCTGTAATTACACTATAGTTTAGCACTTCATCCCGTTATTTTACTGCTGTTTAGCCCTTATATTATCCCTTATTGCGCTGCAATTTATTCTTTATATCCCGTAAATCGACGGCAGGTTATACCTTATATATCACATAATTTATCTGCAGTTTAGTCCACAGTTATCCTTTAATTGCGACGCAGTTTAAGAGATATATATCCTGTAATTCCACTGCGATTTTATCCTTATCGATCCCTTGTTTGCAATTCAGCTTAGACTATTATATATTATGTAATTTCACTGCGGTTAGTACCCTATGTATTCCCGATTCGCCTGGCCGTTTAGGTTTTATAAATCCCGTAATTCAACTTCGATTTAATCTTATATATACAGTAATTCCATTGCAGTGTTGTCCTTATACACGTCATAGTTTCATGAGAGTTTAGCATTTATTTGTGTCTGTATTCCAATGCAGTTTACCCCTTATATATCCCTTAATTCGATGCAATATATTCATTACATATCGCGTAGTTATATTTCTGTTTTGTCCTTATTTATCTCTTATTTGCATTGAAGGTTATCCATTATATTTATTTATTTATATACAATTTAGTCCCTTTATATATTTGAATTTCACGGAAATATAATCCTTATGTATCCCTTATTTACATTGAAGTTTAGCCCTAAAATATATTGTAATTCTCCTGTAGTTTAGTCCATATATATCCCTTCTTTACATGACCATTTAGCAACTAAATATCTCGTAATTCCATTGCAGTTGGCCCTTATATAACCTTTATTCCACTGCAGTTTAGTCCTTGTAAATACCATATTGGGATTACACTTTAGCCTTTAAATATATTAAAATACTGCTGCAAATTAGAGTTTATATATGCCGTAATTCCTTTCAGTTTAGTCATAACATATCCCGTAATACTTCTGCAGTTTAGTCCTTAAATATCACTCATTTGCATAGCATTAAACCGTTATGTATACCAAAATTCCACTACAGTATAGTCCTTAAAGATCCCTTTATTGCGTGGCAATTTAGCCCTCATATATCCGTAATTCCGTTGCAGATTAGGCCTTATATATTCCGTAATTTCACTGCAAGTTAGCAGTTATATATCGCGTTAGTCCAATTTAAGATTAACAAATATATATCCCACTTTTTCTCTACAGTTAAGAGCTTACACATCCCGCAATTCCACTGATTTTTAATCCTTATATATCCCATACTTACATTGCAGTTTAGTACTTATAAATCTCAAAATACAGTGCAGTTTAGAGCTTGTATATCACGTTATTACGATGCAGATCAGTCATCATATATATAGTCTAAATGCATGGCAGTATAACACTTATAATAACTGTTATTCCACTGTATTATTTGCATTGCATATTAGCCCTTATATATCCTGAAATTCCACTGCACTGTTTTCTCTTATATCCCTTATTTGCATGGCAGTTTAGCCCTTATATATCCCTTATTTGCATGGCAGTTTAGCCCTTATAGATCATGTAACTCCACTTCAGTTTAGTCCTTATAGATCCTCTGTTTGCATGGCAGTTTAGAACCTTATATATATATATATATATCGCACTATTCCACTTTTGCTTAGTCCTTATATATCTAGCAATTCATCTGCAGTTTAGTCCTTATATATCCCTTATTTGCATCGCAGTTTATCCCTTATATATACCGTAATTTAACATCAATTTAATCCTTATATATCCCTTATATGCACGTTAATTTTGTCCATATATATCCCGTAATTCCACTGCTTTCTAGTTCTTATGTATCACAAAATTTCATTTAAGTTTGGTCTTTATTGATACCTTATTTGCATCGCCTTTTAGCCCTTATATATTCCGTGTATCCACTTCAGTTAAGCCCTTATATATCAAATAATTCCACTGAAATTTAGTCCCTACTTATTTTCGTAATTCGATTGCAATTTGGTCCTTATTTATCCCTTATTTACATTGCAGTTTCGCCGTTACATATAATTTAATTTCACTGCAATTTAAATTAAATATCCCATATTTGAATGGCAAATTAGTCCTAGGCTTGAATTGGAGGGTGCTGTGGAGTACTTGGATCGACATGGATAGTGCTAGGCAGTCTTAGACTCGTCTTGGAGTGTACTAGGCAGTACTAAGCTCGTTTTGGAGGGTGCTATGCAGTCCTAGGCTCGACTTCGAGGATGCTCTTCGGACCTAGGCTCGACATGGATGGTACTTGGCAGTCCTAGGATCGTGTTGGAGGGTGCTATGTAATCCTAGCCTCGACGTAGTGTATGTTAGGCTGTCTTAGGTTCGACTTGAAGGAAGCTAGGCAATCCTAGGGCCGAATTAGAGGGCAATAAGCAGTCCCAGGTTAGACTTGGAGTGTGCTAGACAGTCTTAGGCTTGAATTGGAGTGTACTAGGCAGTCCTAGATTTTACTTGGAGGGTAATATGCAGTCCTAGGTTCGATTTCGAGGGTGCTATTCAGTCGTAGGCACGACTTGGAGGGTGATAGGCAGTCCTAGGATCGACTTGAAGGCAACTAGGCAATCCTACGTCCGACGTCGAGGGCAATGGGCAGTACATGGCTTGTCTTGGAGGGTGCTACACAGTCATATACTTGTCATGGATGTTGTTAGGCAGGTCTAGGCTCGACTTGGAGAGTGCTAGACAGACTTAGGCTCGACGTGGATGGTGGAAGGCAGTCCTTCGATCTCTTTAAGGGTGCTCGGTCATGCTAGGATCAACTCGAAGGGTGCTAGGTAGTCCTAAGATCGGATTGGTTTTTCCTAGACTGTCTAAGGCCTTACTTGGAGGAGGTTGTTGGGCCGTCCTAGAATCGACTTGATGACAACTAGGCAGTCCCAGGGTCGACTTGGTTGGGGCTAGACGTGCTAGGCAATCCTTAGGATCGACTTGGAGGTTACCAGGCAGTCCAAGGCTCTACTTGAAGGGTGCTTGGCCAAGCTAGGATCGACTTGAAGGGAGCTAGGCAGTCCTAGGATTGAGTTGTAGGGGGCTAGGCCGTCTAAGGAATGAATTGGAGTATGCTACACAGTCCTAGGCTCACCTTGTAAGGTGCTAGACAGTCTTAGACTCGTCTTGAAGTGTACTAGGCAGTACTAGGCTCGACTTCGAGGGTGCTATGAAGTCCTAGGCTCGACTTCGAAGGTGCTACCTAGTCCTAGGCTCGACTTGAACGGTGCTATGCAGCCCTAGGATCGACTTCGGGGAGTGCTAGGCAGTACTAGGATCGAGATGGAGGGTGCTAAGCAGTCCTAGCCTCGACATGGGGGGTGTTAGGCAGTCAAAGGATCGACATGAAGGCAGCTAGGCAATCCTAGGTCCGACTTGGATGGAAAGAGACAGTCCAAGGATTGACATGGAGGGTGCTACATAGTCATATGCTTGTCTTGGAGGTTGATAGGCAGGCCTAGGGTCGACTTTGGGGGTGCTAGACAGTCTAAGGCTCAACGTGGATTGTGCTAAGCAGTCCAAGGATCATTTTAAGTATGCTTGGTATAGCTAGTATCGACTTGAAGGGTGCTAGGTTGTCCTAGGATCGATTTGGATGGTGATAGGCAGTCCTGGGATCGACATGGAGGGTGCTAGACAGTCTTAGGCTCCACTTAAAGGGTTCTAGGCAGTCTGAGGATCGTGTTGTAGGGTGCTAGGAAGTCCTATCCTCGAAATGGAGTGTGTTAGACAGTCCTAGTTTCGACTTGAAGTCAGCTAGGCAAACCTAGACCCGACTTCGAGGGTAATAGGTAGTCCAAGGATTGATTTGGAGGGAGCTATGCTGTCATATGATTGTCTTGGAGGTTGCCAGTCAGCTCTAAGCTCGACTTGGAGGGTGCTAGACAGTCTAAGGCTCGACTTGAATGTTGCTAGGCAATCCTAGGATCGACTTGGTGTTTACTAGTCAGTCCTATGCTCGACTTGGTGGTTGCTAGACAATCTTAGTCTCTACTTGGAAGGTGCTAGGCAATCATAGGCTCGACTTGGAGGGTGCGATGCAGTCCTAGGTTCTACTTAAAGGGTGGTTGGCCAAGCTTAGATCGACTTGAAGGGAGCTAGGCAGTCCTAGGATTGACATGGATGGTGCTAGGCAGACCTAGGCTCGACATAGAGGGTGTTAGGCAGACATAGGATAGATTTGAAGGGAGCTAGGCAGTCCTAGGATTGACATGGAGGTTGCTATGCAGTCCTAGGCTCGACTTCGAGGGTGCTACCTGGTCCTAGGTTCGACTTGAACGGTGCTAGGCAACCCTAGGCCCGACTTGGAGGATAAAAGGCAGACAAAGCTTTGACTTGGAGGGTGCTACGCAGTCATATGCTTTTCTTGGAGGTTTTCTATGCAGACCAAGCCACTACTTGGAGGGTGTTAGACAGTCTTAGGCTTGAATTGGATGGTGCTAGGCAGTCCTTGGATCGATTGGTGGGTGCTAGGCAGTCCCAGGCTCGACTTCGAGGGCACTAGGCATTCCTTGTCTTGACTTGGAGGTTGCTGTGCAGTCCAAGAATCGAATTGGAGGGTGCTAGACAGTATTATGCTTGACTTGAAGTATCCTAGGCAGTCCTAGTTTCGACTTGGAGGGTGCTATGCAGTCCTAGGCTCGACTTCATGGTCGCTAAGCAGTTCTAAGTTTGACATAGAAGGTGCTGGGCAGTCCTAGGTTAAACTTGGAGGGAACTATGCAGTCCTTGGCTCGACTTGGAGGTTACTAGATTGTCATAGGATCGACTTGCAAGGTTCTATACTGTCTTAGCATCGGCTTGGACGGTGCTAGGCAGTACTAGGTTCGACTTAGATGGTGCCTGGAACTCCTAGGATCTTCTTGGAGGTGGCTAGGCATACCTAAGATCGATTTGGAAGGTGCTAGGCAGACCTAGGATCGACTTGAAGGCAGATGGGCAATCTTAGGACTTGGAGGGTAATATGAAATCAAGGATTGACTTGGAGTGTTCTACGCAGTTGTATGCTTACTTGGAGGGTGCTAGGCAGTCCTAGGATCGACTTGAAGGGTGCTAGACAGTCTTAGGCTCGACTTGGAGGGTTCTAGGCACAACTTGTCTTGACTTGGAGGAGGTTAGGCAGCCCTGGGATCAACTTTAAGGCAGTTAGGCAGTCTTAGGATCGAGTTGGAGGGTGCTAGATCGACGTAGACGGAGCCAGGCAGTCTTAGGATCGACTTGGACGGTGCTACACATTCCTAGGTTCGACATTATATGTGCTAGGCAGTCCTAGGATCACCTTGGAGGGTGGTTCGCAGAAATGGGCTTGACTTGGAGGGTGTCAGGCAGTCCTAGGAACGACTTGGATGGAGCTATGAAGTACTAGCATCGACTTGGAGGGTGCTACACAGTCCTGGGCTCGACTTCGAGGGTGATAGGCAGTCCTAGGATCGACTTGAAGGCAGCTAGGCAGTCCTAGGCTCGACTTGGAGGGTGCAAGTCAGTCGAAGGATTATCTCGAAGTGTTTTACGCAGTTCTAGTCTCGACTTGGAAGGTGCTAGATAGTCCTAGCTTCGTCTTGGAATGAACTAGTCTGTACGAGGCTTACCTTGGAGGGTGCTATGTTGTCTTATGCACGACTTCGAGTGGGCTATTCGTTCCTAGGCTCGACTTGAAGGGTGCAAGGTGGTCATAGGTTCGACTTGTATGGTAGTAGGCAGTCCTAGGATCGACTTGAAGGCAGCTAGGCAATCCTAGGCCCAACTGGGGCCTAACAGGCAGACCGAAGGTTGACTTGGACGGTGCTACACAGTCATATGTTTGTCATGGAGTTCGCTAGTCAGTCCTAACCTCGACTTGGTAAGTGCTAGACAATCTTAGGCTCGACTTTGAGTATGCTAGGCAGTCCTAGGATCGACTTGGAGGATGCTAAGCAGTCCTAGAATCGTGTTGGAGGGTGCTATGCAATCCTAGCCACGACATGGAGTGTGTTAGGTAGTCCTAGGATCTACTTGAAGGTAGCTAGGTAATCCTAGGGCCGACTTGGAGGGTATAAGTCAGACCAAGGACTAAATTTGAGGGTGCTACGAAGACATATGCTTGCCTTGGAGGGTGCTAGGCAGTCCTAGGCTCGACTTGGAGGGTGCTAGACAGACCTAGGTTCGACTTGGAGAGTGCTAGGCAGTCCTAGATTCGACTTGGAACGTACTATGATGTCCTAGTCTCGAAGGCAGCTAGCAAGTCATAGGATCGATATGGAGGGTGCTTGGCAGTCCTAGGCTCGACTTGGAGGGTGCTAGGTGGTCCTAGGATCGACTTGGAAAATTATAAGCAATCCTAGGATCTACTTTGAGGATGCCATGCAGACATAGGTTCGACTTTAAGGGTGCTAGCCAGCCTTTGGCTCGACTTGGAGGGTGCTAGGCAGTCTCAGGCTCGACTTGGAGGGTGCTATGCTGACCTAAGCTGGACTACGAAGTTGCAAGGAAGTCCTAGGCTCGACTTGGAGGGTGCTAGTCAGTACTAGGCTAGAATTGGAGAGTGCTGTGCAGTCCTAGGCTTGACAACGAGGATGCTATTCAGACCTAAACCCGACCCGGAGGGTAATAGGCAAACCAAGGATTGACTTGGATGATTCTACGTAGTCATAAGCTTGACTTGAAGTTTACTTGGCAGTCCTAAGCATGACTTGGAGGGTGCTAGACAGTCTTAGGCTCGACTTGGAGTGTTATAGACTGTCCAAGGCTCGACTTGGAGGGTGCTATGCAGTCTTTGGTGCGACTTGGATGTTACTAGGCAGTGCTAGGATGGACTTGCAGTGTGCTAGACGCTATTAGGGTTGGCTTGGCTGGTGCTACGCAGTCCTAGGAGCGACATGTTGTATAAGTACATCCACCTGATCAGCTCAAAAAACTTGGATGTGCCTGCATGATTGTGGCAGCGTTGTGGTTGTTTTCACAATTATTGAGTGAGGGTGCGGCCAAAGGGCACGTGGACCAGTGGAATATTGTATTGGTATGTCCCCCTTATCAACTAACACAACTTAGACGGACGTGCCTGCATGAATGTGGCAGGGTTGTGGTTGTTTGCACAATTATTGAGTGACGTTGCTGCCGCAGGCAACGTAGACCAGTGGAATGCGGTATTTGTATGTCCACCTGATCTCCTAGCTCAACCTGAACACATGTGCCTGCATGATTGTTGCAGTGTTGTGATTGTTTCCATCATTAGTGAGTGATGTTGAAGCCGCAGGCCTCGTGGACCAGTGAAATACTGTACTGGTATTTCCACCTGATCGCCTTGCACAACTTGGGCAGACATACCTGCATTTTTGTGGCAGTGTTGTGGTTGCTTGCATCATTAGTGAGTGACATTGCTGCCGTAGGCCAAATGGACCAGTGTAATGTTATATAGGTATGTCCACATGATCAGCTTAAACAACTTGGACAGATGTGCCTGCATGATTGAGGCAGCATTGTATTTGTTTGCATCATTACTGAGATATGTATCTGTCCCAGGCCATGTGGATCAGTGGAATTCTGTATTGGTATGTCCATTTGATCAGATAGCACAGCTTGGACAGACGTGCCTGCATGATTGCGGCAGGGTTGAGGTTGTTTTCACCATTAATGTTTGACCTTGCATCCGCAGGCCACGTGGACCAGTGGAATATTGAATTGGTATGTCCAACTGATCAGGTAGCACCACTTGGATAGACATGACTGCATGTTTGTGGCAGGGTTGTGGTTGTTTGTGCCATAAGAGAGTCATGTGGCAGCCGCAGGCGACGTTGACGAGTGAAATGCTATATTGGTGCGTCAACCTGATCAGCTACACTTTTGTACAGACGTGCCTGCATGATTGTGGCAGGGTTATAGTTGTTTGCACCATTAGTGAGTAACGCTGAGGCCGCAGTGATGTTGCGGCCACAGGGCACGTGGACCAGTGAAATTCAGAATTGGTATTTCCAGTGATCGCCTAGGACAACTTGGTTAGACATGCATGCATGATTGTGGCTGTGTTGTGGTTGTTTGCACAATATGTGGTCACATTGACGCTGCAGGCCATGTGGACTGCTGGAATCCTGTATTTGTATGTCCACATGATCAGTTAGCACAACTTGAACAGCTGGGCCTGCATGATTGTTGCAGGATTGAGATTTATTGCATCATTAGTGTTTGACATTAATGCCGCAGGCCACGTGGACCAGTGGAATGCAGTATTGGTATGACTACCTGTTCACCTAGCACAACTTAAACAGACATGCCTGCATTATTACATCAGGTTTGTGGTTTTCACCATTAGTGTGTGACGTTGTGTCGGCAGGCCACGCGGACGAAGAGGAATGCTGTATTGGTATGACCACCTGATCACATAGCACACCTTTGACAGACGTTTCTGCATGATTGTGGCAGGGTTGTGATTGTTTGCACCATTAGTGACTGATGTTGCTGCCACAGGCCACGTGGACCAGTGGAATTCTATATTGACATGTCCAACTGATAAGCTAGCACAATTTAGACAGATGTTTCTGAATGATTGTGGCAGTGTTGTGGCTGTTTGCACCATTATTGACTGACGTTGCATCTGAAGGCCACGTGGACCACTGGAATACTGTATTGGTACGACCACCTGATCAGCTAGCATAACTTGTACAAATATGCCTGCATGATTGTGGAAGGGTTGTTGTTGTTAGCACCATTAGTGACTGATATTGCGACCTCAGGCCATGTGGACCAGGGAAATACTGTAATGGTATGACCACCTGATGTCTAGCACAACTTGGACAAACGTGCATGCATGATTGTGGCTGTGTAGTGGTTGTTTGCACAATAAGTGCATGACAGTGCCTCCGCAGGCCATGTGGACCAGTGAAATTCTGAATTGGTATGTCCACCTGGTCACCTAGCACAACTTGGACAGATGTGCCTGCATGATTGTGGAAGGGTTTAGGTTGTTTTCACAATTAGTGACTGACGTTGCGACCACAGGCCACATGGACAAGTGGAATCCTGTACTGCTATGTCCACCTGATCAGCTAATACAACTTGAACAGACATGCCTTATTGATTGTGGTGAAGTTGAGGTTGTTTGCACTTTTTGTGAGTGACGTTGCGGCTGCAGGGCAAGTGGACCAGTGGAATGCTGTATATGTTTGTCCACCTGATCACCTAGCGCAACTTGGACTGACGTTTTTGCATGATTGTGGCAGGGTTGTGGTCGTTTGCACCATTAGCGGATAACGTTGCGGTCGCATGCTACGTGGACCAGTGAAATTCTGTATTGGTATGTCCAACTAATAAGCTAGCACAAATTTGACAGACATTTCTGAATGATTGTGGCAGTGTTGTGGCTGTTTGCACCATTATTAACTGACGTTGCAGCTGCAGGCCATGTGGACCAATGGAATACTGTATTGGTATGTCCACCTGATCGCCTAGCTCAACTTGGACAGACATACCTGCATGATTGTATTAGGGTTGTTATTGTTAGCTCTATTAGTGAGTGACGTTGCGGCCGCAGGCCACATGGACCATTAAAATACTGTATTACCAATACGCCAATAATACCCATAATACCAGTCCACCTGTTCACCTAGCACAACTTGAACAGACGTGCCTACATGATTGTTGCAAGGTTGAGGTGTTTGCACTATTAGTGTGTGATGTTGCGACCGTAATCCACGTGGACCAATTTAATGCTGTATTGGTATGACCACCTGATCGCCTAGCTCAACTTGGACAGGCATGCCTGAATGATTGTGGCAATGTTTATGTTGTTTGCACCATTAGTGCCGAGGTTGCGGCTGCAGGCAATGTGGACCAGTAGAATGCTGTATTAGTATATCCACCTGATCAGCTAGCACAACTTGAACAGATATTCCTGCATGATTGAGGCAGTGTTGTGTTTGTTTCCAACATTAATGAGTGACGTAGTGGTCGAAGGCCACGTAGACCAATGGAATCCTTTATTGGTATGTCCACTTGATCAGCTAGCACAACTTGGACAGACGTGACTACATTATTGCGGCAGGGATGTGGTTGTTTTCACCATTAGTGAGTGATGTGTCGGCAGACCACGTGGACCAGAGGAATGCTGTATTTTGTATGTCAATGTGAACAGCTTGCACAATTTGGACGGACATGCCTGCATGATTGTGGCAGGGTTAGAGTTGTTTGAACCATAAGTGAGTGACGTTGAAGCCCAGGCAATGTGGACCAGTGAAATTTTGTATTGGTATGTCAACCTGATCACCTAGCACAACTTAGACAGACGTGCCTGCATGATTGTGGCCAGGTTGTGGTTCTTTGCGTCATTAGTGACTAACATTGCAGCAGCAGGCCACATGGACCAGTGGAATGCTGTATATGTATCACCATCTGATCAGCTGGCATAACTTGTCAGACATGCCTGCATGATTGTGGCAGGGTTGTTGTTGTTATCTCCATTAGTGATTGACGTTGCGGCTGCAGGCCAATTGGACCATTGGAATACTGTATTACCAATACACCAGTAATACAAATAATACCAGTCCCCCTGATCACCTAGCTCAACTTGTACAGACATACCTGCATTATTGTATTAGGGTTGTTATTGTTAGCTCTATTAGTGAGTGACGTTGCGGCCGCAGGCTACATGGACCATTAAAATACTGTATTACCAATATGCCAATAATACCCATAATACCAGTCCACCTGTTCACCTAGCACAACTTGAACAGACATGCCTACATGATTGTTGCAAGGTTGAGGTGTTTGCACTATTAGTGTGTGATGTTGCGACCGCAATCTACGTGGACCAATTTAATGCTGTATTGGTATGACCACCTGATCACCTAGCACAACTTGGACAAAGGTGCCTGCCTGAATGTGTCCGGGTTTTGGTAGTTTGCACCATTACTGAGAGAAGTTGCGGGTGCAGGCCAAATGGACCAATAGAATGCTGTATAAGTATGTCCACCTGATCAACTAGCACAAGTTGGACAGACTTGCCTGCATGATTTTTGCAGGGTGTTGATATTTTGCATCATTAGTTATTGATGTTGCTGCCATAGACCACATGGACCAGTGAAATGCAGTATTGGTATTTCCACCTGATCAGCTAGAACAACTTGGACAGATGTTCCTGCATGATTGTGGCTGTGTTGTGGTTGTTTGCACAATAAGTGCATGACAGTGCCGCCACAGGACATGTGGGTAAGTGAAATTTCTGTATTGGTATGTCCATCTGATCAGCAAGCAAAACATGGGCAGATGTGCCTGCATTAATGTCGCAGCATTGTGTTGTTTGCCCAATTAGAGCGTGACGATGGGCAGTAGGCCACATGGACCAGTGGAATGCTGTATTGGCATTTCCACCTGGTCGCCTAGCACATCTTGGACAGACGTGCGTGCATGATTGTGGCTGGATTGTGGTTGTTTGTACCATTAGAAACTAACATGGAGGCCGCTGGTCACGTGGACAAGTGGAATGCTGTATTGGTTTGTCCACCTGATCACCTAACACAACTTAGACAGACGTGCCTGCATGATTGTGGCCGTGTTTTGTTTGTTTTCACCAATTGTGAGTGACGTTGTGTCCGCAGCACACGTGGACCAGTGGAATGCTGTATATTTGTATGTCCACCTGATCACCTAGCACAATTTGAACAGACATTCCTGAATGATTGTTACTGGTTTGTAGTAGTTTTCATTATTGGTGAGTGATTTTGCTGGCACAAGTCACGTGGACCAGTGGAATGCTGTTTTGGTATGTCCACCTAATCAACTAGCACAACTTGGGCAGATGTTCCTGCATGATTGTGGCAGGTTCGTAGTGGTTTGCACCATTACTGACTGATGCGGCAGCAGGCCATGTGTACCAGAGGAATGCTGTATATGTATATCCACCTGATCAGCTAGCACAACTTGTACAGACTTCCCAGCCTGATGGTGGCAGGGTTGTTATTGTTATCTCCATTAGTGAGTGACATAGTGGCTGCAGGCCAATTGGACCATTGGAATACTGTATTACCAACACACCAGTAATACCAGTAATAACAGTCCACCTGATCACCTAGCACAACTTGAACAGACGTGCCTATATGATTGTTGCAGGGTTTAGGTTGTTTGCACAATCAGTGACTGAGGTTGTGCAGGCAGGCGACTTGGACTAGTGGAATGCTGTATTGCTATGTGCACCTAATAAGCTGTCACATCTTGGACATACGTGCATAATTGATTGTGGCAGGGTTTTAGTTGTTTGCACCATTAGTGATTGACTTGGATGCAGGCCACGTGGACCAGCATTGGTATGTCCACCTGAGCACCTAGCATAACTTGGACAGACGAGCCTGCATGATTGCGGCAGATTTGTGGTTGTTTTCACCATTAGTGTGTGATGTTGCATCCGCAGGCCACGTGGACCGGTGGAATGCTCTATTGGTATGTCCAATTGATCACCTAGCACAATTTGGACAGACATACCTGCATGATTGTTGCAGTGTTGTGGTTGTTTGCATAATTAGTGAGTGATGTTGCGGCCGCAGGCTACATGGACCAGTGAAATGCTGTGTTTGTATGTCAACTTGATTAGCTTGCACAACTTGGACAGACGTCCCTGCATGATTGTGGCAGGGTTTTGGATGTTTGCACCATTAGTGAGTGACCATGCAGGCACAGGCCACGTGGACCAGTGGCATACTGTATTGATATTTCCACCTTAGCAGAACTTGGACAGATGTGCCTTCATGATTGTGGCAGGGTTTTAGTTGTTGTCAAGCTCGGGTGTACTTGAACTGTAGAAGAGTGTCTCCATAGCCGACGTTAGTTTTCTATGTCGTTTTTCAAGCTGATTAGGTGGACAGCGTGTACACACTTCTTGAATTCTCTTGCCAAGTGCCTGTACATCGAAGCTGTGTCTTCTGTGTACCTACCACTGCTCACTCTCTATTAAGAGAGGTAGCCTAGTCAGCCGGAAATTGGAAAAAATTAGGTTCCAGGGAATGGCATGTTCTGCAAATATTATTCAAACTGAAGCATAATTACAAAAGCTCATTCCTTACCTAGTATACTCCCACGACAATTGCGGGGTTACAAAGAGTAGTCATATAAGACATCTAGACACTAATATTTCAAATATCCACAGATGTCTACTGAATGGAGAATTTATGTGTACTTTTCTACGCTTTACTTCCCGTAGCATGAGCGACAACGAGAGTGGAGGGTTGCACTTATTTACCTGCTTCATATGTTTTTACAGCATTTGTATGAAAGTAATTTGTAGGTATGAAGCTGGCATAAACATATGAACCTTGTAAATGTATGCTGCCCTCCAAGTTCTGTGTCTCGTGTGCTCCACGAAGCATTGCGCGGCAGATTTGATGGGAATTTGCTGTCCTTGAGTTATAATTTTGGTTGCATAAATTAGCATGCAAGGTAAACAAGAGCAGGAGAGAAGGCTTTGCAATGTTCTTGTACTAACTGAACTCCCGTATGTTGACACTGGCTACCTAGTATGAGGATTAGTTTCAACAAGAAAACTGCTCATCAATTTGTTAGTTACCTTCTCAAATAAGTTACTATTGTCGTACCATGTGCCTTGCGAAAAATATTTTTACATTTATTACACCTTTTTAAATTCCATTCTGACACACACATTTAATGACCCATTACTGAAAGAATTTACTGTCCTCTGGCAATTAAATTAACTCTTTGCATGACATACACCTTACCTCAAAATTCAACACGCTGTGATCTAAATAGTATTCTTAAAGAAATTGGCTATAGAAAATAGTTGGCAAATGTGTCGTTGTCCAGATACACCCTTCGCGCAGCAGATTTGTCCCCCGAAACTCACACATGCACCCTGCCATTCGTGAATTTGAACTTTTCACACATAAAAGGTACAAAAGTATTGATATTGAACGCAGCATCTTTCCTCTCTGTGTCTGCTGCTCTACGGGCTTTCACAAGTTACACAAATGGAATATTTCAATGTTTATAGGAACAGTGAATGTGAGTTTTTGCTTCTCTTTTGAGATGGCAGTTCTCTTTTATACGATAGAAATAACATGACTGTTGAATTAAACAAGAGAGACGTGTTCATATTTTTTCCACACAAATCACGAAACGTGATGTCATGTGACTACAAATTTACATCACAGAGCAAATACATAATGTTCAAAGTGCATGTTGAAACTGAGTGAGATGGTGCAGTGGTCAAGATGAGAACTCTCGTTCGGAAGGACTAGGTTTAACTAATTCCGGTCACTCACATTTTGGTTTTCTATGGTTTCCCTAAATCTATCTCTTTCAAAATACGCTGGAATGTTTGTTCACTATGTTCCGGTCGGCACAGGTTCCTCTCCAATTTCTGCTTCTCTGAGCCGCTTGCTCTGTCTCCAATGATCTCGCTGTTGAGATGTCGAGTTTGCTATCTACTGGCTCCACGTGAGTCTGCCTCTAGTGTCGATGTGTTGTGTGTGTGTCGTAGGGACATAACATCATGGATTATGACTACCTGATAAAGCTGCTGACACTGGGAGACTCCGGCGTTGGCAAGACCAGCCTTCTGTACCAGTACACCGATGACAATTTCAGCAACCGCTTCATCTCGACTGTCGGCATTGACTTCAGGGAGAAGAGAATCGTAAGACTATCATTGATTTACTTGCGAAACCGCGTAACTCATTTGAGGAAGTGATGCAGGAAAACAAAACAAACTGATATGGTGTTCAGTAGACTTGGGAGATATTAACAGCGGATGTCAAACAAAGTGCAGAAGTAAGCCGGTATGATAAAAATACTTGCCACATAACTAAAAATGGCGTGTCCACCCACCCAGCGGGAAAAGTCAGGGATTTTCATGTTGCAGGACATTCTCACCTGGGTCAGGGAAAATGTAAATAATTACTACTCTGCAAAAATTGTTTGTTGTATGAATACAGGATAATGTAGGTAATTATGAGAATATGCATTTTTAGATTTCAATTTTTAAGTTTGTGAACTGGCAATAATACAGCTTTGTCAAGTGACATAGTGCATGCAAAACAAAGAAAACAAATAATTTACGTATTTGTAATGAACACGCTTGTGAACTCGATAGCGTGTGTTGCAAGGAATATTGAGACTGAATCAAATGTCGGCCCTGCTGGCTGTCTCTGGCAGTGTGATTTAATGAATCTTTTTTGATCATATGTGTTCTGTCAATGATGAACAGTAAATTAATACATTTACAGCAAATTGAACGAGGGTAGGTCATGACTTAAGTTAATACACTTCTGGGATAAATAAAGTTAATGCTGACCTGTGAGTACTTTGTCAGGTATTGGCTCTATTGATTTCCAATATGTAATTAGTATAATGTAGCTCTCTATGCCCTGCCATTTTGTTTTTGTCCTGTAGAAAATTATCTCAAATAGGATATAGTATGGCTTCATATATAAAGATGATCTGCAAATATTCACACTTTATATCTCTAATCATTGCCCTGTTACTCTGCTTCACTGGCTGCGCATTGGAAAAGAACAATTGCTGATGCATGCTTTTAAGAGAATTAATATTTTGTCTGTACAGCACATAAACAGCATACCTTAACCTTGCTTTGCATACTCTATTATTAATGTGCGTTATATGTGTAATTACTGAAGAGTATGATCTATATACACACCTGCACCAATTAAAGGTACCGTTAAAGTTCACATCATGACATTGGTGTACGGAAAAATTGTGTTCTCGACCGCATGCTGTTGATGCATGAGATTGGTCGTGAGTAGAATTATACTGATGCACCACCATTGAGGGATCACGATGGAGTGCAGCCAAAGTTTGTCGCTTGTGTATTGATGGATAATGCAGTTGCCATTGAGAGAGACAAGAAGTTTAGTGTCCCAGCTTTTGAATGAAAGTGTGGTCATTGAGTCAGGTTTGATCAGTGCTCTAACAGCCAGATCTTGAATGCTTGCGAGGGTGATATGAAGTAGAGATGGAGCAGAGGCAGAATGCAAGTGCAGGGAAAACTGAAGTACCTCTGTAAATCCCGCCAGCCAACTGCAATGCCCACATTGTCTCCTATGTGAAAACATCGAGGCCACTTCACCAGGAATTGAACCCAGTTTGTCTTATTGGTGGGAGGTGAGTAGAGTGGTGGACACTCAAATATATTGTAATTTGGTTTTTACTATACTTTTTTGTACTGTACTTAGTAATGAGACGTAGCATATTTATGTTCATAACAATTGAGCAACTACTCTTGATGAACGCATGAACGTCACCTGGTATACAGCAGTGTGACGCGTGCCCGGATAGGCTACTAGGCCCAGTGGTCGAGGATTTTCTACGCTAGACCAAAAGCAGGGTGTTCTAGATTAAATAGACGACGAGAGACGAGCTTCGTTTGTCCAGGAGTGGACGTTATCCCAGCCAAATCCTTGTAGCAGTGCAGGTTAACAATCCTTTTACCACGGGATGGCTCGAGGGATGAATTCTTATACACGGAGATACAAATAAGATAGTTCCGGAGCAGTCAATATTGATTCGTGCCCGAGTTGGGTGGCACGGTCCCGTTCTGTCTGTCGCTCCGGTGTGGGTTGAGGAAGAGCACTGGTGGCAAGGAACACTGCGTTTCGTTCCCTACGTTTACTGTCGTGCCTATGGTCGTAAGGCATGGAGTTTCTGCTTACAGTATGCTATATGCACCTTGACGTGAACAAACTATAGTCCATTCCCCATTGGAAGCAACTTTCTCGGAGGACTGCTAAATATCTACTTGCATGCCCATTTCGTATCCTTCTGCCAAATGTAAACAAACATTGCTATGTGACTCCCATGTAGCATCTGTCCATATCGATGTTTACATTCCATTGTGTGTGTACATATGTCCGTATACTTTCGCTACACCTAAAAATAAACATTGAAATGTGACTTCTACTTTTATACCTGTCAAGTGTGTTGTTTACTGTTTACAGCTTTTCAAAGAATTTGGCCATATTCCAAAAACCATTCTGTATGAATATTCACAGTTTAGGCCTTATAACATTATTTAGGTCATCTTTATAATGTTTTAAAAATGCCTGAATTGACGACAGTTCTTACGGTTATTTTACATTAACATATTTGTTTTCCACAACATAGCTCAATACATGTAATGCACGTTAGTATTTTGCCGCTACTGTTTTTAATACTGTTACAACTGCGAGGTAAAGGGTCGTACTAATTATCCTTTTGTGATTGATGTGTTGGGTCATTTATTTAAAAGGACGGCCTCAGTTAGAATAAATATTGAAACTAAGGAACAACCAGTCAAACGAAAAAGGCACATTCAATTCAAGCACTCAACTCGTGTTGCTAATTTTCGTCGTACAAACTTTAAAAGATAGCGGTGAACATGCACACAAATACGCCTATGATAACTTTTATTCCGCTCATATTTCTATGTATTGCTACGTACTGTTTATTAGGTTTATTGAAATTTATTGGGCTGGGCTTAGTATTTTTCTTCTGGGATTGTGGCAAATTACGTTATATGTCTGTGTTTCAGACCCCTTAGGGAAAAGGTTCAACGTTGTGATATATAAACAGACATGGATGTAAATAATTAACTTCGTCATAAAAACAGTTTACAGTTAAAACGTATGAATAGTGCTAATCAAATATTTGAAATCACGCACACACAGGGCCAGCGTATCAACCACGGTGCACAAGGCACGCCATTTCACAAACGCTATGATAAACGAAACACACGTCACAGTATATTTATTACTGCTGTGAAAACACAGATTTATCACAACATCGTAACTTGCCTAGGTAGGTTTAAAAAACACGTCTACAAACGTGATGTAATTTTAAGTATTTTTCGGAATAAGAATAATTTACGTTTCGTTTTGCAACAAGACGTGGTGAGCCATGTCATTGCTTACTAGCGGAGTGAAATTTCCTGAGTGTGATAGAGAAGAAGAAAGAGAGAACGACAAGCCTCGCCCAGCAGACAGTTTTTCAGATGCTTTCTCGTTCAATAAAACAGCACCCTACCATTACTGCCTACTCACAATATTTTCCGCTGTCATTTTAAACTGTAAAAATGATATGTTGCCATCAGGGCTACCTAAATATTTAAATAGGCACGGTTTAATGTACAAATAGCATTTTAAAAAACTAGGTTAAAATAATATTTTTCTTGTGAACTATTTCTCACCGGTCGATGCCAACATGTCACTGCTCTTGCTGTTGTTAATTCATATTTTAAAAGAAATAAATATTACAAGTTATGGAATATATTAAGGTAAAGTTTCATTTATTCAATTATACGGTACTCTAAAGTTAACGACAGTGTTATATATTTGTGGAAAACAGGTTATTGAAGAAACACAGGTTGACATGTTATACCTAGAGTGTTTTTTCAAATGTTGATTTTCATAAGTCGCTTCCAATCGGGAATGGACTATAAACACAGTCTGGTATTGGCCTGCTGACCAGGCTCTGTTAAGTCTCCACTGATCCCCCACGCATGCGAGCTGATCAGACGGGGAGCTGTTTGAGTCATCAATGCCACCACTGGATGTGCGTTCACACAGCTATTTCAGCACTAACAATGCTGTGGGATAAAGTAACAACTCGAGACTTGCTTCTCCCTGGGGGAAAGTGTTACTAGTGGTTGTCGCTCCTCTGTTCCTCTCCGCCGGCACTGATACAGTGCTGTGGCAGTTGAAAGCAATAGGTGGTCGTCTAATGGCGTCCTGAGGGGCGCCCGCTGTGAAGTTAATTTGGTTATATCAATTACCCGGTTCTTGTCAATGGTGTAGATAGCAACCTGTGTATAGCAGATACACAGACAGATACTCCCAGAAATAAAAGCGGTAAGGTAGGAAACAAAAGTGTGTTTATTGATGGTTCAATAAACACGTTACGCGTGCTACCTCCTACCAGGCAATTGAGTGCTGAAGGTTACTACGCTGGCCAGGTGTAGGCGACCTGGTTCTAATGGAAAAGTAGGAAAGAAATATCTAAACGAGAAAAGATATAATACTTCCGAACTGGTCTAAGAAATGTGTCTTGAGGAGACAAAGTGAATTTAACATGTTAGTGAGCGTGTTTGCTGGTTCACTGATCGTGGAAGGTGAAGTAGCCGTAGGGGGCGTACTCATTGCTTCAAAGTTTTCTAGAGGTCCCAGCACACAGCAGTGGTGTGGGAAGTCGCGAGAGAAGAACAATAATGACTGTCACCTTGGCGGCATCCTGACTTATATAGTGAAAGCTTGTAGACTGCCGGCGCGGAGTGCGGGAGAGGAATGACGTCCTGCTGCCCTGGTTGGCATGGGAAATCTCAGGTTAGCGTTTCTGCTTTGTGCCTCATCTGTGGCGCTCAGCCTTGGCCAAAGTCTTGACAGCTTGCCGGCTCTCAGCGCGTAGTAGGGGAGGGGGAGGCGGTGTGCATTCTGGGTTGCATATCCTCCAGGTGAGAAGGATTCACTCATAAGCTCCTCCTCCCTGTAGGGTAGTTAACGTCTCACTCACGTCTGTAGTGGTGGAAGAGGTACTCTTGGTGATGAGTCCAATCATATTAGATTAGATGTATAAGCGACACGCGTTAATTCACGCCCCCCCCCCCCACCATCGGAGTTGCGATGAAGACTCATCGTGGAAAAGGTGGCAGAGAAAGATGTAGGCCCCCCTCTCTGGAAGACTCATCGTGGAAAAGGTGGTAGAGAAAGCTGTAGGCCCCTCTCTCTGGAAGACTCATCGTGGTAAAGGTGGTAGGGAAAGCTGTAGGCCCCTCTCTCTGGAAGACTCATAGTGGAAAAGGTGGCAGAGAAAGATGTAGGCCCCCCTCTCTGGAAGACTCATCGTGGTAAAGGTGGCTGAGAAAGCTGTTGGCCCCCCTCTTGGAAGACTCATAGTGGAAAAGGTGGCAGAGAAAGATGTAGGCCCCCCTCTCTGGAAGACTCATCGTGGTAAAGGTGGTAGAGAAAGCTGTAGGCACCCCTCTCTGGAAGACTCATCGTGGAAAAGGTGGCAGAGAAAGCTGTAGGCACCCCTCTCTGGAAGACTCATAGTGGAAAAGGTGGCAGAGAAAGCTGTTGGCCCCCTCTCTGGAAGACTCATCGTGGTAAAGGTGGTAGAGAAAGCTGTAGGCCCCTCTCTCTCTGGAAGACTCATAGTGGAAAAGGTGGCAGAGAAAGATGTAGGCCCCCCTCTCTGGAAGACTCATCGTGGAAAAGGTGGCAGAGAAAGCTGTTGGCCCCCCTCTCTGGAAGACTCATAGTGGAAAAGGTGGCAGAGAAAGATGTAGGCCCCCCTCTCTGGAAGACTCATCGTGGTAAAGGTGGTAGAGAAAGCTGTAGGCACCCCTCTCTGGAAGACTCATCGTGGAAAAGGTGGCAGAGAAAGCTGTAGGCCCCTCTCTCTCTGGAAGACTCATCGTGGAAAAGGTGGTAGAGAAAGCTGTAGGATCCCCTCTCTGGAAGACTCATCGTGGAAAAGGTGGCAGAGAAAGATGTAGGCCCCCCTCTCTGGAAGACTCATCGTGGTAAAGGTGGTAGAGAAAGCTGTAGGCACCCCTCTCTGGAAGACTCATCGTGGAAAAGGTGGCAGAGAAAGCTGTAGGCCCCTCTCTCTCTGGAAGACTCATAGTGGAAAAGGTGGCAGAGAAAGATGTAGGCCCCCCTCTCTGGAAGACTCATCGTGGAAAAGGTGGTAGAGAAAGCTGTAGGCCCCCCTCTCTGGAAGACTCATAGTGGAAAAGGTGGCAGAGAAAGATGTAGGCCCCCCTCTCTGGAAGACTCATCGTGGAAAAGGTGGTAGAGAAAGCTGTAGGCACCCCTCTCTGGAAGACTCATCGTGGAAAAGGTGGCAGAGAAAGATGTAGGCCCCTCTCTGGAAGACTCATCGTGGTAAAGGTGGTAGAGAAAGCTGTAGGCCCCCCTCTCTGGAAGACTCATTGTGGAAAAGGTGGTAGAGAAAGCTGTAGGCCTCTCTCTCTGGAAGACTCATCGTGTTAAAGGTGGTAGAGAAATCTGTAGGCCCCCCCTCTCTGGAAGACTCATTGTGGAAAAGGTGGCAGAGAAAGCTGTAGGCCCCCCTCTCTGGAAGACTCATCGTGGTAAAGGTGGTAGAGAAAGCTGTAGGCCCCCCTCTCTGGAAGACTCATTGTGGAAAAGGTGGTAGAGACAGCTGTAGGCCTCTCTCTCTCTGGAAGACTCATCGTGGAAAAAGTGGTAGAGAAAGCTGTAGGCCCCCCTCTCTGGAAGACTCATCGTGGTAAATGTGGCAGTGAAAGTTGTAGGCCCCCCTCTTTGGAAGACTCATCGTGGTAAAGGTGGTAGAGAAAGCTGTAGGCCCCTCTCTCTCTCTGGAAGACTCATCGTGGAAAAGGTGGTAGAGAAAGCTGTAGGCACCCCTCTCTGGAAGACTCATAGTGGAAAAGGTGGTAGAGAAAGCTTTAGGCCCCCCTCTCTGGAAGACTCATCATGGAAAAGGTGGTAGAGAAAGCTGTATGCCCCCCTCTCTGGAAGACTCATTGTGGAAAAGGTGGTAGAGAAAGCTGTAGGCCCCCCTCTCTGGAAGACTCATCGTGGAAAAGGTGGTACAGAAAGCTGTAGGCCCCCCTCTCTGGAAGACTCATCATGGAAAGTGGTAGAGAAAGCTGTATGCCCCCTCTCTGGAAGACTCATTGTGGAAAGGTGCAGAGAAAGCTGTTGGCCCCTCTCTCTCTGGAAGACTCATCATGAAAAGGTGGTAGAGAAGCTGTAGGCCCCCTCTCTGGAAGAAACTTGGGGGGGGGAAGTGTGAGAAGCTGTAGGCCCCCTCTCTGGAAGACTCATCATGGAAAAGATGGCAGAGAAAGCTGTAGGCAATCTTTCGGAAACTTATCGTGGAAAAGGGTAGAGAAAGCTGTAGGCCCCCCTCTTGGAAGAAACTTGGGGGGAGGAAGGTGGTAGAGAAAGCTACAGGCCCCTCTCTCTGGAAGACTCATCGTGGTAAATGTGGCAGTGAAAGCTGTAGGCCCCTCTTTGGAAGACTCATCGTGGTAAAAAGGTGGTAGAGAAAGCTGTAGGCCCCCCTCTCTGGAAGACTCATCGTGGAAAAGGTGGTAGAGAAAGCTGTAAGCCCCTCTCTGGAAGACTCATCGTGGAAAGGTGGCAGAGAAAGCTGTAGGCCTCCTCTCTTGGAATACTTATCGTGGAAAAGGTGGTAGAGAAAAGCTGTAGGCCCCCCTCTTGGAAGACTCATCGTGGTAAAGGTGGTAGAGAAAGCTGTAGGCCCCCTCTCTGGAAGACTCATCATGGTAAGGTGGTAGAGAAAGCTGTAGGCCCCTCTCTGGAAGACTATCGTGGTAAAGGTGGTAGAGAAAGCTGTAGGCCCCCCTCTCTGGAAGACTCATCGTTGAAAAGGTGGTAGAGAAAGCTGTAAGCCCCTCTCTGAAAGACTCATCGTGGAAAAGGTGGCAGAGAAAGCTGTAGGCCCCCCTCTCTGGAATACTTATCGTGGAAAAGTGGTAGAGAAAGCTGTAGGCCCCCCTCTCTGGAAGACTCATCGTTGGAAAAGGTGGTAGAGAAAGCTGTAAGCCCCTCTCTGGAAGACTCATCGTGGAAAAGGTGGCAGAGAAAGCTGTAGGCCTCTCTCTCTGGAATACTTATCGTGGAAAAGTGATAGAGAAAGCTGTAGGCCCCCCTCTCTGGAAGACTCATCGTGGTAAAGGTGGTAGAGAAAGCTGTAGGCCCCCTCTCTGGAAGACTCATCGTGGAATAGGTGGCAGAGAAAGCTGTAGGCCCCCTTTTTGGAAAGACTCATCGTGGAAAAGGTGGTAGAGAAAGCTGTAGGCCCCCCTCTCTGGAAGACTCATCGTGGAAAGGTGGCAGAGAAAGCTGTAGGCCCCCCTCTCTGGAAGACTCATCGTGGAAAAGGTGGTAGAGAAAGCTGTAAGCCCCTCTTGGAAGCTATTGGAAAAGTGCAGAAAGCTGAGCCTCTCTGAAATATAAGTGGAAAAGGTGGTAGAGAAAGCTGTAGGCCCCCCTCTCTGGAAGACTCATCGTGGTAAAGGTGGTAGAGAAAGCTGTAGGCCCCCCTCTCTGGAAGACTTATCGTGGAAAAGGTGGCAGAGAAAGCTGTAGGCCTCTCTCTCTGGAATACTTATCGTGGAAAAGGTGGTAGAGAAAGCTGTAGGCCTCTCTCTCTCTGGAATACTTATCGTGGAAAACGTGGCAGAGAAAGCTGTAGGCCTCTCTCTGGAAGACTCATCGTGGAAAAGGTGTCAGAGAAAGCTGTAGGCCTCTCTCTCTGGAATACTTATCTTGGAAAAGGTGGTATAGAAAGCTGTAGGCCTCTCTCTCTGGAATACTTATCGTGGAAAAGGTGGTAGAGAAAGCTGTAGGCCCCCCTCTCTGGAAGACTCATCGTGGAAAAGGTGGTAGAGAAAGCTGTAGGCCTCTCTCACTGGAATACTTATCGTGGAAAAGGTGGTAGAGAAAGCTGTAGGCCCCCCTCTCTGGAAGACTCATAGTGGAAAAGGTGGTAGAGAAAGCTGTAGGCCTCTCTCTCTGGAATACTTATCGTGGAAAAGGTGGTAGAGAAAGCTGTAGGCCTCTCTCACTGGAATACTTATCGTGGAAAAGGTGGTAGAGAAAGCTGTAGGCCCCCCTCTCTGGAAGTTTCATCGTGGAAAAGGTGGTAGAGAAAGCTGTAGGCCTCTCTCTCTGGAATACTTATCGTGGAAAAGGTGGTAGAGAAAGCTGTAGGCCTCTCTCACTGGAATACTTATCGTGGAAAAGGTGGTAGAGAAAGCTGTAGGCCCCCCTCTCTGGAAGACTCATCGTGGAAAAGGTGGTAGAGAAAGCTGTAGGCCTCTCTCTCTGGAATACTTATCGTGGAAAAGGTGGTAGAGAAAGCTGTAGGCCCCCCTCTCTGGAAGACTCATAGTTGAAAAGGTGGCAGAGAAAGCTGTAGGCCTCTCTCACTGGAATACTTATCGTGGAAAAGGTGGTAGAGAAAGCTGTAAGCCCCTCTCTGGAAGACTCATCGTGGAAAAGGTGGCAGAGAAAGCTGTAGGCCCCGATCTCACTGGCAGGTCTGGTAGGCGTCGGTAGACATAATTAGGTAGATAGCACAGGAAAAAAATTTTTTACATACTGCTTTCCGGGACTTGTAGGTTTGGGGTGCTTGGCCGTTGTAGCGGCGCGTGTTCTGTGCGCTATGGTCGGCTGGCGAAGTGAAAGCTTTGGACTACCGGCGGATAGCAGGCGACCTTGACTCTCGGGTGTTATCCTTCTCTGCCCCTCGCCCTGGTGATTGGGCTTTGCTAATGCGGCTAGTGTGTGTATTCCCCCTGTGTTGCAATGATTACGGGTCAGGAAGCTGCGTGTGTCTAGTGTCTTAACAAAAATCAGCGCAGTGGATATTACAAGGGAATCATACATAACGACCTAAAAGAAAGATCAGATTAAACAATGGCACATCAAAACGAGGGGATTAATTGGGAGAATAATTAGAATATGTACAAGTGTTACTCGCGGAAGGCGTCGAAATGCCACTACTATCCTAGAGCTTGCTGCAGTGAGTTAAGAAAGAAAAAGGAAAATCTTTCCAGGGAACCTTTGTGTCTGTCAGTAAGCTAGATAGTTACATGTGACAGATTGCGAGGTGGCCAACCAGAGGCCCTTCAACACTTTGTTGACTGGCTAAACGAATACAAAGCGAGTACATTACATGCATGACTATCACGGCAAATTGTGCGCATGTTGGTCACTTAATACAATGGACATAAAAACTCATAATTGGAAGTTAAAAATATCTTGCACCAGATTTGGGGAGCATTAACGCTCAGAGTCTTTGGTTGTTATATTGAGTAGGTACACAAGATATTGCAAACAAAAGCACTGACGTCGGGTAACAGTTAGCGATACTAGAGCCAATGATGTCGCTCGCCATGCACGTGCGCAAAGACGCCTATAATTTTGAAGTTTCACGTAAGTGTTGTTTTCAGTGTAAACTGGTTTCATATTTGTATTTTCAGGGTTAATGTTTTAAAGGTTTTGCTATTATTTTTAACTTGTTTGATTTATAAAATTCAAAGATTAAGAACACTTAATATTCCGGCATGAACGCCATCAGAAAGAGACATGAAATTCATAAGGAAGTTGTAGTAATGTACAACAATAGGTAATTTAATTTATGCCATTTTATTTTCACTAATTAAATATTTTACTCGGCTTGCATAGCACTTCCACTTATATGAACCCAGTAGTCAATTTAATTTACTCTTTAACTTCTGCTTCCGTACGTTTTTGCCAGACATTTGCCCCAGCATTATGCTTCCGCTTTATTAATTTATTGCGCCCTTGTGGCATTTTCAACTTCGAGGAGGAGGAGAAAAATTTTTTAGCGATCACGCGACCTGCGCATCTTGAATCATCCACTGCTACCTGCGCATCTTGAATCATCCACTGTGACCTGCGCATCTTGAATCATCCACTGCGACCTGCGCATCTTGAATCATCCACTGCGACCTGCGCATCTTGAATCATCCACTGCGACCTGCGCATCTTGAATCATCCACTGCGACCTGCGCATCTTGAATCATCCACTGTGACCTGCGCATCTTGAATCATCCACTGCGACCTGCGCATCTTGAATCATCCACTGCGACCTGCGCATCTTGAATCATCCACTGCGACCTGCGCATCTTGAATCATCCACTGCGACCTGCGCATCTTGAATCATCCACTGCGACCTGCGCATCTTGAATCATCCACTATCCGCCTATGTTTATGGCATTTCATTGTAACTTCTGCGTTATTGCTACACACAATTTTAAGGGCTTTACTTTTATATATGTATTTGAGGGAATTTTTTCGTGTATGAGTATTTTACGGCAACATCACGTATAACCACGTGGCCAACCGATGACAAGTCTTTGTATACGCCATCGTTGCATTTGAGAACTTATTTATGTAACATAGTATGTGCAATAATTTATTTCAGGGTGTGATGTATTTTTCACTAAATTGATTCTTTTTTTGTACTTGCCACGCTGTCACATTGTATGATTTTACCGCCATCAGGCATGTTACACGCCTGTAACCACTACATTGTAAAGAGAATAATTTTCTCAGCAAGAATAATCTTTTGTGTCTGAATTTAGTTTGCCGTTTCCTCGCAGAAATATTATCATTTCACTTGGACCACGTGGTCCGCTACGAACTTCATCCAGCGGCATCCGCGCCATTTAAACTTGTTTTCACACGTGTGTGTTTATTGTGAATATTCATCTCGTGTCCCATCTTGTTGCATGTATCATTCAAGGGTTTATGTAATTTTGTAATTAGTGTACGGTGCAATTACTCCCGTGCTTGCTGGCTCTGTGTATAGGCCGTCACCACACTTATAGGCCGTCACCACACTACCCATGTGCTGGAGGGCGAGTCCCGACGAGTTTGCGTTAGTGATGCCGAGTAATCACACATGTTAATATGTATTAAGGGTTTCATTTGTAATTCAACGTGCCCTGTCTTCAGAGAAAAACCTTCAATCCACCCTAGCGGCTGTCGGCCCGCTTCCCTTGTGAAGGCTGTGCTTTCATGCACCTCGGTGAGATCATCCATCTAGGCATGTGCTAGAGTGATTGCAGGCTGGGGAGCAGCCAAGCAGAATTGGCTAGTAATGACCGAAATAATCATTTCATTGGCATGTTGATGTGTGTGCATAATAACAATAAAAACAAGGCTACAGTGAACTTACCTCTTTCATTTATAGTGACAATGTCCTAACCACGTGTTTTTTTCGAGTGATAAATATGTTTAGTAAAAGTTTAGTATTGCCTACGTGTTTGTAAGTACGCATGGATGAGATGGACATACAGATCCTACTGCATCCCTGAGAACCCTGTGTCTTAATAGTGCGGTGATTGGGAAGCACCGCTGGCGCCCAAATTACCAGTAAGTATTTGTGTCATCGTTCGTCTCGTGTCTCACCCGATGGCGTCAGCACATACAAATATTAGCATACATATAAATATACCCTCCTACAAAACTGCATTCTTTCTTGTATGCGATTTTCACATATACCCTTTCAAAATGTATGAAAATATTTCTGTGCCTACACATCAAATCAGATTTAATGCTGGAAAGTATAAAAAAACTAACCTAGCTATCCGTTGTGGGAGTCCATCTTATATAGTAGGTATAACAGCTAGTATGTACACCGTGTATCTTCGTTAAGGAATGTTCAAGGTCAGTTCCTAAGGAATGTTCACTTTTGTCTGTGCTGTTTGTTTTTACACGACGGCATTCTGCATGTAAGCAATCTTCACATAAACACGTTCAAAACATATGGTAACTTTTATAAGTTTATCTACACGTCAATTCAGATTAATGGATGATCATTATAAAAATATAAAAAGCTAAAATGTCATTGTAATGTCAAAGTCTCTGTCTTCTTCAACTTAATCACTGTCACTCTGGTGAGCGTCCATTCATAACGCTACCTACTTAATCACTGTCACTCTGGTGAGCGTCCATTCATAACGCTACCTACTTAATCACTGTCACTCTGGTGAGCGTCCATTCATAACGCTACCTACTTAAGTGGGCTGTCGGCCACAGAAACACTGTCACTCTGGTGAGCGTCCATTCATAACGCTACCTACTTAAGTGGGCTGTCGGCCACAGAAACACTTGTAAAATGTCTGTCAAAAGTTATTGACTTACAGATTTTTACGACTGTATTAAAAAAAGTTAATTAGCACATATTCAAGTGACTAATTATTGGTGCATTTACCTTGTTAGTTCTTTGTACGGGAAACTGTACTGGATACTTTTGAATTTCAATTTAACCTAAAGATGATTGTTCTGCTTACGTCACTGTCTTTGGTTTGCGGCTAAATTAAATGTGGTGCATGTGACCGGTCTATAACAAGTCCTTATGCCACGTGCACGTAGTAGCGGTTTACGGCTGCTGTACTGTCTTTAAAATTTGCGCACTTACTGGCGATCTTCGGTTTCACTTTCACCGGGCCACCCCCTTGAATGAAGGGCAGTGTGCAGAGGGTATATCCACATATACCTGATTGTGGGTCTCCATGGCGATTCCCGGTATTGGCCAGGCGTGTGGCCGGCCTTGGCGGTACGTGGGGACATCAGGCGTCGTGGAGCAGCCTGGGGCGGCATGGCATTTGCTTCTATCGCAAAAAAGTGAGAGGGCACTCGTTCAGGGGACGTTGAGGTAGTGCGGGGGAGTGTCAAGCCTCCCACGCCGACTGTGCGGGTTCCTACCCATGGGGCAGGATGCTTCTCTTAACGGGGCAGTGCGGGGGAGAAAGATCTCCACCCCGACTGCAGGCACCACAGCTTGTTGTGGTACCAGGTTGTGGGCTGCTACGACAGTCTCGGTGGCCAGGTCCTTGGGCGAGGCAGTGGAATGTAGGTTCACGTCGACCTCCACTGCGGATGATGTGCCTGTTGAAGGGTAGCGGGTGGCATCGACATTCTTCATGAAAGCGGCCTCTTGCGCAGCAAGATGGCGGGCGGAGCACTTCTAATGTGGCAGCTTGACGTCCAGGTTTGCGGGTATTTCTGTGTCACAGGACCTGAGGACGGAGCATGTCTGTTGCAGCTCGACACCTCGGGTAGCAGAGTTTCCTATGTAACAGGAGGTTGGGACAGAGCACTCTTGTCCGAGCTCGACGTCCAGGCTGGCGGGTCTTCCTGCAGGGCCCAATCTTGAGGCGAGCACTTCCGGTGTGGCAGTTTGACGTCCTGGTAGGCAGGTTGTTGCTGGGGCGGAGCACTCTTGTCAGAGCTCGACATCCCAGCTGGCGGGTCTTCCTGTGTGGCAAGGGGTTGAAGCGGAACATTCTCGTCGGAGGACGACTTCGCTGAAGTTGGGATGGCCTCGACTTCCGGCTCTGTAGTTGTATCAGGTGGAGAGGTAGCTAGGTGCCTGGGTGATTACTACCTCTCTCATAGAAGGTGCTTCTGATTGCTCACTAATGCAGCTTGATCAGCGGGGTGTTTGACGGGGTTATCTGTCACGTGGGCTCCGCCAGGATTACTCGGAGCGGCTAGATTTCATTTTGTTTTGGATACCGTCTTGGCGTAGCTGCGTGGTGTCGAGTGCATTGATCTGACGGAGGATGCACCTTGGCATTGTTCTACATTGGGTTTCCATGGCGTGATGTAACTAGGCGCCTTGTCAATAATGATGAGCATCGGTTCGCATCTTGTCAAAGGCTGTGGCTCTGTATCAGGTCCTACCCTTTTGGGCAGGGGTTCATCTTCACCCCCTGATTGGCCAGGTGTGTCTCCGTCAGTGTCGTCATCCCCAAGTATTGGCATGTCCACTGGGTATGGTCGTATCTGACCTCGGGTGGCCTTACAGTTCCGTCCGCGTATATCTTCGGCCCAGTAGATCTTGTCTCGCTTGTCTACGATGCGGTACGGTCCATCCCATTTGTCAGCAGGAGGGCGGCTTCCCCATAGTTGATTTCTCTCACCCCATGTCTTCGGTTGGGGATATTTCTTTAAAATATAGGTGTTCTGAGCTTAGTCGCCTGATCGGCGCAAGGGTTGTCCCAGGAGTAAGACGCTCGGACTGGTGTCGACGGCCTCGTTCGTACGGCGTTGGAGGGCAAACAGTATGGTAGGGATGTGCTTATCCCAATGCTTGTGATCATTACCCCCACTGATACGGAGGCACTCCTTGATCTCCTGGTTCCTCCGTTCAATGGGTTTGGTTTGTGGATTGGAAGGGAGGGGGGGTAGTCCAGGTTTCTACCCCCCACTCTTGACAGGCGGTTTGCCATTGACGGCTCGTAAACTGGGTGCCATTGTCTATCAGTATGGCTTTCGGATAACCCCATTGTGTGAAAATCTCCACCTCCATTTTCCGTAAGATTGGGGTGGTTTCTTGGCTGAGTAGAGGAAACTGGTCTAAAAAAGGTGTCTTGAGGAGACAAAGTGAATTTAACATGTTAGTGAGCGTGTTTGCTGGTCCACTGATCGTGGACGGTGAAGTAGCCGTAGGGGGCGTACTCAATGCTTCGAAGGTCTCTAGAGGTCCCAGCATTGAGCAATGCTGTGGGAAGTCGCGAGAGAAGAACAAGAATGTTTCTCGAGCTCGGCGGCATCCTGACTTATATAGTGGAAGCTTGTAGGCTGCCAGCGCGGGGTGCGGGGGAGGCGTGGCGTCCTCCTGCCCTGGTTGGCGTGGGGAAACTCTGGTCAGCATTTTTGCTTCGTGCCTCGTCTGTGGCGCTCAGCCTTCCCCGAGAGGTCTGGGCAGCTTGTTAGCTCTCAGCGCGGTGAAAGAGGGATGGAGTGCCTGCCGGGTTGCGTATCCTCCAGGTGATAAGGAATCGCTTATAAGTTCCTGCCGTCTGTAGGGTAGTTAACGTGTCATTCACGTCTGTAGTAGTGGAAGAGGTACTCGTGGCGATGAGTCATAATCGTATTAGATTAGATGTATAAGCGACATGCGTCAAGTGTTCAATATAAACATGGTGTAAGGAGCAGGAAGGTAAGAGTGCTTGGCTTCCAGTAGGGCTTCGATCCACTGTACACAATTATGTGCATAATGCACAAAAATGTTATTTTGGCCAGTATTGTACATTGTGAGGCTAAATGAGTTCCCTGTGAATAACTGAATTATGCTATTGTTCTTGGTTGATGTTACTATAGCCAAACGCAAATAATAGAATTCATTGATTGTAATAACAAATTCAGTGCTGTATTGGGTTAACTACAGCACAAATAAAACAGATTTTTATTTGCAACACTTGAAGCCATATATTGAATTGAGCCTAAAGGTAGGCCTATAATGAACTGCAAACAGAATGGGAATTACATATGTGTAGAAACAAGCGAGGGAGGGCAGCATCTCCAATGTGATGTGTCGTGATTCCACAGCTGACTGCTTATCTCCGGCAGAGAAGCTTCTTGTCAGCTGAGGCTGCTCGACAACACTCAGCATTTATCCTGAAGCCAGCAACATGACTACCCATTGTGAACAATTAACCATTCACCCGGCCCGACTAGACTTGCCCCGCAGTAACACACAGGCAATGTGATCAACAGCCTCTCAGTTGTTCATTATCTACAATACTTGGTACACACCCACACAGCTCCCATAATATACCATGCATAGCAGCCTTGCTCCCAACTGTGTAAAGCCACTTAAGTGGGTGAGGACCCATGGTTGACGTAGTTACTATCCTCCTATTGAGTCAGGTGGGACAGTTATAACACTGTACAATCGTTCGTTGACGTAGTGACTGCATAGTTACTATCCTCCTATTGAGTCAGGTGGGGCAGTTATAACACTGTACAATCGTTCATTGCCATAGTGACTGCATAGTTACTATCCTCCTATTGAGTCAGGTGGGGCAGTTATAACACTGTACAATCGTTCGTTGACGTAGTGACTGCATAGTTACTATCCTCCTATTGAGTCAGGTGGGGCAGTTATAACACTGTACAATCGTTCATTGCCATAGTGACTGCATAGTTACTATCCTCCTATTGAGTCAGGTGGGGCAGTTATAACACTGTACAATCGTTCGTTGCCGTAGTGACTGCATAGTTACTATCCTCCTATTGAGTCAGGTGGGGCAGTTATAACACTGTACAATCGTTCGTTGATGTAGTGACTGCATAGTTACTATCCTCCTATTGAGTCAGGTGGGGCAGTTATAACACTGTACAATCGTTCGTTGATGTAGTGACTGCATAGTTACTATCCTCCTATTGAGTCAGGTGGGGCAGTTATAACACTGTACAATCGTTCGTTGATGTAGTGACTGCATAGTTACTATCCTCCTATTGAGTCAGGTGGGGCAGTTATAACACTGTACAATCGTTCGTTGATGTAGTGACTGCATAGTTACTATCCTCCTATTGAGTCAGGTGGGGCAGTTATAACACTGTACAATCGTTCGTTGACGTAGTGACTGCATAGTTACTATCCTCCTATTGAGTCAGGTGGGGCAGTTATAACACTGTACAATCGTTCGTTGACGTAGTGACTGCATAGTTACTATCCTCCTATTGAGTCAGGTGGGGCAGTTATAACACTGTACAATCGTTCGTTGACGTAGTGACTGCATAGTTACTATCCTCCTATTGAGTCAGGTGGGGCAGTTATAACACTGTACAATCGTTCGTTGACGTAGTGACTGCATAGTTACTATCCTCCTATTGAGTCAGGTGGGGCAGTTATAACACTGTACAATCGTTCGTTGACGTAGTGACTGCATAGTTACTATCCTCCTATTGAGTCAGGTGGGGCAGTTATAACACTGTACAATCGTTCGTTGACGTAGTGACTGCATAGTTACTATCCTCCTATTGAGTCAGGTGGGGCAGTTATAACACTGTACAATCGTTCGTTGACGTAGTGACTGCATAGTTACTATCCTCCTATTGAGTCAGGTGGGGCAGTTATAACACTGTACAATCGTTCGTTGACGTAGTGACTGCATAGTTACTATCCTCCTATTGAGTCAGGTGGGGCAGTTATAACACTGTACAATCGTTCGTTGACGTAGTGACTGCATAGTTACTATCCTCCTATTGAGTCAGGTGGGGCAGTTATAACACTGTACAATCGTTCGTTGACGTAGTGACTGCATAGTTACTATCCTCCTATTGAGTCAGGTGGGGCAGTTATAACACTGTACAATCGTTCGTTGACGTAGTGACTGCATAGTTACTATCCTCCTATTGAGTCAGGTGGGGCAGTTATAACACTGTACAATCGTTCGTTGACGTAGTGACTGCATAGTTACTATCCTCCTATTGAGTCAGGTGGGGCAGTTATAACACTGTACAATCGTTCGTTGACGTAGTGACTGCATAGTTACTATCCTCCTATTGAGTCAGGTGGGGCAGTTATAACACTGTACAATCGTTCGTTGACGTAGTGACTGCATAGTTACTATCCTCCTATTGAGTCAGGTGGGGCAGTTATAACACTGTACAATCGTTCGTTGACGTAGTGACTGCATAGTTACTATCCTCCTATTGAGTCAGGTGGGGCAGTTATAACACTGTACAATTCCTGGTGTGGCCTTCCAGATTTTACTTGACCATCCATCCACCCACCTGCCAATCTCATTGATACTTCTAATTCTTCATCAATCCATTCATTCTTACTTCCATACACCCATTCATCAATCCATCTAGTTCTTTTATTATCCATTCCTTCATCCGTCTGTTCAACACCCATCTTTTCATACTTCCACCCACCTATTCATACATCCAACCATTTATCCAGTCATTTGTCTATCCATTTGCGCATCCATCTGTTTATGTGTCCATTCACCCATCCATCCATCAATCCATTTATTTTTCTTTCCACTTATCCATGTATTTGCCCTTCCACCTGCCGATCCATCCATTTGTAGATCTACCAATCCATCTGTGTCTGTCCATCTGCTCATCCATCCACCCATCTGTCCTTTTTTTATATATTTTTTCCCCATCCATCCATCATGTGTCCAACTGCCCGTACATTCTCTTGTCTGACTCTCGATCCATTCTCTATTTGTCTGTCCACCTCACCATCCATTAATTTGTATATAAGTCCACTCCTTCAGTCAATTCATCCATCCATCCACTTGCCCATCTGTCGTTCAAGAGAAATAACATCCTGATGTACTGAACGTACTGTATGTAAAGGAAAATGAGCTATTCAAGCAACAGTTTTAAAGACATCACTCAGTAAACTGATGATAAGGTGGCATCCTAATACCAGGCCCATTAAGGAACACTGCTGTTACCATGGCATGCTTGTGTATTTTTAATTAATCTTTGTTTATGCAAACGTTTTCAGATTTAATTTTTAAAAAATATGTTTTGTGTAGTGTGAGACGTGTGTTTGGTGGTTTGCAGACATACAAGACAGATGGCCGCAGCCAGAGGATACATCTGCAGCTGTGGGACACTGCGGGCCAGGAGAGGTAACGTAACTCGCAGCTATGGCCAAACTGACAGACACGGCAGACTCTGAGGACTCTTTTATAGGAAACCTGGGATAGGGAATTTTATAATGAGTTGGGGAAACCTAGGGAAATTGTGAAATAGGTGCCTGATGCTGGATAGTGAAACCTACAATAAAATTGAACCAAACAAATTTTTCATTTCAGCATGGTTTTCTATAACGATCCTTGCAGCATGTTTATAAATTTGTCTGTTAAAACACCTCAAATAAAACTTTGAGTCTCATTTACTGTGAAATTATTTCTATAGAAAGAAAGTTGTTTATGTATAATTTTAATGATATTTTCACTGCCAAGAAAAACTGGAGGTAACGAATTTATCTATTTCTACATAGGGGAAACTGGAAAAGCCAGGGGATATTTGTTTCAAACGTATGTTAACTTATTTTTGTTTTTCTTGGCACATGATGCTTTTTGCAACAGGGGTAATTACTGTTGCCTCACAATCTATCCGTTACTTAAGGGACTGCCCAAAAATGTCTGTACATTCAGGATTTCATTAGGTGCGGTTTCCGATATGTGCACCAATAAAATACTACTTCTAACCTCGTAAAACTTTGTTGAGTATACCAAGAGCTGTACATTACCTGTGAATAAAGTTTAGCTAATAAACACAAAGAAATGGAAGTTTTAGAAAAAGTACATTAAAAACATTTCACCTAAACTTGATTCAATAAAGTAAATAATGTCTCAAAATACAGTGATTGTATGGCTTACCTTCCCATTATTAGACGGCAAAAGGTTTAGAATAGGCCCTTACATTCTATCAGTTTATTCAAAAGACACGTGTCTATTGAAATAAATCAATATAAATGCTCCAATTCATCAGCAAGAAGTTACTGAAAATGAACTTTGCACTGATGCACTCCCTGCTTAAAGATGTTGCTTTAAATTCTGGGTCTTGTGTAGTCGTGGCGGGGAAGGTATTTCCGTCCGACTTGAGACACTGAGAGTGCTGATTACACTCCTGAGTATTAATTACGACCCTTCAGCGACGTATTCACTTCTCGTGGGGTTACTTTCTGCCTGGCAGGTTGTTATTTGCCCACGTTGGAGTCTTTATGGGGGTACCGCCTAGTGGAAGGGCTATATCGGTGTGGAGGGAAATCAAGCCCCAAGGTCAATCAGATTGCAAGTGTCTCCCGTCCAGGGAGTGCAAGCTTACTCTCCATGATGGTTGCCAATAGACAGGATGCCAGCTGACCCAATTAAATTAAGAAGTCATTAGGTTGGAAATGAAATGGATGGGGATCGTACTCCGGCGGATTGGTTTATGGTTTAACTCAGATTCTCGTTCGTTACCTGTCCAAAAGAAGCAACTCTAGTACGGTTACGACTGTGAGACTGTGAACGAAGTTAAGTTGCGGAGGAGCTATCTGGACTTTAGGGGCTGTTTTGGGAGGTGAAGCAATTTAGAATACCTTCCCTGCTGCCGTATGGATCCTACACGTAGTGGATGACTTGGTGTGTATAACCGGGTTACGGGTAGGTAGTGTTGCGACAGGTATGGGTATAGTCAGTTGGCAATAATTCGTACTGAAGGGTTTGTCATGCTTTACATTGATTTCTGCTAGGTGGCCCACCTCCTTTCTTAGTCATCTGAAGTTTTGTTTGATAATGCCACGTTAATACTCTAAAAGAAATACACCTTCTCAAAATGGGGCTCTATAATAGATCTAGTTGTTGTTTGCACCCTTTCCCTGCCGATGCTCAGTCCCACGAGGAACGTCTTATTCAGACACTTCCGAGGCACTGACAGCATGAAATGGCAAACGAGAGGTGGAGTGAGGTTGTGGACATACTGGACACTCCCAGGAATCTCAGTATGTCCTTTCGGACTTCCGTCTCCTTCAGGTCCTGGATCCTGAGGGTTGGGCCCACTCACACCTATCCCACAGTGTGGAGTTTAATTACAAAAATGAACCCACCTGCATACCTGCCAACTTTTACGGTTTGCCCGTAAAATGTACGGAATTTACAGTGCGTACTGTAATAGGCCCAAGTTTTGTGGGTTTTTTTGTTAATGGCATTTTTTCTTTGTTTACGTGTTTTTATTATGATCGCCATAGATAGCGCATTAGAGATGTGTCACTGTAACAAAGAATCTGGTAGCTAATCGCGGAAATTTTATTGGCTGATTGTATTGTAGCCCAACGCTAAAGTCGTATATTTGTAAAGTGTTCATGACTTGTATCATGCCAGCTACTTTGTATCACACAGTGTGCTTGTGTTTACTGGTTGGCCATTTTTCATGTTGTAATTTGCATATTTTTTACAATGTCGTGTTGCGTAGTAATTGGCGAAATGAGTAAAAAATGTAAAAAAACCCCTATTTTCTGATTATTTTCGAAAGAGTGAAACTGAAAAATTTCCGTGTATATTAAAATTTAACAAAGGGAAAGAGAAGTTCCCCGTTTTGCCGTGCTTGAGGTGCGATGAAAACATTGCAAAAGGCGGCAAAAAAATTTTTTTTAAACCATGTAAAGGGGCAGAAAACACACACAAAATGTGAAAGGCGTTTTAAAAATTTAAAATTTGGGGACAGTTCTTTGTCAAAAGTTCTGATGTGGTTTAACGTTTTACAGGAGCGGAATGCTATTTCACTTTTTTTTTCTAGTAAAACAAATATTCCAATAAGTGTACCCACATCAGGCGGGGCCCTATGTTCAAAAATACGTTTATGAGGGGCCAGTCAACGGTTTAAATTTAGGATTAAAGTTTTAACTGTTGTTTTAAATAATATGTGAGACAGTGTGTTTGTAAATATAACATGCATCATCACAACAGCTACTGTGTTAATGTGAACTGTTAATAACCGTTGTTGATTGAAAGGATAGTAGCTGTGAATGTAAGACTTTTTAAAAGTGGGTTTTAAAAGTTGGTAAATTTCTTTTTCCCTTGTACATTAAGGGTGCAAAGTTTTTTTTTTTAAATAAAAGAAAACACATTATTAATAAGTAAAGGGCCCAGTTTTTAAAAAACAATTTTTACATAAAATTTTTTACTTTTTCCCCAAAGAAATTTTCTTTGAACTTTAGGTTGGCAAAACGCCCATTCTCACAGAATTAATGTACAGTTTTCGAAAACTGCATTTTCTGCAAGTAGAAAGGAGTCTTTATCACATTTAAAATTTTTAACTTTCTACTTTGTATTTATTTTGTAATTTAGGGGTTTAAAAACCCCAAAATTTTATATAAGAAAAAAGGAATGTGTGGGAGAAATTTTCTTTATACTGTAGGTTTAAAGGGGAAAAAATTTCCCCATCCATTTTACGTTAAAATTGAAATTTTCAAAAAAGTTTTACTGAGTGAGGATTTTTAGAAGTTGGGAGGTATGCACCTGTAAACAATTGTAAGTTAAATATTAAATGAGATGTGTAAGCAAGAACAAATACAACCAAATAAGCTTTGGCCCCAAACATTTTTTAACACCAAGGAAAAGACTGGGGAATCCCAATTCCCTTTTACAGTTTTAATCAAACATGTTTAAATTTAAATTTTTGAAAGGGGGAAGGCAAACCTAAATGAAACTTTCAACCCCAATTAGCATTTCAAATGAGTTTCTTTCTTAAAACCCCGTTTAATGCCCTATAAATTATAAAACTTTTATGACGAGCTCAGAAAATAAATTTATAAAACTTTCATGACGAGCCGAGAAACT